>JARHVA010006708.1:0-600000 GCA_037957365.1 Torreya grandis | reverse complement strand
CTTGGGGCCCATATCTGACATTACAGTTTCAAAAAACATTAGTAGAGTGATTATAATTGAGAATAATTGGTAAACACACACTTGTTGATAGACATTTAGCCATATCTCTCACTCTATAGTTTTGTTGACTCTCAAAATTTCTTAGAACACCTAAAATTACATTTTACACATTTTCTTCCTTGAGGGTCCATATCCAAATTCCACTCTATTATCAAAAAATCTCAATTTTTTATTTTTTGTGTTTTATCATAACTTCTTTAGTTTTTGTCCTCTTACTTCAAACATTTACATACTGTTCCTTTCCCTTTTCTACTCATTTTTCCCTCTTGGATATTTTTTCTAGTTTTTCCATTAAAGTTAGGAAATTTACCTTTTCCTTCATTAATCTTAACCACGAGGTGCCTAAAAACTAGTAAAATTACATTTACCCATTCTAATTAAGTCTAAATTAAAAACAACTCTTATTGACCATTTCATAAAACTTTTTTTTATATCCTTTGCCACAAAAAAACATTGTTTATGGTTGTCACCTATACAAGAAAAAAATCATGAAGGAATAACTTGTCACATTGAAAGCCCATGTCACTAAGTTAATTGAAAGGATGCATGGACTAAATCATTAGAATAGCCTTTTACTCAACAATTTGAAGAAGGAATCTTCTTCATATAATAGTTTCTCTTCTCACCACACATCATGTGGGCCCAAGCTATAATTTCCATAGTTCAGTGGTACAAATTCTAGTATATGGATATATCAAGCTGAGCAATTATTCAACCTTCACAATACTTATTCTATCAACAAAGTTCCAATTGCTTCCTTTCACTTATAACAAGAAGCACTTCAATTGTACCATTAGTATCTCAAGTTGAAGGATGAACATGATTGGAAAACATTTTGATCCTTACTTCTAGGTAGTTTTGGTCCTTATTCATGATCTCTCACCAAATTCCTCTAGATAGTAATTATTCATGATTATCAAATTGAATTTGAGAATCTCACTAATCACACTAAAGGTTTATTAGATGAATTCTTTAATATTTTTTATTAATGGCCTCAAAGAACCAATCTACTCAAAGATGAAAAATTTTCATCCTAAAAACAATATGGATTCCTTAGGTCTAGCTAAGTTATCATAATATAAACTCTCGAATAGCATCAAACTCTCACATTTCCACCTGTAAAGAACACAACAAACCAGTAGCCAGTCATAACCACTTAGTCAAGTGCCTTATTGAGGTAAAGATATGGGCTCATAAGGAGAAAATATTTTGTTATATATTATGATGATAAATGGGTTAGGGGTCATAGGTACATCACATAATATCTCTACTTTATATATATGGAATCATATATTGAACAAGACAATGAGCCTAATATCCAAGAATTTCAAGATGCTCAAGTAGGACAAAGCCCCTCTAATAACTTAGTGGATTAGGAGACCCAAATTTAGATCTCTCTACATGCACTTATAGGTCTTACCATACCTCAGACCATGAAGGTCAGGGGGTTCTTTGAAAATATCCCTCTCATAATCCTCATTAACTCTGGAAGCACTCACAATCTCATTAATTTGTGCATTGCTAATCATGCAAACTAATTTGTACACCTTTGTTCTAGATTTGAATTCATGATTTATAATGGGTTAACACTACCATGTAAATTCAAGTGTTGAAATTTTCATATCACAATATGTTGTTACACTATTTTCTTAGATATGTTTGCCCTGCCTTTAGGGGGATGTGATGTGGTCTTAGTGGTGTAGTGGTTCCACACATTAGGACCTATTCTATGGGAATTCCCTGAGATTTGGCTTCAATTCATAGATAGTTTCTAAAATAACACCTTAAAAGGGTTATTTATCAAGTCTAATAACATCATTAGTTCCCATCATATGGAAAAGTTTTTAAAGAATGGATCACATGGGGTCATTACCTAGTTGAGCTCCATCTAACTCTAACTCCTTGCTGATACTAACTACCTTGATAATTTGTATGCCATTTTCAATAAGCATAAAACCATTTTTATATATATAATGGGTTTCCCCATTCATTATTTAAATATCATCACATCCCACTTCTTCTAAGAATCATCCCACCTAACATCTAGCTATACTGCTATCCCCATCTACAAAATATTGAGATTGGATAACTAGTATGGGAACTCCTTAAGTCTTGAGTTATTCACCCCAACACCAACCCATGCTCCTCCCTAGTGATTATTGTCCACAAAAAATAAGGTTTATGGTGACTCTACATTGAATAATGTGCATTTAACCACCTTGCTATCAAAGATAAATTCCCAATTCTGGTCATTGATGAACTTCTTAATGAGCTTCATGGGGTAACATTTTTCTCCAAATTGGACATTCATTCCATTTATCATCATATTTGTGTACATTATAATGAAATTCCAAAGACAAATTTTTGTACTCATGAGGGTCATTATTAATTCTTGTTCATGACATTTGGACTTATAAATGCCCCTTCAACATTTCAGGCCCTAATGAATAAAATATTTTGGCCTTTCCTCTCTCAATTTGTTTTAATTTTATTTGACTATATTTTAATCTAAATTCTCAGATTGGATGAAAATATAACACATCTTAATAGGGCATTACAACTTCTTGAAGACAATCAATTGTGTTAAGCAGTCCAAGTTCTCCTTTGGTTAAGAGGAATTTGAATATCTAGGGCACAATGTTTCAACTAATGGGGTCCATATAGATCCAAAAAAATTAGTTCCATGTAACATTGGCCTCAACCAACAACCCTCAAGAGCCTTTATGTATTCTTAGGCCTTACATGATACTACTGTAAGTTCATAAAAGATTATGACAAGTTTATGGCTCCCTTGACTTCTTTATTGAAGAAGGATGCATTCACATGGGATATCATAGTTGACTAGGTATTTGTGGCACTCAAATAGGCTATGTGTAGCACACTCATTTGGCCATGCTGGAATTCACCAAAAATTTCACCATCAAAAGTGATGCATGTGGAAATGGTGTAGGTGTTGTTATTCTCCAAGAAGGTCATCCCATTGATTTCACTAGCAAAGCCCTTTCTAGATGAAATTTAGATTTGTCTACATATGAAAAGGAAATGATGAAAATTATACATGCAATACAAAATGGTTTCCATTCTTACATGGGAATAATTAGTGCATCAAAACTAATCACTAGAGTTTGAAATACTTCCTAGAATAATGGGTCTCATCCTAGAAACAACACAAATGGGTCAGTATACTAATGAGCTATGATTATGAGATCATTTACAAGAAGATTAAAGACACAATCATGGTGGATGTTCTCTCACGAACATTCAAGGACCATGCTTCGCTTTCTTCCATCTCCATACCCATTTCAAACTAGTTGGGATATATATACAAAGGGTATGCACATGATCCCTCCTTATACCACCTTATTTGACAATTGACCATTAACCCATCTATAGTACCACATTATTCATGGGATAGTTATTATCTACATTACAAGGTTCATATAGTGTTTACCAATATCATAGACATTGATTAGGCTATATTCTATGAAATCCATGATTTTCCATTAGCAGGGCACTTATGATTTCTTAAAACATATGAGAGGGCACATCATTTTTTTTGTAAGGGGATGAAATGGAAAATTAAATATATAATGTCTAAATTTGATACCTACCAATGCCATAAAGGTGAACCCATAGTGATTCCTAGTTTGCTTGAGCCCTTGTCCATTCCTAATAGGATTTGGATCGATATTTCTATGAATTTCATTGAGGATCTCCCTAAATATGGAGGAAAAATAGTGATCCTAGTCATGGTATATTTCATCTCTAAATATAGATATTTTGTGCCCTCATCCACTCTTATATAGCCTCTATGGTCTCACAAGTTTTCTGGGATAAAATATTCCATCTACATGGCATCCTCTTTTTTAGTATCTCTGATTGTGATGCAACTTTGACTAGCCATTTTTGGATGGAGATATTCTAATGCATAGGCACACAACTAAAGATGATCTCTAGGTATCATCCCCAAATAGATGGCCAAATATAAATTGTTAATAAATGCTTAGAAACATTCATTCATTGTTTTGCATCGGAACAACATCAATGGGCAAAGTAGATCCCCCTTGTAGAATGGTGGTATAATACCTCATACTGTACTTCTATAAAATGAATCCATATGAGTTTATGGTTAAGTTCCCCCAACACTTCTCCCATACACCCCTAATAGTTCCCTAGTTCAGGTGGTTGACATAACTCTCTACCATCAAGAGCATATTCTCATTACCCCTATGGAGCAATCTCCATCTAGCACATAATTGAATGAAGCAATAGGTAGATTAGTATTGTTTTGAGCACACCTTTCAACTTGGTGATATGATTTTTATTCACTTTCAAACATGTAATCAGTCATGCTTAATACTAAAAGGGAGTGATAAGTTTGTTCTAAATTTTTATGGTCCATAAAAGATTCTCTAGCAGATTGGGTCTATTGCTTACAAGTTAGAGCTTCCACCGTCCTCCTAAATTCACCCAATATTTCATGTCTCTTATTTAAATAAAGTTCTTGGAACCACCATTAGAGTATACATAATTTTAATCTAACCTGATAATGAAGGATCCATCCTTCTCAAACCAAAAGTAGTCTTGGATAGGTGCACCCAACAACTTCACTCCTACTCCATCATAAAAGTCTTAATCTAGTGGCACATCATGTAACCAAAATATGCCACATAGGAACCACTATTCCAAATTATAAATGATTCCCACATATAAAACTTTGAGGACAAAGATTTTTTTAAGGGGGATAGGATGTTAGGAACCTATGTCCTACACTTTTCTTTTCATTATTAGTGTGTTCATCACTATGGACATATATGCTTTGTAAGTCATCCCTTTAGCATATTTGTATTATCCCACATACATGTGAATTAGTAGTTTTTAATAATACATTTAATATTTATGTAATTTTTGAGGCCCAATTAAGGCATCCATTAATATTATTGTATTGATATTTATCAGAGGTTACCCCCTCAAAGTGGCCTATGATCTAACAGTTATTTTCCAAAGTTTGTTTTATTATTCAATTATTTTTTGTATTTCATAAATTTGTGCAAAAGGTTCCTCAAATAGTTGTAGAACAAACCAATCTAGGTAGAGACACTAACTAAACACAAGATATTATAGTAGAGGAAATAATCTGCAATAATGTAAAAGAGATGGGAGAGATAGATACTGAAGGGATTGGTTTATAGTATAAATTAATAGTTTTTGATAGCTTTAGGGAACATATTAAAATAGAGATATAGATAAATAATAATAAATAATAAATGATGCTTAGGTTAAATACCTTCATGAAATATAAATTAAGTGGAAATGAACCCTTTAGACCAAATGTCATCCCTTGAGTTGCTTCGCATTCGATAGGAACCCCTACTCAAAATATAATAGAAAGTATGTATAAGAGAATAATTTAGTAATAGTTATCATAGTTTTAGAGAATAACTAGAGAGTAGAAATGAGTTTCTATCCAACTAAGTGTTAGGATAAATATATATGCAAAAATTATCCTCAAAGTTATAGAGATCAAACTTGAACAAATCAAAACCAAACATGAAAACCATAAGATAATATTTATGTGGTTCACCAATTTGGATATGTTTACAGAGAAATAGTCAACTATTAATTAAAAAAATAATTGAAAATTAAACCATTGACAATAACCTATCACTCACACCTCTCCAATCTCTATCACACTTCTTATCTTCAGTGCATACAAGATTTCAACAAGCTAAAACTTATCTTCACAAAGCTTACAAGCTTCCAAAGACTAACTAGTCTTAACACTTCTCCACTACTTAGATTTTAAATACAAAGGAATGCATCCTCTCAATTATAGAAAATAAAAATAAGGAAAGATAGAGGGAAAATGTGGTTCCACATTTCCATGTGGACCAAAATGAGCACTATTAGGCATGTTTGACACCATATGAAAGGGTCAAAAGTGAATCTCCCACTTTTGAAAAAACCACTTCCACTTCTATATGCTTCAAAACATGGTTCTCCACTCCTCTTGTGAGGTAAAAACAACAATAGTGAAATCTTGTCACCTTCTTTCTATGTGCACATAAACTTCTAAAAGATGTCCCAACATCTTCTGACTTTTCTTTCATGCCAAATCAATATTACAACTAAGGTTGGCACCTTAACTATTTTATGTCTCTATCATCACCCAAATACAAAAGCATGTGCACTATAAATTGTAAAAAAAAACTACCTATTAGTGGAGTACTGCACCTCACTCCATCATATGCACTAGATCACAAGAGAGATCCTATTGTGGGCCATGCCACATCACCTTCTTACATCATTACCTACATCACATGCCACCTCTTTGGCATAGTCACTGCCAACTTACCACTACCACCTCATCACATAAATAGTGATTATGAATAGTATCTCATGAATAGTGACTTATGAATAGTAACTTCACACTTGATAATTCTCCCACTTGAAGTTATTATTCACAACTTCCCACTGTTGTATCTATTGATCCAATTTATCATTTTGATATTATTCATCCATGAAGACCAGTTAAATTTGAATAAATTTCAACTTCACTTTTACAACCACCTTGGTCATCATATCCACATGATTCTCACTTATATGTATCTTCTTTAGTTTTAGTTATTCTTCCTCCAATACTATCCAAATGAAGTAATACCTCAACTAAATGTGTTTAGTCTTAGAGTGAAATGCTAAATTCTTTTCGAAATTAATGGCATTTTGGATGTCACTAAAAAGTATCCATTTTCTTTGTTGGTGTCCCACTTATTCTATCAAAATTTGTATCCATATCATCTCCTTCATTGCTTCTATAACACCAACATACTCAGCCTATGTGGTATAAAGTGTTGCCATTTATGTAAAAATGATATCTAACTCACCATTGTACCACCCATAGTGAACACATACCCGATAGTGATTCTTTTACCATACAAATCTCATGCTATGTCAGAATCAACATATCCTTATAAAGTAACATCTAATCCACCATAACTCAACACTACATCTATGGTCACTATCAGGTAACACAAAATCCACTTTACTACATTCCAGTGTTCCTTTCCTGGATTACTCATGAATATTCTAACCACTCCCACCGCATGTGAAATGTCTATTCTCATACACACCATTTTGTACATCAAAATGCCAAGGCTAATGATTAAGGTGTCTTGGACATGTGATTCCTCTCTTTTTGTGTCTTAGGACATTTCTCCTTTGTTAAATTGAAGTGGCCTGCCAAAGGTGTCACAGCCAAATTCACATTATTTATGCTAAACTTCTCCATCACTTTCTTGATGTACTCTCCCTATGATAGATTCAACCTCTGATTATTTATATCTCTAGTTATTCTCATCCCAAGAATCTATTTAGGAACACCTAGATCCTTCATAGAAAAATAATCACCCAACTATCTCTTGAGTACATTAATATCCTACATGTTAGAAATTTCCACCAATATGGCATCCACATACAAAAGTAGAAACACAATGGTTAGAATGACATCTAGAATAGCCTTGTTCCATCATAAAACTATAAAACTTAATATGCTATTGCATTGGATTTTTATTAAGGCCATCCAAGCTCTTTATCAATTTACACACAAAAATTATCCTTACCACTAACTTTAAAACCTTGTGGATGCTCCATGTATATCTCCTCCTCTAATCCCCATGAAGGAAAGTAGTATTTACATCCAATTTTTACAAATTCAAATCTTCAACTACAATTATACTCAAAATAGTTCTAATAAAAGTCATTTTAACAACAACAACAAAATATTTCATCAAAATCTATGCCTTTCTTCTATGAAAATACTTTTACAACCAATATGGACTTGTACTTATTTTTATCACCATCTTCCTCATCCATCTTGTATACCCAATTATTCTACAATGCCTTCTTACCCTTTGTAAGTTTCACAAAAACCCATGTCTTGTTCATCGAGAGAGAGTCATACTCATCTATTTTTTAATTCCACTTCTCATTGGAATTAACCTGTACTGCTTCTTCAAAGCTCTTTAGATCACCACCATAAATTAAGTAACAAATAATTAAAATAAGGATAAAACCTTTCAAATGGTCTACTTACTTTATTATATCTTCTCATAATAAGGGTTTGTGGTTCCTATTGTTGTTGCACATTCTACATTGGTACCTTTAGGAGATGTTCATTTGTAATGTCCTCCAACACTGTGTATTCCTTCTTGGCTTCCTCTTGCTTATTTTCTAGCAATTGTTCTCTATACATGAATTTCTCATTGAATATGACATTCCTACTCTTGATGATTTTATTATCTTCCTCATTCCACAATTAGAATCCAAATTCATTAGTACCATAACCTATGAAATTACATTTTTGATATTTAACCTCTAATTTAGACATATTCATTTTTGCCAATATATTAAAAGTATTCACAACTAAAAAATTTAGAAAAAGAATAGTCAACTTTCTTACCACTCCATGTCTCCTCTAATATTCCACCATCCAAAGCACTTGAATGTCCTCTATTAATTAGGTACATAGATGTATAAACAACATCCACCTAAAAATACAATGACAATCCTACATGAAACCTCATACTCCTAACACATTCCATGATGGTTCTATTCATCCTCTTTGGCACACCATTTTGTTGTGGTGTCCTAGAACCATCTTCTGCCTATGTATTTCATTAAGTGAATAGTAGTTATCAAACTCCTTGTTACAATATTCTCCATCATTATATAACTGAGGCACTTGAGATTTAAACCTATTTCATTCTCAACTAAAGCTCTCCATCTCTTAAATGTATTAAACACATCATATTTTTATTTAATTCAATAAACCTAGACCTTTCTAGTTGCATCATCAATGAATGTAACATAATACCTTGAACCACTACATTAATATACCTGAGTGGGTCCCCATACATCCATACATAGAGGATTTAGCTTCATCTTATTAGTTGGTCCAAATTTAATAAACCACACACGTTTTAGTTTTTTATACGCATAGTGCTCACAAAACTCAAAGTCAATTTTATTTAGACTTGGGTAATTTTACCTTTGAGTGAATAATCTTAATTCCCTTTTCACTCATGTGGCCAATTTTGTAATACCACAAATCTACATTTATACTTGAATAAGTTATATCATAATATGCATTAGTGCTAATAGTGAATAAATATAAAGTACCCACCTTCTTACCTCTTGAAACTACCAAAGTACCCTTGGTAACCTTCTATAAGTCACCATTAAAAGTGACCACACAACTTTCACTTCCCAATTATCCTACAAAAATTAGATTTCTCTTCAAAATTGGAACATACCTAAATATTTAAGCACCCAAGTGTTTCCATTATATAATTTCACATTAACATTTCCTTTTACAATAAGTTTTCAAGGTTCATCACCACCAAGATAAACATGTCCAAAATTTCCTTGAACATAATCACTAAAATAGTGTTTTTTAGAAGTGGCATGAAAAGAAGCTTCTAAATATAAAACCCAAGATTCATTAATATTATCCAAATAAATAATGAGTGCATCTTGTAACAATTCACCCACTACATTTGCCTTTTTACCTTCTTATTGGTCCTTGGTTGGGTTTACATGAATAACCCAACAATATTTATTTGTGTGTTCTAGCTTTCCATAGTCCCAATATTTTATCTTGATTCTTGATTTTTATCTTGACCTCCTCCTTGATTTCCTATGATTTCCTCTTCTTCTATTCTTTTATCTTTATTTGGTATCCATAGACAATGCAATTCCTAATATGGACATTTCACAATTGCTTCTCCTTCACATTTCCTCTCTTAGGATCACACCCACCACATCCTCAAACTTTAATTTGGCTTTATTGGATACATATTTTCTCATCACCATGATCAAATTATTATAACTCTTAGGCAAAGAACATAGAATAAGAAGATCCTTGACTTCATTATCAAAGAAAATATTAATAGAATTTAACTATCTTGAAACCAAGTTAAATTCATTTAAATGATTTTCTACTAAACCATTTTCATATTAAATAATTTTTTCATCAATGAAATTTTATTAGAGGCAGAGGGTTTTTCATATAACTTCCCTAATGTGCTCATAAGACTTTATGTAGTTTTTTTTATTGAGAGATTTTAAATGCAACTATAGATGCTAAGCATAACCAGATGCTTCAAAGTGTTTTTCTATCTAACAACTCCCAATCCTCATATGACATTGTTGTTGGCTTCTTGTTTACACCTCCCAATATAAAGTAGAGGTTCTTCTAAAAGGGGTAGTCCTCTATCTGCATCTTCTACAAACTAAAATTTTTCCCATTGAATTTCTACACCCTTAATTTTTTATCATTTGCCACAGCTCCTACTCATGCTAAAATACTTAGCTTCCTTCAACTTAATCATCAATAATAAACAACATTGCTTTGATGACACTTATTAGGATAAATATATTTGTGGAGATTATACTTAAAGTTATATGAAGAGAAACTATGTAAAATAGAAATCAAACTTGAATAAATCAAAACAAAACATGTAAACCATAAGATAATATTTATGTGGTTCACCAATTTGACTACATCCATAGAGAAATGATCAATTATTAATTGCATCAATAATTGTAAAACAAACCAATGAAAACAACCTATCACTCACACCTCTTAGATATATCACACACTCCTTATCTTTAATGCATATAATCTTACAACAAGATAACACTTATCTTCACAAAGATTACAATCTTTCAAAGACTAACTAATCTTAATATTTCTCCCTTACATGGATTTTAAATACAAAGGAATGCATCCTTTCATTTATATAAATACAAAGAAGAAAGAAAGAGAGAGGGAAAAGGGGAAGAGAGAAAATGTGGCACCACATTTCCATGTGGGCCAAATTGAGTACTATTAGGCATGCTTGACACCATGTGAGAATATGGCACCCCACTCCTCTTGTGAAGCCAAACAAAAATAGTGAATTCCTATCATCTTCCTTCTATGTGCACAAAAAATTCTAAAACATGTCACAACATATTGTGACTTCTCTCTCATGCTAAATCAAGATTTAAACTAAGGGTGGTGCCACAACTATTCCATGTCTCCATTATCAACAAAATACAATAGCATGTGCACTACAAATTTTAAAAATACATGTCTCTTATTGGAGTACTATGCCCCAATCCATCACATACACTAGATCACATGAGATATCATTTTGTGGGCCATACCACATAACTAACAAGCCACATCACCTTCCTACATCATTATCTACATCACCTACCACCTCTCTTATGTAATCATTGATAGTTAATCACTACCACTTCATTACATGAATAGTGACTATGGATAGTAGCTCGTGAATAGTAACTCCACACTTAACACTAAGTAGAGATATTAGGAAAATAATATTTTAAAGAAGAGGTAAAGAGAGATAAATTAAGAGGTATAACATTAGTAAGATGATAGTGAGATAATATATATAACTGTGAGTAGTTATTCAAGAAAAAATACCTCAAGTAACTAGAGTAGTGTAGACACCTAAATTTGGCCATCGATAACCTCTAATTAGGCTTTTGACAAATTTCCACCCAAAATGTATAATTTGGCATAAAAACACTAAAACATGCTAAATGATGTGAAAATTACATATTCAAGTGCCAATTTTGGCTAGGGTATCCCTAAATGGGGCAATGCAATTTATGGGCTAGCTAACTTTGATCAGATCATTTTGAGTCAAAGTGCTAATTTTGCACCTGAGTATTCTAGATTACTCTTTCCTATCAAATATTATACACATGATGTGTGCCTTTGTTATTTTTTTTTGGTAAATTTATAAATGGGAGTATGTTTTTAATGAATTTGACATGGACTTCTAATTCCAATTTGGTCAAAATTTAGACCAATAACAAGGCATTCTAATCAATTTGAGTAAATTGTGCTCAAAGTGCTTAAACATGATTAAGATCTAATTAACCCAAATCAAGGCCTAATTAATAATTCCATATAAACTTGTTGAATACTTATTTTTGGAAATGAATATTGAATATCTACATCATCAGGGGACCTCATTTCTTGGGAAGACATCCTTAAGCCATAAATGCCACAAATATCAAGATTCATGCCATCCATGCCTCATCAATGCCTTCCATGATGCCATCCATGACTCTTAATTTCCCCTTATTCCAATGTCATGATGAGGATGGTTCAGGTTGATTCAGGTTGATTCTCAATCCTCAAGATGGATGGTTCAGGTTGATTCTAGACATTTACAAAAATCTATAAATAGGAGGCCTCACTACATGATTTCTAAGTCTTCATTATGCAAAGTTATAATGCTCAAATAGTTATAAAAGATTCATAAAACTAGGGTTACCATGACAAATTGATTCCAAGCCAAGCCAAGCTACAAGCCAAAGGTGCCAAGGAGAGATGGAGGTAGTTAATCTTCCATTGCCAAGGACTTTAGGAGCACAAGCTGAGCAAACCACCACTACAAAGGCATTTGGATCATCTAAGGGAGGTGAAGGAATTATTTTGTTTTATTCCTTAATGTTTACTTGTGTTTGTCATTTTTTTTTGTTAAATAAGCTCTCCCTAGTATCTAGGCCTAGAGATGTTATGTTATTAGTGTGTTTATTTCATTTTATTTTCATTTTAAAACTAACACCATACTAACCATCCTCTCTTGAGTCAAATTCCTAGATCACATAATGGCATGTCCGGTGGGACTAGACACATCTCACACCTAAAGATCATTTTTCAACTCTAAAATATTTATTTTGACCTTTAAAACTCTTGTAAATTGATTTTTTAACTTTATTTTACCATTTTTGTTTGCCATAGTTTTACACAGTAACCGACATCTGCAAGTAAGACCAACATTCGTAACATGGCTTAACTGATGTTAGTTAGCAAAACTAACATTGGTTATATTTTGTTTAGCCAAGGTAGCCATCATTGGTTTTATATGACTGACATCGGTCATTGTGTTTTTCCAAAAACACATACATGAGAGCTATTTTCCCATAGTTTATTGTTTCAAACTAAAAAGAGCTTCAAAGCTAAAGGACATGCTAACTTTTTTGCTATAAGACCAAGCTTGATATTTGCTCAAAACATTTTGAAATCACCTTTGCATGCTTAAAAATTAATTAGAAACCTTGTTTTGGGTGTTTAACAAAGAATTTAGATGTTTTTGGTGAATGTTTTCAAAGTTTACATCTAATACCAAGGGGTTAAATGAACACCACCAAATATTTTGGTTTGGGCTTAAAATTGAACACACTTATCAATTCTTAGTTTCAATAATTATTTTAATCAATTGTTTTTTGGAAAATAGAGGGATGTTGTGTGTATGCTCTTCGATTTGTCCCCTATAGCGAACCCTATGGAATCAAAAGCACCATTCCTATTGCAAGTATCCTAGTCCAAGGCATAAAAACAAAGTCATCTAAATCACTCCCCAGAAACTCATCAAAGTTTGGGTGACCTTGAAAATGACCCTAAAGACTTTTTACTTTCATGTTTTCTTTATTTTTATGTAAAACTTGGCTTGCGAGGGGGAATTCATCACCTCCCACAAGTTCTTTATGAAAGCTTTGACCTAGGGTTTCATCTCCCAACATTGACTTCATTTGGCTCCTTTGTAGTTGTACACAGGATGTAGTGACACTTTGGACATCACACTACACTAAGCGAATAGTAGGATGTAGTGGTTGAAAAAGGGACTAGACCTTTTTGCAACAAGCCAAGTGATACAGACCCAAAATCCATGCTTTTATTTTGCATTATTTGGCATTAAAGTCATTGTTTAATTGATTCCCCTAGATCATTTGGAAACTTGTTATATCATAGATAAATCCTCACTTTCCATGGAAGTATTATTGGTGCAAAGTGCACCTCAAGGTCCATGTCATAGTACTATCATTTGAGAAAAAGGGGGTTGTAAAAACCCTACTATATAATGTGCATTTACTTACAAATGGCATATATTGACAGATTCTAATAATACTAAATAACCTTATCAATTTAGGATCTAAGAATGATTAATTAGTTGGTCTTGTCCTAGTTTAAAGTCTTGTTTGAAGTCAAAACTTGGTGTAAATAAACAATCCAAACCAAACACATAGTCCAAATGTTCCTTTGAACAAAGAGGCATTATGTTGTCCATATGAGATCATTAATTTTCCTTATTCAAAGTTCATCAAAAGCTTGAGAGTCATATCATCCACTTTGGTGCAGTTATGCTGCCTAATTGGGTTTCATAGGGTTGATGTGTTAAGTGGGTTTACCATTTGCACTAAACTTGAGGGAACTTAGGTTTAATTTCCAATTTGGGTTGAAGGTAATTTAAGACTCATAATCATTGTCATCACTTGATAAACTTAAGATATTTTGTACTAAACACTTGCACTTTGATTCTATGCACCACAACATTTTGAGTCAAGAAAAAGTAGTGTTATGCTATCAAAATTGTGGGAATTTGTCTTTGCCTTAGAAAGTCTTTGAAAAAAACAATTTTTGTCACACCCTTTGGGTAGTATAGCATCGTTACACTACCCAAAAAATTTCAAATATTATTTCATAGACCCTCTTGCTTAGAGTTCAAAATTGTTCCTATGTTTTTAGACCAATTTAAGTGTACTTTAGTGATCCTTTGTCTAAAGCAAAATTATACTATTCACCTTTGTCTATCTTGTTTATTAAAAGAACCAGGTTTTATACCATTTTTTGTGAGAAAATAAATTATTCCTAAAGTGCCTTTTGTTTCATACCTTATACCTAGTTGATCAATTTCATGACCAAGAATCAAATGCCTAGTGTTTGTTAGAAGTGTTTCAAATCCATTAGATTAAAACTTTCATCTATTTTAAAAGTCTAGCTTTTAACACCATTTGGCCAAGAGTCCTAGCACATGCCTTGTTTGACCCTATATTTTGATGTCGTGTTTGGCTAAAAGACCTAATAAATTTTTAATTCTTAGATTAGACTGATTTGAAACACTTTAACCTTAGAGTTTGGCATTTCTATTTTTAGTCCATTTACTTTCTTACCTTTATGTGAATAGTGAAATGTTAGACACTTCATGCCAGCTTGTTTCCTCACAAAACTTTGCATAAACCTTTTGATCCTTTTGAAAAATCTAGACCAAGTTGGAAAATCATCTATTTTAGACATTATCCCTTTTAGAATTTGTAGAACTCTTTGAACTTTTATCACAAAACATTAACTATAGATCCCAACATGTATTACTACACTCGTAGTGGACTCATGTACAATCTAAGGATTAGTAATGTGGTGTCATAGGAATAAATGGTGCAAGACCCCTACATAGATAATAATGAGTATGAGATGGATTCTTATCCCTCTTGTAATACTCAATCAGGGGCCCAAAGATAAGATCCATTGGTTAATTATCTGGTTAACACACCACTTTATTCAAAAAAAGACCAAGAGCAAACCAAAAAAATACCTAGCTACAATACCTGTAGTAGATGAGCAAGTACTTCAATAGTCATATTCTACTAATACGTCTTCCACGTATGATCCATTTTTATTTGAGTGACATTTTTTAGAGGAAAAAGACAAGATTTTGGTGGATTCATAGAGGTAGGGGCCAATTTTCTAGCAGACTTCCCCCATGAAAATTTACCAAGTCTAGTAAGAGTGCCCCATAATATCATTTATGATCAACAAGATTATTTTAGAAATTGTATGGCTCTACTCCAAACAATATACCAACACCTTAATATAGCTGAATGAGGCAAAAACATCATGAAATATCACTTTAACCAAATGCATACAACATATCAATCCTAATTAAATCTAGCATGTGATTTCAATCAAATGAATATGGTAAGTAAGCCTCTTATTGACCTAGTTCCTTCAACAGGAGTGTTGATAGAGTTAATTGGATAAGATAATCTATGTTTTGACCCATTCATATAAATTTCTTTGATAGATAACTTGATGCATATGCCCATTATTGAAGAAGTGTCTTCGGCCTATACATAAAATAGTGAGCCAAATGTAGTAGACAATGTGAAAATAACATCCAATCTCAATCAAAGTGGTACTAACATGTAAATAATTAGCCAAAAACATGTGTATGTAGTTAATCCTATGAATAGGTCATCATACTAGGGAGTAGGAGTTTCTATACCCCAACCTAAACTGGATGCTTTCTCAAGTGTACAACCTATGGGATTAGGTAATCAAACAATGACTAATGTCATGCCTCAATGATAGAATATGATGAACCCTATTCCTCCTCAACAAGTAACAATTAGTATTCCACAACAATAGGCACAATCTATTGTATCAATGCAATAGAGGACAAATTCATTACCACCTCAATAAGGGCTAACTAATGTTCCACCTTGATAGGTAATGGTGAATGTACCTCTTTAGTCACAAACTAATATGCCAATCCAAAACCAAATAATGACTAGTCAACAATGTGCAAATATTGGTTTTTAATGGATGCCAAATTTTAAATCTACTTTCACTTCCTCATAGGGATTCATGCAACAAGGAGGTTTCCATGTTTCTCAGGTACCTACTAGACAACTATTGGTTCAAAATGTACCAAAAATATAGAGACTGGGTCTTGGTCCATAAGTTCCCACTCAATAGAAAGGTTTGATTAGTTGGTAACATGTCCCTTTTCAACCATAGTAGGCACATTATATTTATATCCCTCTATCCCAACCACAAAATCCTCCAAGTCAAAACTTTATCACTAACCCAAACTAGAATATTGCACAACCAAATGTGCAATTTCAAGTACATCCTAATCCATGTATGCATATTTTTGATCCATTCCCCAACCAAACCAATATACTCCAACAAGTATCCCCATCATACCCTAGTCAATGTGTCCCACATGTGACCTCCCAACCATCAATCCAAACCAATATTCTCCCTCAAACCAATATTCCTTCTAGTTTCCTATCCCAAGAATTGTAACATATAAAGGATGCAATTACTACCATTCAAGCTAGTAAACAAACTAAAAATTTCAAATTAGATGATGTATGTTCCTATCCATATAACATGGAGTATTTGTAAATACCATTTCCTCCAGGATATGAACCATTGAAATTTGATAAATATAAAAGGAAAGGTGACCCTAAGGCTCATTTAACTAAATTTTTTGTTGCATGCCAACCATTGGCATTTAGTGACATATACTTTTTGATGTTTTTTCCAAGGAGCTTGGTTGGATAAGCCTTGGAGTGGTTTTTTAAGTTACCCAAAAATTTAGTAATAGATTTTGATGATCTTTCTAATAAGTTTGTGTAGCACTTTTACTATAATTTATGAGCATCAGATTTCATTAGTGGACTTAATGCAAGCAAAGAAAAAAATTGGTGAGAGTTTTGCAAGTTATTTAAAATGATGGAGAGCCCTTACAAGCCATTTTAGCCATAGTTTATTAGATAAACAATTAGCTGATGTGCTTACCAAAAAAATTTATAGTGAGATAACTTACCATCTAGAACTACACCATGCACATACATTCAAAGATATCGTTGCTAAAGGATTATTGATTAAGCAGGTACTCATCAATAAAGGAGTCATCACGATTAATTAGACTAATCAAAATCAAGGTACCAATTAAGGAAATGACTAACATCCCATTCAAGCACTAGCATCGTAACCAACCCAACTCAATAACCATGAAAGATCAAATCAACTCAACCATAATAGGAAAGTTGTGGGAAATGGAGTAATCAAGTCTCGTCATGTCTGAATGGTACAAACATCATCTACACTACCTTTTAAGCTTACTCCTACTCAGCTAATGTTATAATCATGATAACCAAAACCTGCACAATAAGTATAGTAGCATTTACCATTGTAAACCCCTCCTCTTAGGAGAACCATGCCTGCACATCATGTCTTTAGTGACCTAGGAGAACCTATTGATTCTATATTTTTCAAGCTTACTACTACTAATATGATTAGTTAGCCTATACCAAAGCATTTCTTATCCTAATTGATATTGTGAAAATGAATTCTATGACTGTCATTAGGTCAATGGGCATAATCTATGAAGATGTGTCCAAATTAAGAATTTAATAGAGAATATGTTAGAGAATGGGGTGATAACATTAGATAATGGTGCTTCCACTTCCAATCAAACTCCTAGGATTTATCAAAACCCCTTTCCCTAACATAACAATTAGCAGCAACAAAATAATCAACAACAACAACAATAGATAGGGTAGCAATAAAATCAAAATCAAAGGCCAAACCAATAAATTCAATAAAATCAAGAGCATAACCCACAATGATAGACCAATGGAAAAAACTAAGGTCAGAATGGTAACAACCAATAAGCCTACCATGTAGTTTCACATGAATACAATAGGGTTTTAGGTCATATTTCAAGGGGTAGAATTAATACCATCTCTATTAATCTTAGACCAAACACTAATTAACCTAGACCATTGCTAAACAATAATATTCAACTAAATTACATGGATAATCCCTTTTTGACTTGGGAGTGCATCTACGTAAATTAGAAAACTAGGACTTCCCCTTTTGGACCTTATATCGATAGCTCATTCTTGCCATGTGACCACATGCAAGTGCACCAATAACTGAGACATGTCTTATCTAGTCCCACACCATTTCCAACATCGATTAGTAATAATGGTCTAGTATTTAATATTGATTGTACAATCACAACTTGGAGTTTGAAGATTACTATCTCGAGCCAATAACTATCCACCACTTTACCTATCATCCAACCAACCATTCAACCTTAGAATAAACCATTTACTACTAAGCAAGACAAAAAAAATTGATATTATGGAACAATTTCAGAAGACACTAGCATAAATTTCTATTTTAGATTTTCTATGAATGTCAATAATCTACAAGAACATCCTGAATGAGTTTTTGACACAATCCATGGTTGCTAATGACATATCCCTTGATCAATTTCAAGCTTTGGTGGGACACCTAGCTCTAGCCCAACAAGTCACATTCAACCAAAGTGATATGCCTTCCCTTGGCCCACTCCATAATAATCCATTGTATATATAAGTTTGTATAAGATGAAATAAAGTGAAATGTGTCCTTATAGACAATGGATCTAGCCTCAACATAGTGTCTCTAAAGCTCATCAAGCTTATTGGGTACATAATGGTAGATCTACAGCTAGAAACAATAACTATCAAAGCCTATGATAATCAGGAAAGAGAATCATAAGGCACCATTAGTTTGTTAGTTATCATTGGGCCTTTAACCCATGATACACTTCACCATGTGCTTGATCTTGAGTTATCATACAATATGATTCTAAGTAGGCCTTGGTTATATGAGATTCATGCAGTCCCATCAATGTTGCACCAATATGTCAATTTTTCACACTCAAGGATGAAAGTGAATATTATATGAGATTTACACCCATATGAACACTACAAAAATCTTGAGGCCAAATTTCAAATCTATAATTATCAGTATGGTATGAATCCAAGTTCCAAGTAGGATAAAGGAAAAGCTATACTAATTGATCCTTCACCAGATAATTACAAAGATCCTAATACCTTGGATTCCTTTTCCCATATGCCACCTCCTAAAGGTTCTAATCATTTCACCATTTTAGGTAATGTACCAAGAGAGTATGTAACCCATTATACATTTCATATTATCAACCTTCCTCAGAATCTAAAAATATTTGGATGACCTAAAATCATCTCACATATACATTGGCAAAAAAGAACAAAGATAAGGGACATGTCATTTTTGTACCAACATCTAGCCTAGGACCTAGCCCTCTTGAAGGGGACATAACATGGTTATACATTGACAACCGAGCTGATTGTTATAAAAATTCAAAGTATCCTATTCTTAATAGGATCATGGAATATCACAATTATGAAGGAAGAGGCCTCAGACTGAATCAACAAGGAACTATCAAGATAATTGCCATGGCTAAGTATGAAAAAAATTATAGACTTGGATTAAACCACCTGGGGGTGACCCCATATATCTTATTCAAACTCCATCACCAATGACTACTGATGATGTTATTGACAATGAAGCAGGGTTTGATCATAGCCTCACCTTTGATAACCTAGCTAAAACCAACCTATTTGATAACAATGCCATTTGTATCCTTACCTTGGCCATTCATCAAAACTCTTTGCCATTATATTATCCCAAACTAATATATTGGGACCAAAAAGAGTCCAATCTACTAATTAATGAGTTTTAGAATGATGTGACATTCTATGATTTTTTAGGCCTCAGAGACAATGTTCCATTGTGAGATCACCAATAAGGATTCTCAATCACATTGGATCCTGTATCCTATTTTAGAGAGTGAGTTAACACCATTAGTTGAAAACAAATAAGTAAAACATTAAGATCCCAGAGTGAAAACCTCTTTGAGGTACTTTTTGGCTAGGAAAAACATAAAGATAAATACCAGTCTAGTGGTGAAAACCTATTTCAGGTGCCATTAGATGGGGGTGTTCATTCTTATTCGAATTTAAACCATGAGACCACCAATGATGAACTTGTCTATGGATCTAAGTTCAACTTTGAGAAATAAGTATTTGATCAAATTCTCTAAGGATTTTTGAGTATTTTTGTTACATGGCTAGATCTCCCATTTGGGGACTTAGATTCATCATGCCTAGGAGAAGTTGAAGAGCAAGTCCTAATGGAGGACCCTGAGGTAATCTAATAGTTCAAGTCATTTCCTACTATCATATAAGATGGTTCAACCCTTCTAGTCAAAGCTACAATAGAGGTAAATATCAAAAATTTATCAGACCTAAAATGGATAAAATTAGGAGCATCCCTCACTATGGATGAGTGTGATGTCTTTACAAATCTATTGAGAGAATTTGTAGATATCTTTACATGGGCCTATTCTGACATGGTAAGCTTAGACCCCACCTTGGTTCTGCACCACCTTGAGGTTAATCTTGATGCTAAACTGGTAAAACAAAAGTTATGTAAGATGCATCCTCACATTACTGTATTGGTAAAGAAAGACTTGGAAAAACTCTTAGAAGCAGGATGTATCCAATCCATTGATTACTTAGAATAGGTCTCTAATGTGGTACCTATTAGTAAAAAGCCCAGAGGGATCATAATTTATACTAATTTTCAAGACATCAACAAAGCTTGTCCTAAATATGATTTTCACTTACCCAATATTAACATGATCATCGACTCATGGCAGGTTATAAAATGCTTTCACTCATGGATGGATTTTTAGGATATAACCAAATTAGAATAGCACCAGAAGACTAACATAAAATAGTGTTCACCACTCCATGGGGAATATTTTGTTATTAGGTGATTCCATTTAGCCTTAAGAATGATAGAGCTACATATAAAAGGGCCATGACTGTCATATTCCATGATATGATGCATGATATTGTTGAAGACTATGTCGATGACATATTAGGAAAATCCAAAACCAGGGTTAACCATCCTGTAATGTTGTGTAAGATATTCGAAAGATTATAGGAGTACAAATTTAGAATCAATTAAAATAAATGTGTGTTTGGTGTAACTTTAGGCAAATTACTTGGCTTTATTGTGTCTCATAGAGGTATTGAAGTTGATCTAGCTAAAGTCATGCTATAACCAAGATGCTATCACCAATTAATTTGAAGTAACTCCATAGTTTTCAGGGTAAGATCCAATTAATCTAACACTTCATCTCTCAGTTAGCAGACACGTGTCATTTATTTGCACACCTTTTAAAGAAGAGAGTTATATTTTACTAGGATGATCATTGCCAAGTAACTTTTCAATAACTTAAAGACTATCTTATTAATCTACCTATTTTATTACCTCTTATGCTAGGAAAGCCATTCTTGTTATACCTATCAGCTATCGATCATGCTCTAGGGTCACTCTTAGCTCAACATGATGATAATGGAAAGGAGCATGTTGTATACTACCTAAGTTATACCTTGATTACATATGAATATAACTATGCACCTATTGAAAAAGCTTGTTTAGCCAAGGTCATTATAGCTCAAAAACTATGCCATTACATGTTGAATAATAAGAGCATGGTCATTTCAAAGGTAGACCCAATCAAGTATCTACTATATAAAATAGCTTTGAAAGGTAGAATAGTTAAATGGATCATGATTCTCAATTATTTTGACATAGATTATGTCAATCAGAAGGTAATCAAGAGGAAAGTTCTTGTAGATCAACTTGTTGAAGCACCTCTCGTAGACACACAACCACTCATGTTTCAATTTCTTGATAAATCCATAATGACCATCATTGACACAACCGTTGAGGAGAAATCTTGGAAACTGTATTTTGATGGTTCATTTACTACACATAGATTAGGGGTAGGCTTATTGTTTATTACACCATAGGGGGATTTAATCTCTAAATCATTCAGAATCAGATTTCCTTATACAAACAACATGGCTGAGTATGAAGCACTTATCGTAGAACTTCAACAA
Organism: Torreya grandis; assembly: GCA_037957365.1. Classification (NCBI taxonomy): domain Eukaryota; kingdom Viridiplantae; phylum Streptophyta; class Pinopsida; order Cupressales; family Taxaceae; genus Torreya; species Torreya grandis. The sequence goes on along the minus strand of JARHVA010006708.1, from coordinate 577,497 downwards.
GAAGTGCATTGGAATATATCTCATCTCTAAGTTTATGGTGATTCTCAGTTATTCATCAATCAAGTTACAGATCATTTTTAACCAAAGATGATAGACTAGTTCCATATAAAACCCTTATTGACACTCTTAAACAATAAATTACCAACATTCAGTTTGAACACATACTAAGGGCTAGTAACAAAATTGTAGATGCCATGGCTACTATTGGTTCTCTGATTTGACATATAGATAAATCTAGAGAGTATCATTTCCTCATCAAAAATTTATCAGCACTAGCTCTTAAACCTTCAACCATTACCATGATTTAAAACTACCTTCATGACCATGTTAGGCCACCTAACCTATCTCAAAAACAAACCAAAGCCTTTATTCATCATTCCACTCATTATACTTTACTTGGATCCACCCTTTACCATCATAGTTTTGATGGAACTCTACTTCATTGTTTAACTTTGATAGAGTCTACACTAGCGTTAAGAGAAGTTTATAGAGTATATGGCACTCATTTTAGTGGGGTATTACCATCCAAAACTCTATTTTGTATTGGTTATTATTGGCCCACAATGGACGTAGATGCCACTACATATGTAAAAAAGTGTGATAAATGTCAATGCATGCTAATTTGATTCATGCCCTAGCAAAAACTCTAAAACTGATGATGACACCATGGCCATTTTCAACATAGGGACTTGACCTAATTGGGAAGATTAACCCCACTTCATCTGATGGCCATAAACATATCCTTACTACCACTAAGTATTTAACTAATTAGGTTGAAGCTATACCCCTCACTTACATGATAGGAAAGCAAATTTCCAAATTCATTTTCAACCATCTCATTTGCTGGTACGATATCCCCTCTGACATTATATCTGATAATGGAATATCATTCAAGAATAAGGATGTAGACCAAATATGTACTAAATATAACATCACACAACATTTTTCTACAACGTATTAGCCTCAAGGTAATGGCCAAGCTGAGGTATCCAATAAAACCATTATCAATATTATCAAAAAGATTGTCAATGATGTTGATCATGATTAACACCTCCAGATATTCCCTACACTTTGGGCATACCATACCAATCATCATACCCCCATATGAGCCACTCCATAATCACCTGTTTATAGTACTAAAGCCATCATTCCCATTGAGGTTAAATTTCCTTCACTATGCATCTCTTTCAGGCATGTCCTAGATGATCGTGACTACTGAGTAGCTCATCTACAAGAGCTAGACCTACTTGATGAGAAATGCATAGCTATGTTCAATAATCTTCAAGCATATCAGAATTGACTCAAAGGCCACTATAATAAGCATGTTAAGTATAAAACATTTAAACTTGGTGATCTTTTCCTTAAAGAAATCCAAAAGAATACCACAGCTAACAAAAATCACAAAGGAAAATTCAAGCCAAACTGGATGGGGCCTTTCATCATTACTTTAGATTATGGATCAAGAGCATACAAGCTCACCACACCAAATGGAGATGAATTTCTTGAGCCAATGAATATTATTCATCTCAAGTAGTACTATGCTTAAGTGCTAAGGTGTGTTGTCTATAAGGACCATTTTAGTTATGTCATTTTATCACTATTCTTCTTTTTACAAATACCATCCTTATCCATACTCTTCACCATATCCACTTTTTTCTTATGTTCTATTAACCTAGTGTGTTCTAAAGCCTAGCCATTTTAACCTTGGTTTTTTCCATTTTTTTCACATTTTTAACATCAATCAATTTGATTAGTTTCATCAGTTGGTTCAAGTCCTTTAGACAATGATCATATTTTTGGATAATGTGACAAAAGTTTTGGCAAATGCATCCTTCATTTGTTATTCCTTTCTTACCACCAATCTTTCTACTAATTATAACCACCTTTGGGAAAATTAGTACCATTGACGTATGTCATTGTGTCCTAGTTATAATTGACTATGGGCAAACTAGGGTCAACATTAAGCCTTGACATGCTAAATTGCCACTTCCCATGTTATACTATGCCTTTTTACCAACTGTGCCTATTTTTGTTTGAATTGACTGCTACATTCATTGAGTTCCTCCACTATAAATGTATAACTACAGTGATTTGAGGTCTTACTCTAGGACTATATAGGTAGCGCTCGATACTTATTGAGGTTAGCTCAGTCACCCTACGCCACACTCTTGCCATTTTATGAGAAAATTTAGCTACACTCTCACCATTTTGTGAGAAATCTTAGCCATTCTCTCATCATTTTGTGAGTAACCTTAGTTTAGACACTCTCACCATTTTTTAAGCTCAAACCATTTAGTGTCTCATCATTATTGATTGAGTTACGACACTCCAAAACAATTCTAAAAAAAATTGAAAAATCATTAAAAAAGAACAAACTCATTAACCACTTCATTGCCTTAAGGATTTTGGGAACCCTTACTAAGTTATAATCAAATCACTTGTCATTTAGTTTCCCCATCCTTTTTGGCCTTTTGATCTCACACACTTACCATTTTTCAAGACCATTCCTCTTCTTCTCTCATACCCATCTATTTGTTTTCATCAGTTATCACATTCTTCCCATTCCTTCAGAGAACTACATTTGGCTTGAAAAATTTTATTGGATATTACATCTATAAAGCTATGTAAGTAGTATTCACTTATCTAGTGCATATGGAAATAGCTCAGCGACCCCCTTTTTTTCCATCTATTCCCTCATTTTGTTCATTTGTTAAGTTGTCACCTATTTTCTAAGGGCAATGTTCAAAGGGTTTCTATTGCATTGTTTGTTTGTTTATTTTTGATTATTTTGTTTGTTTGGCTATCTATTTATTTGCTTTCATCACTGTTGCCTTGATTTAATTTATGTATGTTCATTGGGTGATTTCTTACCCACACTTATACTTGACTCTATCCATATTCATATGTTTACATTGTCATCATGATTTTTATCATGGGTGAATTGTTTTCTATTGAGTATTGGATTATGAGAGTCAGTCCTTATGAATATTTCAACCAAGTCCTCATGATGTTATATCATGATGCCTACCGACATGTACTACAACAAACCTCATCTTAAAGAAGTCTATTTATCAATGGTAACATCTCTTTGGCACTGACATCCTAATTCATTCCCAATCATATCCATAGAATAATTAACAATGAAAGAATTTCAAGTTTTATTAGTTTTGATTAGTATCTCCCTACTAGTAGGTTGTTCCAATTCATCATTATCCTCTATGATTCAGTTACCCTCATCATTAGCCAATAAATCATGTTTTCCATAATCAAAGTCCAATGATTATAACCACTTATGGGAAAATCATTGCACACTGTCCCACCTGCATTTATCAATGATTATAACCACCTTTGGGTAAATTATTATGTTGTCACTACTTTAATTTTTTTTCCTATACAAGGGAATTTTATCCTTTTTATCTATCCTAACTGGGGCAAATCCATCTTCTCAATGATTATAACTACCTTTGGGCAAATTATTGTGTTATCATACCATATTGCCACTATTAGGGTATAATGTTTATAACCACTTTTGTGCAAACCATTATGCACTATCCCACTTGCATTCTCAATGATTTTGAATAATTTTTCAATATCATTGTGTTTTCACCCCATCATCCTTCCTTTCATTGGTCCCCTTATTTCACTTCTTTCTTTTCAAGGGACCGTTTGCCGACATACTTGTGCCAACTGTTCCCTTGAGAGGGCATCATATAATTAGTTTATCATCATTGAATTTATAAGCATACATGACCTTTTCATTCTTTGAGAAGAAATTACTATGATTATAGATTGTAACACCTTCCCAAATAGGGGTGAACTAGAGACACCAAAATTTGGCCACTGATAACCTCCAATTAGGCTTTTGACCAATTTCCACCCAAAATGCACAATTTGGCCTAAAAACACTAAAATATGCTAAATGATGTGAAAATGACATATTAAAGTGCCAATTTTGGCTAGGGTATCCCTAAATGGAGTAATTAAATTTATATACCAACTTTGATCAAATCATTCTAAGTCAAAGTGCCAATTTTACACTTGGGTGCTCTAGATTGCTCTTTCCTATTAAATCTTCTACACAAGATGCATGTCTTTCTTATTTTGTATTGGTAACTTTCTAAATGGGAATATAGTTATAATGAATCTAACATGGACTTCTAATTCTAATCCAGTTAAATTTTGGACCAATAACAAGGCATTTTGATCAATTTAAGTAAATTGTGTACAAAGTGCTTAAACATGCTTAAGAGCTAATTAACCCAAACCAAGGCCTAAACAAGAATTTCATGGAAACTTGTTGAATACTTATTTTTGGAAATTAATATTGAATAGCTACATCATCAGGTGAGCTCATTTCTTAGGAAGACATCCTTAGGCTATAAATGCCACAAATATCAAGATTCATGCCCTCCATGCCTCATCAATGCCTTTCATGATTCCCTCCATGCCTCTTAATTTCCCCTTCTTCCAATTTCATGATGAGGATAATTAAAAACTTAATTCTAATAATTAAATTAATCCTCAACCACATATCTCAATCTCAAGATGGATGGTTCAGGTTGATTCTAAACATTTGCAAAAATATATAAATAAGAGGCCTCACTACATCATTTCTAAGTCTTGATTATGCAAAGTTATAATACTCAAATGGTTATAAAATATTCATGAAACTAGCGTTACCGTACCAAATTGATTCCAAGCCAAGCCAAGCTATAATCCAAAGGTGCCATGGAGAGATGGAGGTAGCCAAACTTCCATTGCCAAGGACTTCATGAGCACAAGCTGAGCAAGCCACCACTACAAAGACATTAGGAGCATCCAAGGAAGGTGAAGGAATTATTGTGTTTTATTCCTTACTTTTTATTTGTGTTTATCATTTATTTTTTGTTAACTAAGCTCTCCCTAGTGTCTAGGCATAAAGATGTTATGCTATTAGTGTGTTTATTTAATTTTGTTTTCATTTTGGAACTAACACCATACTAGCCATCCCCTCTTGAGTCAAATTCCTAGATCACAAGTAGTAGCAGTTGGAGTACATAGTCCATCACTTAAGAAATGAAACCTAAAAAAACATGTTTCTTATGTTCAAAAAGGATAAAAAAGACAGAATAAAATTTATTTGTATTATATTTATTAGACCTTATTCATGGACAACCATTATCTCTCAAGTTTGGATTAAAATAAGTAATGTTCATGATGTTGATCCCTTCTAATTCAGAATATAGATTTTGCCTTTCAATTCTTGACTCAATTTTAGATAAGGTGGAGGACTAATTCAACCATTATTTATTGGTCAAATGTAATGGGATCCAACTTAGCATTGAAAAATTCAAAAATTAGGTGGCTAGGAATTGGAGACCAATATGTGTTATAGAAATTAATTTGATGGTAATAAATTATTTTCTCATCACCTTATCCAACAAAGATGATCTTTTAAAAATATTCTAATAAGGCCTTGGATTCATGGGTAGAATCTTCTTCTCAATCTACAAATGGATATTGGGCCTCTATCACGTGGATTATTACAAGGAAGACTTTCATGTCTTGATTTATCTACTAGAACTCCAACTTTAGTTGTGGCACGAGGATGCCATTTTGGGGATAGCTCATGATTTTGGTTTTCTATTGGTTATATACCCAGTTACTCAGTCTAGGAGAATACTTTTAGAAGCTAGATTCAAGTTCTTGATCTCCCATTCTAAATATATCCTAAAGACTCTACTATTAAGATTGAAGGATTATTTATGGAGACAAGAGTATAAAATAGATGGATTCTCTAGACCTTACAAGACTTGTTCTTCCATTAAACAACTAGGGAGGTTATACCCTAATAGTAAACATACTCTGGTAATGGGGATATCTCTATCAATGGGGGTAAGGAGATTTTCAAGGACCTATCTTATATAGAAACTAAAATGATACCAAATTTAGAGGATTATGCTCAACTACAATGCCACTTTTCCTCCTTGGAATTAGACATGATCTAATGGCTTGAGAATAAAGTCTAGATGTAGTCTCATTTAGAACCTAAGGGAACTTCAAATAATTTTAATAGACTTGCTAATGAAGGGATGAAGCCATCTATTCCTTTCAATAATCTAGAAGATTCAAAATGTCATGAGGGTCTAGTAAATCCTAAACCATAAGTTTGAAAAGAATCAAAGAGGGAGGGCACCCACTGATAATAAGTAGGCATAATTTATGGTAGAGGAAATTATGATGGTGATCTGAGAGGATTTATAATAGTGGTGAAATTATATGGTCTCAAATTTTCCCTAAACTATCTACACAATGAAGAGCTTTCCAAGAGATTTATAATTCATTTTATGGTTTGAAAAATGGATTCCATATATAGATGTTATGGCTTATTCAAGTTTTTAGGCAACAGGTAAAAATGTATAGGTATGGTGAATGGACATGCACGTGGTCCAATAGATTATTGACAAATCAACTAATGATATCCTCACATTTGGAGTGTCCAAAATATCTCCAAAATATTATCCAAGATTTTAGACAAATCCCACTTCCTAAAGCTTGATAAATGGGATTAACTCCATAAATATATCTTTCCCCACAAATATGTGATATTTCTCATAGAAATTGGGATATCTCCCATAGAAATGCATGGGACGTTTATCCAAAGAAAAAGATATGAAGGGTGGTTCAACCCATTAAGCCTCATCAAATTGACATGCCCCATTTTGGGAGATAAGGATAATAATCTTAAATAAAGACTTATGCATGGGGATGGATAATGAATAAATCCATAATTGATGGGTTTTGAAAAACTATATAAACCCATGAAACTCATTTGTAAACTCATTCCAGTAGAATTCCAACAACACTCCAATATCTCACTTACATTTCAAGTATTTTAGAAGCAAGATCTCACATACATTACAAATTTTCCATTCCAAGGTTTTGGAGACAAGCATCCATCCTGGAGGAGAAAGGGTTTTGATTGAGAGATCTTCAAAAGAATTTGGTGAGATCTCTATTTGTAAAAGAGATTAAGAAGACTTATAGCTTAGACATTTTCACAAAGAGTAAGAAATCTTGAAGCTTATCCCTTTTCATAGTAAGAAATTTTATGTCTTCACTAATGGAGTAATAATTATAGGCCTAGAGTTATTGCATAGAACTTTTTTGGTAGAGACATTACATCAAACTTGTGAAAGATAAGTAGAGCCAAAACTAGAGCTAGTAGCTAGAGCCAATAGCCAGAACTAGTAGCAAAATCTAGAGGATTTCAAAAAATATATTTTTAGATCAAGAACCCCTACTAGGGATAATTAATGTACAAACTGATTTTGCATCAATAATCAATTGGTTCTACCTTTGAGCAGGACCCAAAGACATAGCCCAAATTGGGTGAATTCCATTATCAACCATGGTTTTCATATTATATTTGTGGCTCATGATTTTTTTATTATCATTTTTGAATGTTGATTTTAATTATTATGACAATTTTAAGTTAATTAATGATAATTGAGAATTTATAAAGCATCCATAAAAATAGAGAAATGGGTGTAGTTTTGGACACTACTTGTTTACAGATCAAATTTGGTATCAAAGATGTTAGAATGTTGGAATTGGTTTTGATTACATTATATACTCTTGAATAGAGTTTTGAAATCAATTTTAGTATTCTATTCCATTGGGTTATGTGTAGACTTGTTGGCTTGTTTTGATCTTCCATTTACATTTTGCAATTATGTTAGAAGTACAAGTTGTTTGCAAGAAACCATGGGGAAATCCTTGAAGGGCGAGAGGCTGAAAAAGATAGAAATTATCAACAAGAAAATTCAATAAGGTAACGCTTTATAGAGATGCAATATTTATTCCCTTTAATAACAAATTGCATGTTTGATATTTGATCTCGAATCCAAGGATGAACTCTTGATCAGATTGTAGTATGGTGAGCTAAAGAAGGATTTATCTTCCATTTCAGATGCATAAACTATGACTAATGAGTTAAATATAATTTATTCACCACATAATTCTTCTTCCTCTCATTTGGATTCAGAATTAGATAATGATGCTTTTGATTCATTTGAAAAAACACTAAAGGTATTGGATTTCAATTACTATTTAAAATGGGATATGATGGAAAAGGCCTTGGTAAGAATGGCTAAGGTTTTATTAACCCAATACAAGTAGAAGATCAGCCTCATTTTATAAGTTTGTGTTACGTTAGTACAAAGATCAAAATTGGAGAGAATTTTAGAACTGTTGAAGGAAGACAAGTTTCCAACAGCCAAGTATTCATGCCACTAGCTTTGTAGAATTCATCCATGCAGAGGAATGTGACACAATCATAGGGTGATGAGAAAGTGTGTAAGAAAGTAGAGAAAAGAGATAATGAAATACCACCTCCTCTTACTTCCACAAATCATAACACTAAACATAAGGGTGATTATAAAACTTCTAATGTTCTCTTTCAGTTTAAACAATATGGCTATGACATATAGAAAATGTGGAATGCTTTCCCATGTACCTTTTATGGGTTAAGTAATAATTCTATGGCTAATTATTGGAAGATAAAATATTTTATGAATAATTTGTCGCCTTTTATGAAAAATAATGTAGGTGATAAATATCAATCTCATAATCTAGAAGTGAGAAATGATAAATATGTTTCCTCGTCCAAAAATAAGGACAAAAAGAACTATTACACTCATTGTCATATGAGTGGGCACATGCTTGAAACTTGTTGGAAAATTCATCCATCATGCTATCCAAAATATGGTAAGAAGAAGATGGTTTATGTCCTTGTTAAAAAGGTAAAAAATAATGAAGTTGTTAATTCACAAGTAGCCCATGAATAATCCCACTTATCCAAAGAAGATTCCATCAAGAGGGAGCACTCATTAGATTGGATTGGTAAGAAATGGATAGAATTTTTGCATATCCAAGTTTTATTTAGCATGTTTAAAAACACTTTAAATTAACTTTTTTGGTTTCCATTATTAATAAGTATTAAGGAAACTAACCAGTTATATGTTCAAGTATGGAGGTAGATCACTCATTGAGAGTGAATATGGAGAAACCATCCAAGTTGAGAAGCATGCATGGGTAGCCTAACATAAGATATTTGGATTAGAATAAAAATAGACATGTTGATAAGCATCATTAGCATACCCATGATTCAAGGTGTACTTCCAAGAGGGAGACAAAATAGAATCAACACGAAAGGTGCTTCCATGGTGAGTAGAACTCAATTAAATCACTATTGTTTATAGATGTATGTGGCCATCCATTTTTTAATTGTGTTATTTTTATGTATGTATATAATCAGTGTATGCACATTTATAAAAGACCTAAATTGGGTAATTTTTGTAATGATTGCAACAGTTTAAAAACATGTATGTTGCATATAAGACCCAAAGAAGGGAAATGTTTGTAACACATGTGTGTTGTATGTAAGACCCCAAGAAATTCAATACATTAGTTTCATGTACGACCCCAAAAAGGGGGAAAAAAAGTAAAAGTGATGACCTATTATAACATCACTTAACATGTAACATAGTTTTCTATCCTTGTGTTAATATTTAATAGCAAGGAGATTACAAAAATTAGCATGTTGAGGATAAATGCATCTAAGACAAGCACAAATGGAAACTAGAAGGGTGAAGAAGTGAAACATTCACTTATTTTTGAGAAGAAGAAGACTTTTGGTGGACCAAAAGTTCTTCAATGGGGAGGTCTGATCCAGGGGTATATCTAATAGTGATCATATTATATGTTCCCAATTTTTCCTTAAACTATATTCACCTTGAATATCTCATCAAGAAATTTCTAACACATTTTATGATTTAAAAAATGGAATCCATATGTAGAAGTTATGATCTATTGAAGTTTTTAGGTAATAGAGAAAAAATGTGAAAGTATAATGACTGGACATGCACATGTTCCAATATATTATTGACATGTGAACCAATGAAATATTCACATTTGGAGTGTCTACAATAGCTCCAAAATATTCTCCAAGATTTTAGACAAACTTCACTTCTTAAGGCTTGATAAATATGATTAACTCCATGAATCTCTTTCCCCACAAATTTGGGATATTTCCCATAGAAATTGTGCTATCTCCTATAGAAATTCATGGGAGGTTTTTCCAAAGAACAAGATATGAAGGGTGGTTCAACCCATTGACCCTCATCAACTTGTCATACCCCATTTTGGGAGATAAGGTTAAAAAGCTTAAATAAAGGCTTATATATGGGGATGGATAATGACAAAATTCATAATTAATGGGTTTTGAAAAACTATATAAACCCATGAAACTCATTTATAAACTCATTCCAATAAAATTCCAAGAGCACTCCAAGATTTCACTTACATTGTAAGTATTTAAGAAACATGCTCTCACTTACATTACAACTTTTTCATTCCAAGGTTTTGGAGTTAACCATCCATCTAGGAGGAAAAATGGTTTTAATTGAGAGTTATTTAGAAGAATTTGGTGAGAGCTCTATTTTTAATAGAGATTAAGAAAGCTTATAGCTTATCCCTTTACACAAAGAGTAAGAAATATTGAAGTTTAGCCCTTTCCATAGTAAATAAGTTTGTATGTCTTCACTACTGAAGTAGCAATTAAAAGCCTAGAGTTAATACATAGATCTCTTTTGGAAAATACATTACATTATACTTGTGAAAGACAAGTAGAGCCAAAGTTAGAGTGAAATCTATAACTAGATCTAGAGCCAGTAGCTAGAGCGAGAGCTAGAGCCAGTAGCTAGAGCTAGAGGATGTCAAAATCTTTATTTATAGATCGAGAACCCCTACTGGGAATAACTAATATACAAACTAATTTTGCATCAATAATCAATTAGTTCAGCCTTTGATTAAGAACCAAAGACGTATCCTAGATCAGGTGAACTCCATTATCAACCCTAATTTGCATATTAGCTTTATGGCTCATGCTTTTAGTTTATTATCAGTTTTGAATGTTGATTTTAATTATTATGTCAATTTCAAGTTAATTAATGAGAAATTGATAATTTATAAAACATCCATAAAAATAGAGTAATTAGTATATTTTTGGACACTACCTATTTATGGATCAGATGGGTACTCAAAGTACCCTTCTAGAGAGGAAATCACTTATTTTCTGATGGGCCCCAATCTTTCTTTTCTCTTTTGTTAGAACATATAATGTCTAAATGGTGAAATTATAAGACCCTTAATATATTTTAATTAATTAAATAATAAAAATTTATTATATATTAGCACAGGTTAAAAACCAGATGTAAATAAATAATAAAAAATAAACTATTTATTACTTATAAGTAAAATAAATTATATTGGTTTATTATTGTTAGTAATTTAAAATGTTCTCAGGATGGTTGGACATGTTATTTACAATGGTCACATCCCTTCACATTTTATTATAAATAGGGTTTTACCCCTATTATAAGTATGTGAAAAAGATTTTATTATTATCACGAATTATGTGTGAACAAAGGTTTTTGTGAAGGATATTGAAGAAGTGAGGAGGATTTTCTGTATTGGGGTGTAGAGTTTTTCAATAATTGAAAAATCATCATTAGTGGGGTTTTTTACCTCTTTGAGGTTTTCCTATGGTAATTCATGTGTCTCTTCGTTCAATTTATTTGAGTTTATATTTTTATGCTTTGCTTATTAAATGTCTTCTAGATCCATGTGTGTGTGTGTGTGTGTGTGTGTGTGTGTGTACAATTTAAAAAAAATTGATATAACAAGGTTCAAATGTATATTAGTGCATGAATATACTTAATTAGGCTCCCAGTAGGGTTGCTAGCTTTCATTTTGCTAAGAAAATTTAACTAAGGAGGTCTCAAGTTCAAACGCCTCTAATTTTAATATTATTTGACTTAGTCAAGTCACCTTTTCAAATTTAATTATTTTTGAAATCCACTTTTTGATTTATGTGCCAACTTCTCACACGTCTAAAAACCTAGTTGACCTATCAAACTTATTTTGACTTTCAACCTAGTGAATGTTTTGACAAACATAGTCATGTGATCAGTTGATCTCTATGTTTTGACACATTTTGGATAAAATTGAGTGGTATATTTTTTTTATTTTGAAGCCTATTATTACTGTTTTACACCTTTTTAATAAGAGTGTTTAAGTGGTCATTTTGACTACAACTCTTTTGACACCTATATTTGAGCAACTTTAATTCATTTTTTTACATTATTTAACATATAAATTGTGTAATTAAATATATTTTCAATTTTTATTTACCTTACTTTACAAAATTAAATTAAATTCACATTAAAAATATTTTATTTTAAGCATTTGTTTACTATCTTGTTTAAAGAGAAGCTATGGATTCACCTCTTTTTCCCTTAGATAAATCTCAAATGCTTAATGAAAATAATTATAATATATGAAAAAATCATGTTAAATCTGAGTTTATGGTCCACATATTATGAAATATTTTTGTTGGGATTAAAAAATTCCCTTCTAGATGATATGTGACCTCTGAGCGTACTAATGCATTTTAACAAAAAAAATACAAGAAGCTATGTCCATTATGCTATGGAGTGTTAACGATGAATTCATTCTCCACATTGGTAATCAAGAGTCTCCTAACAATGCTTAAAAACTCCTTAAGTCCATGCATGAAGGTACTCACCTTTTAAATATCATTAAATTAATTCTTAAATTGCTAACTACACCTATGAAAGGTGATAAAATTTTTGTTAATTTTCTTTCTAAAATTATAAACATTAAAGCTTAGTTAGATACATGTAATTGTAATTTGATTCAAGATCAATTGTTTTATTTTATCATTTAGTTAAATATTCATGAAAAATTTAGAAATTTTATTTCAATTTTAAATTCTAAAAATCAAACTAAATAAGATATCCTTGACCTTACCACCTTGTCTGCTCTCTTGATTCAGGAAGAACAAGTTATGACAAATTTTGATTCTAAGGAGAATGTCACTCAAGAACTTCTCACTTTAAATACTATTTTTGATAACACTAAAAACTAGAAATATAACCCTAATTCTACTAAAAGCAAATATGGGAATAAAATATCTGGTAATAAGAACCATACACCTAAGTTTAATGAAAATTACAATTTGTGTGTTAAATTTGGTCATAAAAGGGAAACATGTTATAAAAATAAGGATAGAAATAAAAATAAAAATTATAAAAATAAAAAAGGATGAAATCTAATGAAAACAAGTAGAATAATCAAAACCCTAATCATAATAATAATCAAGATTCAAATATTATTACTTTATATGTTATTTTATGTGCTTCAAATGAAAATGAATATATTTTAGATAGTGGTGCATCGCACCATATTAAAATGTTATATAATATTTTATGTGATTCTTGATATATCTATGAAAGCATTTACTTAGGAGATAATTCTTTTTTAGAAGTAACTAAATAGGGAAAAGCAAAATTTTAAAATATTGTTATTAATGATGTTTTCTATGTACCTAAGCTTAAAAAAAAACTATCTAATTCTCCACTTACAGATGATAATTTCATTATAAAATTACTTAAATATAGTTGGTCCATTATAAATCATTATGTTTTTTTGATTGTTGAAGATGTTTAAAAGAATGGTTTATATATCTTTTTTCCTTCTTCTACATGTTTTCTTTCATCGCATAGTAATAATGAATCTCAATTATGAAATGAAAGATTAAGAAATGTTAATTTTAGAGGTTTACATGATATTTTTACAAATAATATTGTTTTTGGCCTTCTTTCTATCCATTCTCATTATAAAACTTGTGAGGGTTGCTTACGTGGTAAGCGACATACTAACCCCTTTCATAAGAATCATGATGCAAATTCCTCTCATACTTTAAAATTAGTTCAGAGTGATGTTGTAGGACCTATTGAAGTTTTATCTCTTAATGTTTTTTTGTTACTTTTATTGATTATTACATTATAATTATTTTGTCTTTTTTTCAATAAAAAAATCTGATGTACTATCTAAATTTGAGGAATTTAAAACTAGTGTTGAAAATGCATCTGATTTTTCTATTAAAATATTAAAAATTGATAATGGTGGTGAATATATTAGTAAAGAGTTTGATTCTTTTTGAATTATTTGTGGTATTAAAATTGAATTAAAAAATTCATATTTCCCTCAACAAAATGGTATTGTTGAAAGGAAAAACCACACCATCATAGAAATGGCTATAACATGTTGCAATCTGAAAATGTTCTTAAACATTTATGGGTTAAAGCCATGAATACTACTATGAATTTTCTAAATATAATCCCTAATTAATATTTTTTTCTTACATAAAAAATACATGTATGCATATATCATTTCATTTGTTTTGATAAAATTATTTTATTGTTACTTTAGAGATACTAATTATATTGATAGTGTCTCATCTACATTGTATTTGTTAGTAAAATGATTCAATATTAATTCTTGAAAATAACATATTATAATTATATCAAAAGATATATATATGTATTAGATGATAAATCAAAGAAAATATATAGATATTATGATTATTTTCAATTCATTTAGCATTGAAATGAGTTATATGTATAATGTCATGCTTAATTTAACAAAATGATCATGTTTTAGTTGTTGCATTTTGTAAGAGTATCATGCTTAATGAGTTTTTATCTTTTGTGTTTCAATTGCTTAGATACTCTCATTTGATTTTTTATGCTAACATCCTTATATTCTTTGTTTGATAATAATATATGTTAATAAATGCAAAGTGTAAATGGAGTTTGTATTATTAGCTCTTTATCATTTACTTTACTAAGAATTTTATTCATACATCTCTAAACTTATTTGTTTCAGTCTCATATATGTTTGATTGGATGATGTAATTTCATGTTAAAATATCCATATTTGATTTATGAGAGGCTATACCTCAATATTTTGTTGAAGCATATTAAACTTGATTATTTTTTAATTAAACTCAAATGATAAATTGAGTTATTGCTAATAAGATATCAATGTTAAGTTAAAATTGGTATCATATTATTAGTAAATTGTTGTATTTGCATCACATGATAGTTGGAGACACTCATCTTGTCAATATTGGAGATGTCTAATGCTGAATTGCATACAATAATTTATGTTTTTTCACTAATTATTTTTAAATGTGTTTTGCCATAAAAAAAAATATGTCATTTTTTTTGGGTATGTGGTTATTGTGATGCTATCCATAGTATGATATCATGAATCTTTTTTTGGATATATTTAAGTTTTGTGTAGGTATGCAACACCATAGAACTAAACATATTTCAGATTATGTGCATTTTGTCTAAAAGAACATCCTCAATGATGATATTGATATGTAATTCTATCCTATGGATGAACAAGTAGCAGATATCCTCATAAAACCACTTGGTGCTACCAAATTTTTTTAGTTTCATGTAATTTTGGGCCTCTCAGAGTTGCTATTAAGGGGGAGTGTGCATAATAATTCCACTTCTTACTTCTTACTATTGTAAAGCATTGTAAACTTCATGTGAAACTTATGTGATTTGAGTAAAATTCATGTGGAATTTTAACTTTTATTTCCTAATACATTAAAATCATACTTTTTAATGGAGGTCCTTATGATATAAAAGGATCAAAATATGCTTAGATGATTATTCATGAAAAACTATGAGATGTAGTCTCACGATTATACTAGCTTAAACTTACTTTCAAGCAGTTTATGGAATACAATTCCTTTTGTTTCAAAAGGTGGTGTTTGGAATGATGAAGGATTTTAAATCCTTCAATTGTTTACATAGTATAATTCCTTTCTAAGGTGACTATGACATTTATCCCCACTTAGCATTAAGGGGGAGTGTTAGAACATTTAATGTCTAAGTGGTGAATTTATAAGACCCTTAGTATATTTTAAGTAATTAAATAATTATGATTTATTATTTATTAACATGGGTTAAAAACCTAGTGTAAATAAATAATAAAACATAAATTATTTATTACTTATCTGTAAAATAAATAATATTGGTTTATTATTATCGATAATTTAAAATGTTCTGAGGATGGTTGGACCTATTATTTACAATGGCCACATACCTTCAATTTTATTATAAATAGGGTTTTACCCCTATTGTATGTGAAAAATATTTTATTATTATCACAAATTATGCGTAAACAAAGGTTTTTGTTAAGACTATTAAAGAAGTGAGGAGTTTTGTATTGGGGTGAAAATTTTATTAATAATTGAATAATCATCATTGGTGGGTTTTGGAACTCTTTGAAGTTTTCCCATGGTAATTCACGTGTATTTATGTTCAATTTTTTTAGGTTCATTTTTTAATGCTTTTCTCATTAAATCTCTTCTAGATTTGTGTATATTACATCATATAGGAATTTTATCATCTTTATGGCTATAAAATAGTTAGTTTGGGTCCTTATCTATTTGGGAATTTAGGAACCAATAGGTTGTACTTGTATGAAGTTGGGGAGGATATCCTCCTTTGGAACCATTGTACCTTTTATCCCATTTTGGTGTGTTGTTTTTCACTTCTTCTTTTTTATCTTAGATCTGCCCTCCTTGTCCTTTCATCAATTCTTTTATGTGTTTGAATTTTACAATAATAAGACAATTAATATTACCATTCTTATGTGGAGTTTTTATTATTATTTATTTTAGATTGATGTACAAAAAGTATCTAATGTTGGTAGATTATATTTGGTCACTTATTTTAAGAGATTTTCCTTTTATTACATTTGTATCTTTCCCTCATGGTAGTTTCATCATGATCTTATTCATCCCATGTCCTATATTGATGTGTCACCCCTTCCCTCAATTGTATTTCCCTCTTCCTTTCATCATTACCTCACTCTCTTAGGATTTCTCTCTGATTTGTGCCCAAAATATGATTAATTTAATTATTGTACATTTGTTTCCATCTCTCCCATTTCAAGTTAAGTGTTACTTACAGATTTCCTTTTCACCACATCACCCTATTTCTCTATGTTTGTTACATTATGTTCTCCTTTATTATCTCTATTTACATGGCTTATGTGGAAGACTCTCAAGGGATCAAACATGACTCTCATGAGGGAGGCAAAAGCAAGTCTGGTGTTGGGAGGACTAAACCCAAGTCATGTTTCAAGATCATGAACAATAATCCTCTAGTGTGGGGCATTATTGAGAGTTGTGGTCTAACCTAATTCATGTTAAAGATAGTCAGGAATGACCCAATACTATTAAAGGCATTCACCATAGCATGGAAGGATAGACTGATTATTATAAGAGGCATGAGATTGGAAGTTTTAGAGGATTATATTGCTCAAGATACTGGGTTGGTTATCCATTACTTGAAGTTTTATAAATATAAAAGTATGAAATATGAATGGGTCACTAAATTTTTCAACTCTATAGAAATGGATAAAAAGCTAACCAAGAGATTTAGAACTGTTAATCTTAAGGAAGCTTGGTCCAAAGTCTACAAACAAGTAATGTTGTATCTCATTTTAGATTCCAAATTCATCTTGGTTAGTTCAGATCATTTCATTATCTTAAATGATTTCAAGGATATTTACAAAACCAACCTTCCCTTATTTTTATTTCACTCCCTTGAGGACTAGGTTCTAGCCTTTTAGGGCAATAACAAGATATTTATTTCACACTAATCTTTTATTATATTTCTATTCAAAAATGCCACTCTAGTGATAAGCAAGGTAATGTCACCAACCTCAGGTTCCATCTCAATTTATAATAAGGGTAAGAAACAAGCTAAGGGTGAGGCCAAAGATGAAAAGTTAAGGCAGAAGTTGATTCTAGAACTCATAGAGTTGAAGGAACTGAAGGAGGCATAAATTAGGACCTAGGTACCAAATAAAAATATAATGGAACTCTTGACCCTATCTCTTGATACCTCAAATGAGCCTAAATAGGATATTATAGCTATAGTTATGACTAATTCACCTAGATAAAGACTTTTCTCTCTTTCACCAAG
Organism: Torreya grandis; assembly: GCA_037957365.1. Taxonomy (NCBI): domain Eukaryota; kingdom Viridiplantae; phylum Streptophyta; class Pinopsida; order Cupressales; family Taxaceae; genus Torreya; species Torreya grandis. Next base: position 559,573 of record JARHVA010006708.1, on the reverse strand, counting down.
TCTTAAGAGTAAGGCTTTGGAACTAACGGTGATGAAAATTAAAGTTAATAAAATTTGGGGTGCCTTCTTTCCTAAATTTGGCTTGGTAGTGAAAGAGGGTCTCATTTCTACTTCTGACACCCCCTACAACAAACATATGAAATATCCAAAGGATATTTAGTTGTTGTGTTCTTTATGGCAATGTTTTGGAGTGGTTGATTCTCCTCTACCACCCCCCAAGAGTACTTATTCCCCTTAAGAAGCCCTAGGTCTTAAACCTAGGGGAAATATGGACTTGGTTCTAGGACTAGAGGGAAACTTTGGAAGAGCCCCCACTAGATCCTTTGGTGTTCTTCCTTAATATTTTGTGGTTTGAATATTTTCTTTTGCCCGATTAATGTGTTTTTTTTGTGCTTTTTGCTTTGTCTCTTTGGTCTCATGGTTAATATGTCCTCTTTGGGTAAGGTATGGTGTGTCTTATTTTTTTGTAAGATGTTTTTTTGGCCTTTTGTTATCTCCTTCAAAGGGTAACTTAAGATTCCAATTGTATCTAGGTTGGGTTCCACACCAGTAAAATGTGGGCTTACCTTAATCTAAACATTTATTTGTATTATATTCCTATTGTAAAATTCAAAAATTTCCAGATGAGAGAGTGATTTTTTAAATATTTTTAGAATGTTAAGAGAATACACACTAAAGTGGTACATAAAAATGAACAAAATATATAAAAATTCAAGGGTAGTCATATAAAAGTCATTAAAGATATATTTTAACTATCTATACATTCATATATAAAGTGTCAATAAAATGTGATAAATTATATCAAAAGAGAAAGAGATGGTAAAATATTATGATTAATGATTCAAAGTAATAGAGTAAAAATTAGAGGAATACTTGAATGGAAAACAAAAAATAGAATGGTTTATCCCAAGATTAGAACCATATTAAAGAGATAATATAGATGTGGATATTGTTAACATGTTTTTTAAAACCATGGAGATGGCATCAAAACAAGAAGTATAGTCCTAGAGAAGAGACATAGATCTTTCATTGAAAGATAATACTAAAATCTTACAAAAAAAATAGAAGAAATTACATTTGAAATAATAAATCCAAGATAAAAGGTGATGAATTTAGTTCATCTAAAGTAATATTTAACCATCCAAAACATTAAATATGGTGTATAATATTTTGTATAAAAGGACACTCACAAATAAAATGCCCACATCAAGAAATAATAAAATAGGCATCAAATGTTAGATTGCCATAGAACACATTTATTAAAACCATGGAGATGGAATCAAGACTAGAAATGTAATCCTAGAGAAGAGACATATATCCTTCATTGAAAGATGATACTAAAATATTACAAAAAAATAGAAAAAATACATTTGAAACAATAAATCCAAGATAAAAGGTGATGAATTTAGCTCATTTAAAGTAATATATAACCATTCAAAACACTCAATATGGTGCATAATATTTTGTATGAAAGGACACTTGAAAATAAAATGCCCACATCAAGAAATAATAAAACAAGTGTCAAATGTTTGATTACCATAGAAATTAGTTATTATGCCACTACCAATCCAACAATCTATATACGTAAATATAATATATCATGGAATATGTCACATGTATGATCAACATCCAAAATAATTATGTCCTATGACGTAAGTATCACCACTAACAAATCAATTGATTTATTGTATAACATGTGGATCATTTAATCACTATAATCATACCTTCCCATGACCTAATGTAGTAGAAAACATAAGTGAAATGAATAAAATATAATCTATAGTAGCTCAAAAATAACCACCACCAATAATGGTCGACCAAATCATACCACATATTCAACCATAGCACTAAAACCCCATAAAATGGTAGAATTCACACCATAAAACCCATTGAACCAATATTAAAATAACAACCATGGAAATTATAGTGAAGGGGGAGAGGGTAGTTATAGAGGAGTGTGAAATGGTGGAAGAGGAAGTTATCATGGGGGAATATTACATAACCAATGGTGTAAACAAGGGTAAAACTAAGAGAGAAATCTCCCTAAATTCTATAAGTGTGAGAAACTTACGCATATAGAAAGGAATAATACAAAGGAAGTGCAATTATAATGAGGTTTCTTCCATGCAAAAGGGACTCGTGACTCATTTTCTTTCTCTAAACTAGCTCAATTTTATAAAAATGGAGGCACAAAAACCATAGTGTTAGTAGGGTATCCATAAAAAAAAGGTACTAAGAATTTTAATAAGGTACAAAATGTTCAAGAGATAAAATTAAGATGTAATGAAGTAAGTATTAGAGAAGAGGATGTTAAAATTAAAGAAAAAGGAGAGTGTTTAAATAAAATGACACATAATTTAGATAAAATAAGGGAACTTAGATTGGAACTAAAAGGGCATATGAATAAGCCTAAAAATAAAAAATAGGAAGATCAATTTAAGACTTGAAATCATAAGTTTTGGTAAGCACTCAAAGTGGAAGCAAGACTAGGAAAGGAAAGGAAATGGTAACTAACTCAGAGGAGGAATTAGAAGAGGACAATGACGAATATTACCCAAAAACATAAAATAATGAGAGGATATTAAAAAAAATGTGAATAGTATCCAAAATATACATGACAAATATGAGTTATTTTGATGAATCAAAAATTGAGAACTTGCAATAAATGTTAAAACTAGTGAAGAATGAAGGGTTGTTGGAAACATTAATGTAGTTTTGTAAGTATTGGAATAAATGTGTGTGTGTGTGTGTGTGTGTGTGTGTGTGTGTGTGTGTGTGTATGTGTGTGTGTGTGTGTGTGTGTGTGTGTGTGTGTGTGTGTGTGTGTGTGTGTGTGTGTGTGTGTGTGTGTGTGTGTGTGTGTGTGTGAGTGAGAGAGAGAGAGAGACACAGAGAGAGAGAGAGTTAAAAAAATGAAACAAAAATAATGTACAAAGAAAAAATAAGTGTTAAAAGATAAAAATCCTATTATATGTAATAATAAAATCCTAATAAGTAAATAAGAAATTAATATAATTAATTTTGGACATGAACTTACTTCCCCAATATACTTGGGAAGTGTTGGGAAACCCATAGTTTCACATGGCAACATGTGATATTTTTAGGGCCACTGGGACACTGAGATCACCTATAAGAACACTTTGATACTTATAAAATAAATTTATGGGTATAAAGAGGAAGGTTGATTTTGAATTTCTTAATATGTATGAAATGAGATACCTTTTACATTAGACTCTAAGGAGGAAGACATCACCTTTGAATAAAATGTATTTGTTGTGCATTACCCATTAGAAATAGGAATGGTGGTTATGTGGTTAGAATAATTATGTACGAGTGAAGGGGAGAGTGATTTTTATGAACTATTTATATTTTTACATTAATAAAAAAACAAAAATTGAGGATGATTAAGATCCAAATGATGATGCCTAATTGATCTAGGAAACATTCTAGGCGACAATTCGGGTGATGGTTCTACCCCAATTGGTGGTAGGACTTCCGGGAGCCATAATTTTTACACCATAGCTCTGTTTGACTTCCCATTTGAACAATTGAAAAGATAAGAATGAGGATAATGAGGTGAGATGGAATTTTAACCCCTAAAATCCCAATGGAAGTCCCCAAATTTCAATTTTAGTAGTTTAGTCTAAAAATAGTAACTTTCTAAAAATAGGAATTCCTTGAATTTTGTATTGTTGTAATTCATGGAAGTTGAACCACTTAATCTCCCTCAATATTGGTGACCTTACACATCCTCATCCTACCTTAAAAATTTATATAAATGAATATGTAACCTGTAATGGAAATTATACATCTCTTCTCAGAGATAGGCATATGTTTGGGTCTACAAATTTGATGAATAAGACATCTCTTCTTAGAGATATCATTATTGTTATTGTGTTGTTCTTATTTATTGAATTATATTTCAACCAAATATTTTGAGTTTTGGATCACTAATTTGTATTAGAAATTGAAGAGGTATAAATAGATTCAAAAGGAGACAGTGAAGCTTGGTTATATGGAGAGCCAAAAAAAGGGTGAGAAAGTTTTTTCATGTGAATAAAGCATGACCAAAACAAGAGGAGCTTATTTATAAAAATATATATGATATCACCTTGTTTTTTCAAGTTGTATTTTTACATAAAGAGGCATCATGATGTTCTATTAATTGGATTCTCTAAATTGATATCACCTTGATCAATTAGGACTTGGGCCTGACTATCTATTAGGGCTCCAATTTCAAGATCCTCTAACCCCATTTTTTTTTTAACTCCATCATCCATAGGATAAGGAATCACAACCTTACCTAGGGAATTACAAATACCCATATATAATTTAACCCTTTCATTAAATCAAAACTTTATAGATTATTCCATAAAATAATTAATCCATTACATAGAAATATGGATTTCCCCCTTTAAAGATGACACATGATATTATCCTATGAGTTGAGCCTATTTCCCTCTATTTTCTTCCCTATTCACAAGCATAAATATGTCTCTAATGCCTTTATCTTAATTATATTTTTTGGTCTTGATATATTTAGGAATATACTTACTCCTAGCTATGGGGTTACATTATATTTCAATTTCTATATTCTTTTAACCAATTTCATGGGAGGATTAGCATAAAATATAACCTTACCCACATTCCATTTTACACATTCACTTATATTATGCCCAATTTATTGAAATTGGAAGAATAAAAAATAAAATCATTCATAGTCTAGGTCCTACTTCAAAATTCATATGGAAGAGTGTATCTAAATTTATTAGAAGATTGGTTTGGCCAAGTTTAGATTGATACATATTTTATCATATGAAAATAACTATTTATCCTGTTTAGCCCTTCCAATGCACCAAAATTATTTTTCTAGCCAGTATTTTTTACAAAATCAACAGATCCAAAAACTATGTGGTAACTTATATAGACATACCCACATGGGAAGTGTTGGATAAAATTGGCATACATATGAAGCTTTTGCTTAGATGTATTAGGAAACTCTCCTAGACCATTAAATGACCCCTTGCCTTCATGTCTACTCTCTTTCAAGTCCTAACTTGATGATGTAGTGTAGTATCTTAGAAGGTCATGGTGTGGTGTTAGAAGTTTTAAAGAGTCCTAATGTAGTGGGTGATCCAATGGTGGAAATACAAGACAAGCTTCATGACCCTACCTCATGTTCCTTGAACTCTTTTAAAACACTTTAGCAAGGTTTAAGGTAAATTTGGAAACTTTAAGGAAAAGGCCTAGAAATAGGTTTTGAGCTATAAGTAAAGGATCTAGCTAGTTTACAAGGTGGTTAAAAATTAAAGGGTAGGAAGGAGGTTTTTAAAAAGTGTCATAGATTCTAATGGGTCAAAAATGATGTCTAACAAAACCAATTTGCCCAAAACACCCTCAAAAGTGAATTAGATGACTTGAGGAGCTTCTAAATAGAAATTTTAAGTGAAAAAGTGAATTTTTTGAGAAGCAAAATTGGTTTTGACTTCATTCCACCTCCTTATGGCGTTTTTTCATTATTTAGACATTTTTAAGACCATTTCAAGTCATTTGGAGTGGAGAGGAGAGGTTTGGGTGTAAGAAGATGCATTTTTGGGCCTTTTGAAGCCTTGGTTAAATAGATTTTTGAGCATTTTTCCTATTAAAAATCTTATATATCATATTTAGGAATATATGATGTCCCTAATATCCCATCTTAGGCCTGTGAAATGTTATCCAAGAATAATAAGTAACAGAAGTAAGGAAAATGCATTGGTTGTAGATTAGGCACAAAACATGTTTCCTACCATTAATGGAGATTCACACACCTCAAAAGGTTTTCCTAAGGAATGAAAGGTCACTTAAATCATAAAAATATTATCTAATTTTTTGATTTATAAATCAGGTCTATGATTATTCATGCTAAGAGAAAACCAGTTTAGTGTTGTCTTGGACAACTCATTAAAGGGGGGTAGTTTTTATCTTGTACTTCTCTATCCTAAAAATTTATCTCTACCAGCTCTTGGATCAGGTAAAGGTATATCTAAATCACATTATACAAGTGTTTTTATTTCAATAAAATTCTCTAGTCTCACACACTAAGAGAAAATTGTTGACTAGTTGTTGAGTGCCTTCAAAACCCAAGAGGTAAGTTTTTATTGGTTTTGACCATTTAGTGCAGAAGTAACAATGCAATAGAATTTGATATGGTTAAAGAGGTAATATAAAATAATTTAAATAATTTTTATCCTTTGGGTCACATGTGTGATCCATAAGATGCAAAAAACTTCATGGTGAAGTAGTCCACAACTTACCAACATGCAATTTCTTAAGGTTTTCCATATAAAAGAGTTTGAGAGAACTAGATTAGATGAAAAGGTGATAATATGTTTCTTTTATCATGTTTTAAATGTTTTAAATGTTATTAATTTAGTATATTGGGCCTTTTGGACAAAGATAAGCCTCTTTAGGCTTAATTAGGCATATTAGGCCTATTTAGGTTCTAAGGCCTGAATGTAACACTTTGTCGATGAGTTTTAGGGAGGTATCATCACCATTCCCATCATGTATTTGAGATTAATATTCCCTCAAGAGATAAACATTATTCTAGGCCTAAGAACCATACAATTAGCCCTCCAAGATTATCATTATGAAGGCTTTATCTCCACTCCAGTAGTTAAGGCTTCACCTCAAGATGCAAAAGATCTCTAATGAACCATGATAGTCATCTCAATATAGGTAAACTGATATTAGGGAAGAGTATAGTCAAGAAAATAAATAATAAAAAGGAATCCTAGTGCAATCCAGTCATGAGAAGTAAGAAAGGGAGACAAATAGCTTAAAAATTTCCTTTGTTAGCAGTTTTTAAGGTAACTTTGTGAAAGTTAAGGTAACTTATGTTTCCTTATTTCTTCTCTATTCCATCAATATTATGAAAATATTCATTCTCGTTAAAGAAAAATAAATTTAGGAATATTATAAGAGTTATTGACCCATTATACATCATAATATCCATTTATCCAAGCTTGTCTCAGTCTGTACAAGTTGCATCTACAATCAAGGTCATAATGCATCTACAACTTTTATTGAGGTCCAAATCAAGAAAGGTCTATGGATTGAGGACTCTGAAGTAATTTTTTCACTATAAAAAATATAATAACATAATATTAAATATGGTGATCTCCCCAATCTCTCCAAGCACCCAATGCTTATCTCAGTCTGTACAAGCCACATATTAATCTCCACCTATAGCCGTGCTAGCAAGAGGTGAGATTAAGGATGCAAACAAGGATTGATCTAGGTGTTTAAAGTGAGATTTGAGATAATAATAACTTAAAATATAATGAGGTAATTATAGTTAAATGATAATAGGTTTTTTGGTGTTGTTCAAGGCCTAAAACTATGCTTAATCTGTATAAAATCCAAACTTTCACACACAGTCAAGTTTATGATGAAGAAGGGTTTGTGTGCTTAAAGGTAGATTATTGATTATGAACATAATATTGCAAGGTTGTGGAAATGAAACTTGGATAAATTTAAATAATTTAAGTTGATCAAAATCAAATTAGGACCTATTTTCATGTGGATCACCACCTATAATAGAGTTTGAAGAGTCTTCAAGTATGCCAGTGGTAGATCAAATCAAGATTATGAGGTGTTATCATGTTATTTAGATTTAATGATGTTTCTACCAATTTTGAGAATCAATTGGAATGGTATGGTGAGTTATATAAATCCATGAATAATTTTAAAAATATTATAGCTATTCACCTCATGAAATATCACCTATAACCTTGCTAAGTTGAAACTATCTCCAAATCATAGAGGATAGGAGTAGAGTAGTTTATGGGAGAGTCCCATGATCAAATGGAGTATTTATAAATATAATGAAATGAAGAATAAGTCAGGGTATGAATAATATTTATATAATCAATTTTCACCTAAGGTCATCTTTGAAATGACCACATACATTTAACTAATAAGCACTTACATCCATACAAAGAAGGGATAGACCAAGTGTAAGGTGACTTAACCTACAAACCTTAAGGAAGATTTTGAGTGAATGGATATTTAAAACTCATATTTTGAACTAGGATTCATCCAATATCTTATTAAAAATATAATTGGGTTGATCTAGGGTTAGGATCCTAAGATAAAAGATAACCTACAATCATGTTTTTAAGGACACAATCATAAGCTGAGAAGTGGGTTGAGCAAGGAATTCAGGAATTTCATGGTGAGTGGAGTTTTAAAAATGGTTAAAGATAATATAGATACCTTTGAAATGAAATAATAAATAGTTCACAAGATACATATTTGACCTTCTCAAGGTCTAAATTGGCATTAATCCATACAATCACCTTAAAGCATAGTCAAGCTACCTTTTCCAAGAGAGTTATATGTTTTGAGCTTGAAGATAATATTAAAAAATATGGATTTTGGGGTTTTGATCAAGGTAAATAAAAAATTATATATAGTGAACCAAAAAGGACATGGTCAATTTTTATTCAAGTAAGATGAGATACACAATCAACTCCTAATCTTCACTTATAGTTGAGGGAATGAAGATGCTTAAAGACAATCTTAAGGAGTTTCTTGGAGATCAAGAAAAGTGGATGAGATAGGATATATTTAGAAAATAAGATGTAATTAAAGTATCCAATATACATCATGAACTCCCTCCAAGGCATACACTTCATACACCATGTTGTACTTTATCTCAATCGATAAAAACTATATAAAATTTCACCTATAGTTATAATATTGCAATCATGCTCAGTGAGATAGGGGAGTTAAAATGACCTTATGATATATATATGCCTCATGAATTATCAAAAAATTATAATGGAGTATTAAGGCTGACAACATCAGAAAGGGTTAAGGTTAAGATGTGTTTTTAAAATGTCCTACAAAGTCAAAAAGGTGACCTATAGGTCCCAGCCTATAGGTTTTCCTTTTGATCAAATCAAAGTTGCATAAAAGTGAAACACAATGAAGTAATGAAAGGTGCTAAAGGCCTAAGTTAACTTAATAGTCATCCCCCCCAAAGAAATATCTACATTCAAGATCATCCTATAAATGTCCACCTACATCCAATGCTAGGGTTAATTTTATTCACCTATACACATACCCTAAAGGTGTAGTTCAAGGTAAATTAAGTAAAGAGGGAGATTATGAAGTTAATTATGAAATCAAATGAAAAACTTATATTTTCAAACCTTCATCAAATATCATGACACTTACTGTAAACCCATGAAAGTACACATGCTTATATATAGAATAGGACTGTGTAGGATCTTGAGAACAATGTTTGAAGAGAAAATATGATAAAGAAGTGGTTGAGATAAGGGTTTCAAGTCAATTAAAAGGTATAAAATTACCAAATTGTGGTGAAATTGATAAAAAAAAACTTCCATACCTTTAATCATAAGCTACAATAGTGTTACAAAGGGAGTCACATTTTGGTATTTGAAGAAACATGGTATGGTGATGGGTAGCCTAGTTCAAAAGGTGACTAAAGAAGGTATTAATAATAGAAATAAGGATTTTATAGCCTAATAAAAGACTATAAAACATTATTAGACACAAATACAAAAGTAAAACATGGAAACACAATCATGTCTACACACTGTTAACAAACACAAGCAACTTAGGCTAATTTTGAAAGAATTTGAAGTTTTTGAGCATCTACAGGTGGAGTTAGACTCTAAAAATTGGTAAAAATTGTCTTAATAACTTGTTTAATATTTTTATTCCATCCTTAAGGCCAAATTATTATTTTAATTAGGAACTATTTTGTTGTAGACCTCTTATAATCCTAACCAGTCAAAACTCAAGCAACCACTAGCTAATTTTGAGAAAAATGCATCTACAGACCTCTATAGGTAAGATCCAAATATGAAACTTTGTAAAATTTATGTTAATGAGTTTTTTTAGTTTTACATAATATTATTGAGGTCACATCAATAGTGAAATCATCCATTATTTTTTCATAGTCATGTACTTGTCTATTGACAGTCACCTTTGGAGCTAGGAGACTTTCTAAAGAGTTAAGGTTTGACAAAGATTTTTAAAATTCATGAAAAGGTTTCAAAATAAATTTGAGATGTTTCAAGGTATGTTACGGTGTAATCATGGTTAATAAAGCTTTAGATTAACAATATATATCACCAAACCTAGTCGTCAGGGTTTTAAAAACTATGATTACAAGAAACCCTAAGGTGAAGACATAAGGAGTTTTGAGCATCTTGAATAGTTGTTAAATGTTGAAAATAGGTGGAAAGAGGATAATATGATGAATTTTAATCCTAAAGTCACCTATAGGTCATTTAGACCTCCAACACCTAAACTAGGCCTAAAAGGCTATTCTAGGCCTAAAAAGGCCTATATGACCTTGAGGAAATTGCATACTCTATCAATAAAGGTAACACCATGAGAATGTTTAATGGGATGTTTTTGGTCTCAAGTATCTAATCTGAAATACTATAATCTAGACACTCATTTTGACCCACATGTTTAGATGTTCATATCTTTCACCACAAAAGGAATTGGACCTAATGCTTTTATCATGATTTGAGGACCCATATGCACTAGAAATAAATGAATTATTGAGGTTGTTTTAGGGTACGAGGTTTATTAACTATTGCTAATATTGTAAGTCTAGAATGCAATCAAAACCCCACAAGCAAACATCTTTATGTACGTATAAATTCACACCTTTTTCATGGGAACCCAAAATTCTCAATAAATTTAAAAGGGTCTATGTACTAGATATCCATGGAAAGGAGTTAGGGTTTTGAGGTACATACCTTTTGAACAATCACTAAGAAGGTGAGCCTATCTAAGTTGCCCAAAGAGACTATTTTGACTAGTTTTACATTTTTGATTTCATAAGCCCATGAAATGATTTAGAATCACTTGTAAATCACCTTGAACATATAGGTTACTCTCTCAATATCATGTTTGGCCTAATTTTAAGAATAAATTAACATGTTTGGATGCTTAAGAGGCCTAAAATTGCCTAATAATACCCATTTTTATAGGTCTTCAAAGGATGAAATTGTATAAACACATAGAAGAGGCCTAATGGGACCTAAATCACCATTATATGCCACTAGTATCCATTAATAATGGTTTTTAGGGTGATTTGTTGAGATAAAAAAGCCAAAAACCTAGTGTTCTAATGATTTGTGAAAACAAGTTCTAGGATATGTAGTTGAAGGTGGCTTGAGCTTGAATACCTCCATCAATGGAGTTCAAGGGAATTTTATGTTTCATAGTGAATTTTTAAGCTTGGAGGATCAAATATGAGTTGGGAAAAAAAAGAAAACACTCAAGGTTAACCATCAAAGTCAGTACAAACATCAAATGTCAAGGTAACTAACCATGTTGCCAAGTTACTTCTACAAGCCAAGTAGAGATGGGGCGTAGAAGTCAAGTAGAGGAGTTTTGGGGAGTTGATGAGTAAGTTGGAGAATTTAAGTAATATTATATATGTTTGGATACTTTTCTCAAGTTAGTAGAGCATGCTGTCATCTTCCTCAAAGAAATTTTGTCCTCTAGTGCCTTTTTAGGCCTATGGGAGAGCTTGAAGACATTTTTGACCTTAGAGGGTTAATTTGATAAGTAAAGATCAATGCCTAAGTAGTAAATAGGTTATTTAAACTCATCTACTTTTTCCTCTTCTTTTTTGGAGATTCATAGAGGGTGGTTGAGTGACATTTATTGATTTCTAAAAGCTTTCTTCTCTTCTCCCTTGCCTTTTCTCCTATATATCCCTTTTCTTCTCTATTGTAAACATATAATGTCATTTGAAAAGGAAAAACCCTATCAAAAAATTTAATAATAACCTCTTGAAGAAATACAACATCTTATTATACCTATCTCTTTGCCTACATCTAGTGTTCTAATTAGCTTGTGCATGATTACCTTATGGAAGAGTGTTATTCCTTGGTGATTGTCCTTATTTATTGAAATTTTTTATGTATTTTAAGGTGTTTTCAGGTTTTAACTTGTGATTTTTGATCATTGATGAAGTTATAGTGTGAGTTTTGATACTCCTCTATGTTTCAAGCAAAACGACTAGTTTCAGAGATTGTGTGAGTGAGGGTTGTCTTTGAGCTGCCTTAGTGTTAGTTTCAAGCAATTTATGACATCTTTTAGTTTGTTGTATAGCCATTTTTATGCTTTCATTTATCCCTTACAACCCTTTCACCCTTTTCCAAGTCAAAACTAGTAGTTTAGGTGATCTACCAAGAGGAACCAACCTTCTCTAGAGGTTCAACCCTATCAAAAGATACCCATAGCCTAGGGTTGATCCCATTTTATATCCAAGAGTGAGAGAGTCTAAATAACCCTCTCACAAGGGTTCAATTATGTACTACAATACATTTTGATGGCCTGGTGAGACTCTAAGTTGACAAATAACTAAAGAAGAGAAGGATTACTAGTGTTGTCCTTAATATATAAACCTTTAGAGGCATGATTCTAAACAATAGTGGTAAATCCAAGTTTTCAACTAGTTACAATAGTCCACGTAAGCCTTCAAATAAGTTTGATCTTTATCTCATCTCTTTCATGAGTCTCTATGGCTAGATTTGGGGTAGAATTCTATCCTAATCAGGTTGGTGAGCTGTATCATCAACCAAATAAAGCCTATCATCCTTATTATAAACCCTAACCATAATCTAATCATTCATGTCATCCCTAAAATAAGCATATCTGTCCTTCATATCAACATACCTACCCTCTAGCCAACCTTGTCAAAACCATGTTTCCCCTACCAAATCTTTATTAGCATTCAAGCCAAATATGTTAAAATCTAAAGGGATGATTAGAGTTTGGGATAGAGAGTTAGATGTTATACCATTTCATCTCATAGATAGGATGAAAAAGTTAGTACAAATGTTGAAGGGTATATGGGCAACAAATAAAGAGGAGAATCAATATGTTTTAACTAAGGAGTTGTGGGAGATGGGGATCTTAATCCAAGGTTGGGAATATATATTAATCAGATATGCGGATAAAGAGAGGATTAATGAGATAAAAAAGAAGAGACAATATATTTCAAAACCCCACCAACTCTTACCCAAGTTTCCTCCTATCACCTAGAAGAAATCCCTATGCCCAATATGAAAGAAGAACCAAGTCATGAAGAAGTGGAAGCCATTCAAGTTTTACCTATTCTCTTTCAAGAGTATGAGATCAGCCTTTGGAGGCCACCTTATGCCACATATCCTAATTATGTTATGCCATCCCTTATGAGAGAATCTTTTCCTTTACCCATGCAAGATCAAGAAGATGAGAAGGAGGCTAAACCTCATACCTTTCCATCTTGGAAATCAATAAAAGAGTACCTTCAAAAGAAAGAGGAGGTGCCTCTAGAAATAGTCCACAAATTAGTCCAAAAGGATGAATCAGGGGTTGGACTATTTCAATAGATTCCATTCAGTTATTTTGAGCATGAAAATAAATAAGATGAAATATTTGAAATGGTTGCAATAGTTATTCAGTTAGCCAACCATGGAAAGGAGGCCCTTAAGGAGATCATGAAGAATTTATTAGATCTTATTATTGAGTTTAAGGAACTTGTTTTAGTAGAATTTCAAGTGGATACCATGAATAGAGTAGTGGATCAGTCCATTTGGCATGGGTTTGAAATTTTTGAATTGGTCCTTGATGAATACATATCAAAACTCTATTAAGATCAGCTTGAACTATACCCTAAATGGAATATTTAATGTCCATTATGTAGTGATGAGAAAGAATATAAATTATATTATACATTATATCATGAAGAGAGAGAGAGAGAGAGAGAGAGAGAGAGAGAGAGAGAGAGAGAGAGAGAGAGAGAGAGAGAGAGAGAGAGAGAGAGAGTTGTTAGTGATTGTAGGAAAAAAAATGGTCAGAATGAGGTTACAGTAGTTAATCAATCTTAGAATAAGGTATCACTTAGAAGAAGTGTTGATGTCTTTAGGTTTGAAGAAGATTAGTCAAATCAAAAACTTTAAAATCATGATGAGTCATAGCTTTATTACTTTGATGAGACTCATTTATATACATATAAATAAGACCAATCTAGTTATTATAGATTCAGTCTTAGTAAAGTTCATACTATTTATCTTACAAGTGACCAAGAGGAAGTTACCTTTTGGGAAGTACTAAAGCTCTTTTGCCTAAGCCTAGATTGTCAACCTTCATGTTCAAAAGAGTCATAAAGTGAAAATTTTTCAATTTATATTATAACTGATCATGAATTTAGCTTAGAGATCTTTCCAAAGGATAAATAACAACATCAAGTAACTCTTAAACTAATAATGGATTTTGTCTACATTTGAGACATGTTTATCCCAATTCATCTATTGGAGAGCATGCACAAAAGATTAGCAATCAAGTAGCCTAGTTCAATAATTTTGGTGCCTCACAAGCAAGGTATTTTTCATCCTTATCCATTAAAAATTAATGATGCTAAAATCTTCCCATTTGACCTAGGAGGAAGGTACTTGTAATTTTAATTATACACATTATATAGTATTTTGATTTCCTCTAAGTGCCTTGCACACATTTCCATTTTGTTGTGTGTTTCCCTTCTCTAAGTGCTTTGAGCACATTGTTATTTTTTTTTTGGTTGTCCTTATTTTTTTGAGAGTTACAATTAGTTTACATCCTTGTGATCAATTGAAAACCAATTTGAGAAAGATTTTTGTGACCCCATAAGCCCAATGGATAGACTAAGGATAATAGTCTTTTTCATAGACAAACATAAAATCCTAGGAGGTTTCTATAAATGTTGGCCAAAATTAGCATACATAACAAAAAAATCCTAGATATATTAGGCCACTCTCTTAGACCATTCAGTGACCTCTTATCTTGATGACTAATCTCTTTCTAGTCCTAAGATGATGATGCAGTGCATTATCCTAGAGGGTCTTGGTGTGGTGTTGGGAGATGTATAGAGTCTTAGTGTAGTGGGTGATCTAATGGTGGAAATATAAGACAAGCTTCATGACCCTACCTCATGTTACTTGCACTCTTTTGAAACACTTTAGTAAGGTTTAAGGTAAATTTAGAAACTTTAAGGTAAAGGCCTAGAAATGGGTTTTGAGCTACATGTGAAGGATCTAGATAATTTCTAAGGTGTTTGAACATTTAGGGTTGGAAGGAGGTTTGTAAAAAGTGTTATAGATTTTATTGGGTAAAAAATGATGTCTAACGAAGCCAATCTACCCAAAAGACCCTCAAAAGTGCATTAGATGACTTGAAAAGCTTCTAAATATAAAATTTAAGTAAAAAAATGATTTTTATAGAATTCAAATTGGTTTTGACTTCCTTCCACATAATTATGGTTTTTCTTACTCATTTAGACATGTTCAAGACCATTTCAAGTCATTTTGAGTGGAGAGGAGAGGTTTGGGTGCAAGAAGATGTTGTTTTGGGCATTTTAGAGCCTTGGTTGAACATATTTTTGAGGGGTGTGATTAGTAAATAATCTTAGATATCATATGTATGAATCCATGGTGTCCCTAATATCCCCTCTTATGCCTTTAAAATCCAATCATAAGAACTAACAAAAGCAAGGAAAACCTTTTGGCTATATATTAGGCATGAAATAGGTTTCCTACCACCAATAGAGCTTCAAGCACCTCATAAGGTTTCCAAAAGGAATGAAAGATAAATTAAATAATAAAAATATTATATAAGTGTTGGATTAAAAAGGAATACCTCTAATTAGTCATGCTAAGAGAAAACCATTTTAGTGTAGTCTTGGATAACTCATCAGAGGGGGGTGGTTTTTGTCTTGTAATTATCTATCATGACAAATTAGATCTCCTATATCTTGGATAATGTAAATGGGTATCCAAATAACCTTATATAAGTGGTTTTATTTAAATAAAAGTCTCTAGACTCACACACTAATAGAAATTTGTTGACTAGCTCTTGAGTGCATTCAAAACCCAAGAGGTAAGTTTTTCTTGGTTTTGGTCCTTCAATGTATAATTAAAAATAAAGTAGACTTTGAGAGGTTTTAATAGGTTATAAAAACTAATTTAAATCATTTTTATCCTCTGGTTCACATGTGTGATCCATAAGAGGCAAAAAACCTTCATGGTGAAGCAGTCCACAAGTTACCAGCAAGTAGTTTCTTGATGTTTTCTAGGAGTTTTCTATATAAAAGAGATGAAGAGCATAAGGTTATATGAAAATGTACCAAGATTTTTATTTTTGTATGTTTTTAATGTTTTTAATGTTCTTCACTAAGTGGATTTGGTCTTTTGGACAAAGAAAAGCCTCTTTAGGCCTAATTAGGCATATTAGGCCGATTTAGGTTCTCAGGCCTGAATGTAACACTTTGTAGAGAAATTTACAAATGAAAGAGGTTTTTGAGGATTGGGGAGGTATAATAACCATGTCCATCATATATTTAAACATCATATTCCATCAAGAGATAAAGTTCAATCTATGCCTAAGAACCATACAGTTAGCTTTCCAAGGTTATCATTATGAAAGCTTTATCTCCACCTACAATAGTCAATGATTCACCTCAAGATGCAAAAGATATATAATTAACTATGGTAGTCATATAAATGTAGGTTAAATGACACTAGGGTAAATTATAGTCAATTAAATCAATAAGGCAAAGGAATCCTAGTGTAATCCAGTCATGACTATCAAAAAAGAGAGATAAATAACTTGAAATTTTCATTTGTTAGCAATTTTTAAGGTAACTTTGTGAAAGTTAAGGTAGCTTATATTTTCTTATTTTATCTCTATTATATGAATCTTATAGAAAGAATTATCCTTCAATAAAAATGAATTAAGGAAGGGTAGTATATTTATTAACCCATTATACATCAAAATATCCACTTATCCAAACTTGTCTCAGTCTGTACAAGCACACAATCAACCTCCATCTACATCGAAGGTCATAAAACATTTACAACTTTTAATAAGGTCTAGTTTAAGAAATGTTTTTTGATTGAAAACTATGAAGTAAGTTCTTCACTCTCAACAAGAGAATAACATCATAGACATGATGGTGACCTCATCAAGATCTCTAAACACCCAATCCTCGTCTCAATATGTATAAGCAACATAGTAATATCCACCTACAACCATGCTTTGAAGAGGTGAGATTAAGGATGTAAACAAGGAGAGATTAGGTTTTTTAAGTGAGATTTGAGATAATAATAATTTAAAATATAATTAGGGAATTATAGTGAAATGAGAAGAGGTATTTTGGTGGTTTTCAAGGCCTAAAACTATGCTTAGTTTGTACAAAATCCTAACTTTCACACATAGTCAAGTTTATGATGAAGAAGGGTATGTGTGCTTAAAGGTGGAATATTGGTTATTAAAAACACAATATTTCAAGGTGATGGAAATTAAAATTGTCTCAAGGGAGATATTTGAATTTTATAAAATTCAAATTAGGACCTATTTTCATGTGGACCACCACCTATAGCAGAGCTTAAAGAGTCTTCAAGTATGCCAGTGTTAGATCAAATCAAGCCTGTGAGGTGTTGTCATGTTCTTTACATTCAATGAGGTTTATAAATTGTTTAAGAATCAATTGGAATGGTTTGGGGAGTTATATCAAGCCATTAATATCATTTTAAAAATATCATAATTATTCACCTTATGAAAGAGCACCTATAGCCTTGCTATGTTAAAACTATCTACAAGTTGTAGAGGATAGGAGTAGAGTAGTTTATGGGAGAGTCCCATTATAAAATGAATGATTTAAAAATATAATGAAATGAATAATAAGTTAGGGCATGGATAATATTTATCTAATAAAGTTTCACCCCAAGGTCAAATTTGAAATGACCACAAACAAATAACCAATTATCACTTACGACCATACAAAGAAGGGATGAACCAAGTGTAAGGTGACTTAACCTATAGACCTTAAGGAATATTTTGAGTTAATGGATCTTGAGAACTCATATTTTGAACTAGTATTCATCCCATATATTCTTAAAAATATCATTGGGTTGACCTAGGGTCAGGATCCTAAGAGAAATGATAACCTGCAGTCATGTTTTCAAGGACACATAGTCATAAGCCAAGAAGTGGACTGAGTAAGGAATTAAGGACTTTAATGGTGAGTGTATTCAAAATATGTTATGGATCATATAGATATATATTTAGTGAAAAAATATATATTTCATAATATACATCTTTGACCTTATCAAGTTCTAAATTGGTCTCAATCTATACAATCACCTTAAAACACAGTCAAGTTGCCTTTTTAAAGAGATTCATATGTTTTGAGCTTGAATATAAGATAATAAATATGGATTCTGGGGTTGTGTTCAAGGTAAATACAAAATTTTATATGGATAACCAAAAAGGAAATGGTCTATTATCAGTCAAGTATGATGAGATACATAGTCAACTCTCAATCTTCACCTACAACTAAGGGCATTAAGGTAATTCAAGATAGTCTTAAGGAGTTTATTGGAGATCAAGAAAAGTGGATGAGATAGTTATTATTTGGAAAATAAGATGGAATTCAATTATCTAATAGACATCATGAAATCCATCCAAGGCATACACTTCATACACCATGTTGTCCTTTGTCTTAGTCTATACAAACTATATAAAATTTCACCTATAGTCATAGGATTGCAATCATGCTCAATGAGATAGGGGAGTTTAAATGACCTTATTATAAATATATGACTCATGAATCATCAAAAAATGATAATTTAATATCAGGTTTGACAACATCAACAAGGGTTAAGGTTCAAATGTGTTGTTAAAATGGCCTATGTAGTCAAAAGGGTGACCTACAAGCCCCAGCCTATAGGGTTTAATTTTGATAAAACCTATATCAAATCAAGGTTGTATAAAATTAAAACATAATGAATTAATGAGTGGTGATAAATGTATAAGTGAACTTACTACTCATCCCCCTAAAGCAAGATATACAGTCAAGGTCACCCTAGAAATGTCCACCTACAACCAATGTTAGGGTCAATTGTATTGACCTATCCACATAACCTAAAGGTGTATTTAAACTTACATTCACAAAAGAGGGAGATTATTAAGTTAAATATTAAATCAAATTATAAATTTATATTTTCAAACCCTCATCAAAGATCAATACCTCTACTTTAAACCCATGAAAGTACACAGGCTTGTGTACAGAATAGGATTGTGTAAGAGCCTACAAATAATGTTTGAAGAAAAAATATACTAAAGAAGGGGTTCAGATTAGGGTTTAAAGTAACTTTAAAGTTATAAAATTATGAAATCATGGTGAAATGGATACCAAACACTTGTATTCCTCCAATCATTAGCTACAACAGTGTTAGAGAGGTAGTCACATCGAGGGCTTTGAAAATAAATGGTATGTTGATGGGTGGCATGATTCAAGAGGTGACTAAAGAAGGTATAAATCATGGAAATAAATATTTTTATGTCCTAATAAAATCCTATAAATAATTATTAGACCAAAATATAAAGGTAAAACATGAAAACACAATCACGTCTACACATAGTCAACAAACACATGTAGCCTAAGCCAATTTTGAGATAATTTAAAGTTTTTGAGTATCTACAGATGGAGTTAGACTCTAAAAATTGGTAAAAATGGTATTCATAACTTTTTTAATATTTATATTACATAATTAAAGATAAATTATTAGATTAAGTAGGCATTATTTTATCACAGACCTCTTGCATCCATAAACAACCAAAACTCAGGCAACCACTAGCTAATTTTGATAAAAATGCATCTACAGGACTCTACAGGGAAGATATAACTATGAAACTTGGTAAATGTGATGTTTGTTGTCTCCCAAAAATAACAGCCATTTTTGGAACAACATTTGAATTATTTTGGATCTACAAACGAAAATAATATATTCCATTTTCAAAATTTGTCTTAGATATTCAGATTTCTCATTTTCAGAGCTTCTCAAAAAATCTACGGACTCTATAGGCTTGAATCTATCGACTTAGCAGGAAGAAAAATCTACGGACTGTGCAAGAAAAGGAAAATCTACAGACTTCTGTAGGTATTTTTTAGTCAAAAGAATTGATTTTCAACATTTATTCATTTATTGGGATTGGTTCAAAGTTTTGGTTCAATTGAAAATCTTCATCTGCAAGCTTCTGAATACAAAAGGAGACCTAAATTATTGAATTGATGAACCATTGAACCAATTGGGTTCAAAGGTTTAATGGGTTCAAAGTTCAACAAGTTCAATGTCATTGGCTAAAGTTAAGTGATTCATAAAGGTTCAAAGTTTAGTCACTTCAACAGGTTCATCAGTGTCCAAACATTTGGTCAAATCAAAATGACTTGAACCGTTGAACCATTGAACCAATTGGGTTCAAAGGTTCAACGGGTTCAAAGGTTCAACGGGTTCAAAGGTTCAACAGTCGGTTCAATCAAAGGAATAGTTCAATCACTCAGTACAAATATTTGGTTCAATGCTTTATTTCACTCAGATGTTTCATTTCCTTTATTTCAGCATCTTTTGGTTCAATCATTTGATTTGTTAGTCTGTTTAAGGCTTTCATTGAACCGTTGAATCAATTTTTTGGTTCAACAGAAAGGTTCAATAGCAAGTTCATCACTTTTTGGTTTAAAGGCACTTGGCGCACTTCATTGAACCTTTGAACTGGTTCAATCAAATGGTTCAATGTCTAAGTTCAACGAGCTTCACAACTTCTACAAGAATTTCCATCAACAAACATCAGCAGCAAGTTCAACATTTGGTTCATCTTTTGGTTCAACTTCAAATAGTTCAAAGGTAGGTTCAATCAAGTGGTTCAACACTTTCATCAGCTTTATTTAAAGGCTTGGCACACTTCGTTGAACTGTTGAACTAGTTCAATGGATAGGTTCAATCAAATGGTTTAACTCTCAGTTCAAAGGCAAGTACAAATATTTGGTTCAATGCTTAGTTTGTAAGCCTATTTTATTCATTGAACCATCAGCTTGAACCATTGGCTTGAACCATTTTGGTTCAAAGCCTTGGTTCAACTGATTAGTTTAATGTATTGGTTTAATGGCAAAAAGTGCATCCAATGGTTCGTCAGCTGTTTGCTTCAAAGGCTTGGCGCGCTTCATTGAACCTTTGAACCGGTTCAAAAAATGGTTCATTGACTAAGTTCAAAGGGACAGTTTAATGCTAAAGAACTTTTTTGAAGGACAAGTGCCCTTGTGAAGGACACTTCATCGACCAAAACACCCTTCAGCTTGTTCATAGACTTGTTCAAAGCCTGGAGGAATTTTCCTCAAACTTTTTGTCCACGGGAATTTTCCTCAGGGAAAATGATTGTGGGAAATGTCCACAGTGAAAAGCCCAGGGGAAAATTGTGAAGGGCCAATGAAGGACCCCAAAGGGCAGGTGCCCTTGTGGGGAACTCTCGACCATTAATTTGAGGACACTTCCTGAAGCTGAAGGATTATTTCTCAAGGCCCAAAAGGGCAAAGTCCAAACTAGAAAAGTGCCAAGTAGAAAGCCAAAAGAAGACCAAGGAGTGACGTGCCCGAACACGTCAAATTCAATACAGAAAACTAGCCACTAGAAACATAGTGACAGGTGTGTGAACATCAAATTAAAGACAACAAAATAACTATTGATCCTTTGAACATATAGAACAAAATACATTCACAATTTTCAAGGCCAAGACTAGCAGAAAGTGGGGAAGGAATAGAATAGCAAGCTAATCCAGGACCTAATTCAATTAATTAGAAAGGGAGGAATGATGAAGATAAGATTAGACTACTAGACAAACATTGAAAGTTGTAAAACTTTCAATTGCATGACTTATCTATCTACATTGAGAAGATCAAATGGGAAAAAGGCCCTAAAGTTCTAGCTTGTCTTCCTAACATTTCCCAACGCATCATGATGTATTACTGTTCCCTGGTCCTTAAAAGTGGCTATATAAGGGACTTCCTATCATTGTAAAATCATCTTCTTTTTGATAATCTGAATGAAACTCTACCAAAATTGAGAGGCATCATTGAGACTTTGTGCTCAATCTGTTTATCATATTTTGTTAATGAAAACAAGGTAATTTTTCAGACATTTTGCTATAATATCTTATTTGTTTCATTAATGTTATGAGCAGGATTAGTACATTTGTTAAGAAGGTGTCCTAAAGAATCAACTATGGAGAGACTTTGTGCCCCCACAGCTACATTCAGTGTGTTTGCTTTTTCATTTCTGTGTAAAAAACTTTGAAAAAGACTTTGAGCTTTCATTGTTCTTCGTATATCACTCTTGAGTATTTCAAGTATAGACTTTGCACTATTTCTTGATTTGTTGGTTCTCATACTCCCATTTACGCTCTACTTTAATTTCCAGGAGTATTCTTGTTGTTGGCTGAATAGTTTTTCCTGAAAGAAGAGGAAAGTTGTGTATCATTCCCTTGAGTTTTTCCTTTCTTTTGTATGCATCATCTTTGAAGAAAGAGAGATGGATGTCTAGTCCTACCCTTGAGTATTATTTTCCATTTATTCATATACATAGCATATCCACATGGAACCTCTCTTTGATGAGAGGAGAGAGAAGTCTCCTTCTGATGTGATAAACTTACACATTAGGATGACTAATCTTCTTGCTTTGGCTAATAAGACCTATTTTGTTTACCAGTACGCTGATAGACAAAATATTCAACCAACAATTTTTAGTGACTCTGCTAGGGAATTACTCATTATCCATTTATAGTCTATCCATTTCATTCACCTCCACACCACAAGAAAAGAATGCACAGTTTAAAACCTCAATCTTTAATTGAAGCAAAGTCATTCTTTTCAAATTTTGTTTTACAAATATGGCAGATTCAATGTATACACAAATCCAAAGGGCTAAAGGTGTCATTGATCCTATGTTCGAGCTGGTATAGCAAAGTGATTTTGATCTGTTTCCTTCACCATCTCATCTATAATTAACCAAGAGTTTCCCTCCTATTAAACCCAGATCTCCATTACCAGGCAAAATATCAACTTTTGTTGTTGATAAAGTTGTGCCTATAATTACCCCTTTGAGATTTGTTATCCCTCCTTTTCAGTATCTTATAATGGCAGTTCAAGGCCCCTGGGGTAATGATTTTGGTCCTCTCAATCTTACTCCTCCTCTACATGAACTTCCATGCAGTTCTAAGAAGAATCTCCCTAAATTCCATGGTGATGGGAAAGTTCATCCTGATGAACATATTATAGCATTCAGTATAGCTTGTGGAGTAATTGGGGTAGAGTTTGAAGATGTAGCAGTCAATCTTTTTGTTGAAACACTACAAGGTCCTACTGCAGATTGGTTTTACCATTTACAAGCTTGATCTGTAACTGATTGGAATACTTTGAAAGCTAAGTTTGAAGCCAAATTCAAACCTACAAAAGATGCACATACACTACTAGCTCAACTTACACAAATTAAAAAAGAGCCACATGAGCCTACGAGAGACTTCATAGCTAAATTTGACAAGTTGAGAAATAGAATTCCTATGATTGCTAGACCTACAGCTGAAAATCTTAAATGTTTTTGCATTAATTCTCAGCTACCTGAAGTTAGTTTCCTCTTGAGATGTGCTGGCCAAATAGATCTAGCTGCAGCTCAACTTTTGGCCATTGAAGTAGAAGATGATCTCATCTTAGCAGGGAAAATAAGAAGAGATCCCAATAGAAATAGAGCTTCATCATCTTTTGAATTTGCATTTACAAGCACCACAGATCCAATGGTGCAAAAATTAGTGAATGAGCTCCTTACACTCAAAAAGCAAATGGCTCAAAGAATGTCTTCTGCTCCTACATACAGAAGGACATTCCCAAATTAGTCATATCAAAGCAATGTTTCCAGAAACCAAGGACAACAAAATCACCTTCCTCCTCCACAAGTAAAACTTGCCTTGGAAGCTCCTCCAACTAATTTAGCAATGGGATATCTTGAGATAGAATCAAATTTTTCTTATCAGCTTGAATTAAATCAAGAAAATGATGTTGATATCATTGATGACAGTCAAGAAGAATCAACTAGCAACTCCCACATTAGTTTCCTAAATTATCAGGATGAACCTAAAAATAAAGGAGAAGTTTCAAATGGATCATATGCAGTGTTTACTAGGTCTGAGAACCAATTAGTCCAGCAGGCTGATAAAGAAAAGATAGAAGAGCAATCACAGCTAGCAGTCACAATTGACTAGTGTGGGACAGTTCTGCCCTTTCAACTAAAAGATCTAATAATCACTTAAAAGGTAAATACATCTGTTTCACCTTCCCCTTCTACTTCTAATTCGCAAACCAATATACCTCCCATCCCTTCTAAAACTTAGAAAGCTGAAGTACCTTTCTCTATACCTAGTTCAATTCAGCCATTTGACATAATTGATCATGTCAAAAAGACAAAAATATAGATGTCTGAATTTGAGTACTTACAGTCCAATTTGGATCAACTAAACAAGTTGGTCCAATATGTTAAAAATTAGACCATCCCTACAAGACAAAAGGCCAAAAAAGTAAATTTTGATTCTTCAATGAATACGTCTAGTCCAAATAATTTGATTATTACTCCTCTAGCTATTTTTGGAAAAATAGAACCCTTCTATGTTTCCCTATTAATCAATGGCCATAAGCTGAGTAATTGTATAATAGACTCAGGTGCATCTGACAATGTTATGCCTGCCAAAGTCATTAAGTCTCTTGGTCTCACATTGACCAAGACGTTTGGCAGATGTTTTTCCATGGAGAACAAACAAGTGCCATTATTGAGATAAATCAAAGATGCCCAATTTGCATTCGCAGCCTTTTTGGACAAGAGAATTAAAATGACTGTATTAGTGGCTGAAGTCCCAGCATCTTATGGTATTTTACTTGGACAAAATTTCTGTAAAGATGTGGGAGGAGAGCTGAACATGGATCTATCTGAGGCAAGGATCCCTACACAAGGTGTGATGAAGAGATTACTTCCTGAAAAGGAAGCAAAGTATGTAGTCACCAAGACGTCAGCTTCTGAAGCTCAAATCCTTTTTGAATCAGTAGGTATGGGTAATTACTTTTTATATACAGATCATGAAGAAAGACCCTCCATCTCTGATGAGGGAAAGTCTAAAGTAAAGCCAGTGTCTGATGAGATTTGGACTCTAGAATTTGACGGTAGTTGTTCCTCGTATGGTTCTGGAGCCGAAATTGTTTTGATATCTCCTCAAGGAGATATGTTCCCTTCATCATATAAGTTACAGTTTAGCAACACAAATAATATAGTTGAATATGAATCGTTGTTATTGGGCATGAAGGCTGCTCAAGAAAGAGGTGTCAAGTGTCTTCATGCTAAAGGGGACGCTGAATTAGTGGTCTGCCAAGTGAGAAATTCATATCAGACCAAGAATGAAAGGCTGCACCATTACTATAATCTTGTTTGGGATCAAATTGAAAGCTTTGATGCTTTCAACATTTCTTCCATTCTAAGAGAATCCAATGATAGAGCCGATGCACTGTCTATTTCAAGAACTCTGTTAGTTCCACATTCTAATTTTAAAGAAGCCAAATATACCATTGAGCTGATCTATAGGCTGAGTGTTCCTGATAATGCTGATCATTGGCAAATTTTCAATGATGATAATCAGATCATTGCCTTTTTGGAAAGAAAGGACAATTTTAAACAACTATATTTTGAAGGTAGTGAATCTCAGAAGTCTAAATTAATTTTTGAATCTAGTTCAGATGTAAATGAAGAGTTTATATAGTTGAAAGAAAATAAAATTCCTAAAGGCCTGGTTTCTCTCGAAAAGCTGTTTGACAAGCATGATAGATTCGTCAAGCAATAACAGACAGATTCAAATTTATCTCAGGGATTTGACCAAGTGAATCTGACCAATGAAGAAAATCCAAAAATGGTCAACATTGGTAGGTGTTGTACACTTAAAGAAAAATTCAAATTTACTTCTTTGCTTCATCAATACATTGATGTCTTAGCATATTCATACGAAGATATAAAGTCTCTCAGTCTTGATGAAATCCATCATCATATTCCTCTCAAGGCTAATTCAACATCTTACAAGTAGAAATCCAGACAATACAATCCAAATATTTCAGGTACAATTATGTTTGAGATTTAGAAAATGTTAAATGCTAGAATTATTTTTCCAATCCATCGTTCTACATGGATTGCAAATATAGTTCCTGTAAGGAAGAAAAATGGCAAAATTTGCATTTGTGTTAATTTTTGGAATCTAAATCAGTCTTCTCTGAAAGACAATTACCCTTTGCCAATCATGGACCAAGTGCTCCAAACAGTAATAGGATCAAAAATGTTATCAATGTTGGATGGCTTCTCAGGCTATAACCAAGTTGAAGTTGTTGAACCTGATCAACACAAGACTGCATTCATCACGCCTTGGGGTAATTTTTCATACAAAAGAATGCCTTTCAGATTAATAAATGCTGGTGCTACCTTTCAGACAACTATGGATATGGCTTTTAAAGATGAAATTGGCAAATTCATAGTTGTATATCTTGATGATTTAACTGTCTTTTCAAAGCACTGATCTGATCATATGCGCCACTTGCAACAAGTACTGGAGCACTACCAAAAAAATGGTATTTCTTTGAATCCTAAAAAGTCTATTTTTGGAGTGATAGAAGGCAAACTCCTTAGACACATTATGTCCAAAGAAGGCATAAAGATTGACTCAGACAGAGTCAAGTCTATTCAAGAGCTGAATTTGCCTACAAGTAAGAATGTTGTTCACTCTTTATTCAAAAAAGTGAATTTCTTACGAAGATTCATCTCCAAATTTGCTGAGAAGACAAGACACATTATAAATATGATGAAAGGAAAGACTACCTTCAGCTGGACCAAAGAAGGCAAAGCAACATTTCAAGATATCAAAGTCACTATTGCTCATGCCCCTACCTTGGTTTGCCCAGATTACCACAGAGATTTAACTATATATAGCTATGCATCTGAGCATACTCTTTCAGCTATTCTTGTCCAACAAGATAAAGAAGGTATAGAATCTCCCATATCTTTCATGAGTTGCCCTCTGAAAACTCATGAATTGAAGTATTCGAATATAGAAAAGCATGCCTATGCCTTGGTAAAAGCAGTCAAACACTTTCACTTCTATATTCTAAATTCACATACTACTGCCTTAGTTCCTGATAGTATAGTCAAGTCTATTTTAACTCAACAGGAGTTTGGCACAAAGAGAGGTAATTGGATTGTAAAGGTCCAAGAATTTGATTTGGATATCAAGCCAACAAAGCTGGTCAGAGGTAAAGGTCTTTGTCAATTAATGGCTGACAATAAACTAGAAGATACACAACTTAAAGAAGCTAAAGTAGACAATATGCCAACAGTCCTTTTTGTTTCTACTACCAATGAATGGTATTCAAATATTGCCTATTTTCTAACTTATGGAGAATGTCCTACTCATTTGTCTTACAAAGATAGGAGAACCATTAGATTGAAAGCTACCAATTTTGTCCTTTGGGACAACGGCCTGTACAAAAGAAACATAGATGGAGTTTTTCTTCGCTGTGTAGACAAAGAATAGTAGACCCAGCTCTTGAAATCTTTCCATAATCTAGCTTGTGGAGGACATTTTTCTACTCCTATGACTGCTCAAAAAATTTTGAGACCCAGATATTATTGGCCGACTCTTTTCCAAGATGCACATAAATGGGGAAGGAAATGTGAACTTTGCTAGCAATTTGTTGGAAGACCCAAGTTGGCTGCTCTGCCTCTTAAACCAATAATCATAGAAAAACCTTTATAGTAGTGGGGACTCAATTTTATTGGGACAATAAATCCATCATCAAGTGCTGGACATGATTATGTCCTTACAGCAACTGATTATTTCACTAAGTGGGTAGAAGTAATCCCGACAAAGCATGCTACCTCAGAAGTTGTATGCAACTTCTTGAAAGAGAACATCATTACTAGATTTGGAGTCCCACTCAAAATTGTTACTAATAATGTAACGTGTTTCACCTCTCAAGAAATCATGCAATTCTATTTTTATTACATAATTACGCTCTCTCATTCTTCAGATTATTTTCTACAAGGGAATGGACAAGCTGAGTCCAGCAATAAAAATTTGGTAACTATTATCAAGAAACTTGCAGATGATAATCAAAGGACATGGCACAAAGCATTGATAGACACTCTATGGGCTAATAGGATCACACCAAAAAGGGCAATTGGTATGTCTCCTTTTCAACTTCTCTATGGTATTAATGCTAAGATACCAATCACTATAGAGTTACCAGCCTTGAAATTGGCGAAGGCCATTGAAGATCAGACATATGAGAGTTCTCTTGACAAAATAATCATGTGCCTGAATTAGTTGGAAGAACAAAGAACCATGGTGGTGGATAGAATTGTTGTTCATAAAAATTTGATAAAGAAAATTTTTGATCAGAAAGCTAGAAATTGTGATTTTCAGATTGGGGATAAAGTCCTACTCTGGGACAAAAGAAGAGAGCCAAAAGGGATGCATGGAAAGTTTGACTCCCTTTGGAGAGGCCCATTCACAATTCATCAGAACATGGGTGAAAATAGATTTTTATTGATATACCAAGATGGCACGATCTTTTCTCTACCCCATAATGGGCAACATCTGAAACACTTCAATTCTTGAAGTGTCAGATCATTGCCTTTGTATATATGTATACTTGTACAGTTTTAATTTCTATTTTGTTTTATTTGTTTTCATTCTTATTGCCTTTCATTTATAGAAATAATGACTCCAAAGCCCAATGGTACACTTGAAGACACTAGAGTTTCTAAATTCTACTCCTTCCAATTCATTTTGCAATTGACAGAAGTTCCCCAACTGGAGCCAGCTATTGTCTCCCAAAAATAACAGCCATTTTTGGAACAACATTTGAATTATTTTGGTTATACAAACCAAAATAATATCTTCCATTTTCAAAATTTGTCTTAGATATTTATATTTCTCATTTTTAGAGCTTCTCAAAAAATCTACGGACTCTGTAGGCTTGAATCTATGGACTCAGCAGGAAGAAGAATCTACGGACTGTGCAAGAAAAGGAAAATCTACAGACTTTTGTAGGTAGTTTTTAGTCAAAAGAATTGATTTTCAACATTTGTTCATTTTTTGGGATTGGTTCAAAGTTTTGGTTCAATTGAAAATATTCATCGGCAAGCTTCTGAATACAAAAGGAGACCTGAATTATTGAACCGTTAAACCATTGAACCAATTGGGTTTAAAGGTTCAATGAGTTCAAAGTTCAACAAGTTCAATGTCATTGGCCATTGTTAAGTGCTTCATAAAGGTTCAAAGTTCAGTCACTTCAACAGGTTCATCAGCTTCCAAACATTTGGTCAAATGAGAATGACTTGAACCATTGAATCATTGAACCAATTGGGTTCAAAGGTTCAATAGGTTCAAAGGTTCAACAGTCGGTTCAATCAAAGGAATAGTTCAATCGCTCAGTATAAATATTTGGTTCAATTCTTTATTTCATTCAGATGTTTCATTTTCTTTATTTCAGTGTCTTTTGGTTCAATCATTTGATTTGTCAATCAGTTCAAGGCTTTCATTGAACCATTGAATCAAATTTTTGGTTCAACATCTTAGTTCAACAAAAAGGTTCAACAACAAGTTCATCACTTTTTGGTTCAAAGGTGCTTGGCATACTTCATTGAACCTTTGAACCGATTCAATCAAATGGTTCAACATCCAAGTTCAATGAGCTTCATGACTTCTATAGGAATTTCCATCGGCAAACATCAGTAGCAGGTTCAATGTTTGGTTCATCCTTTGGTTCAACTTCAAACAGTTCAAAGGTGGGTTCAATCAAGTGGTTCAATGCTTTCATCAGCTTTGTTTAAAGGCTTGGTGCACTTCATTGAACTATTGAACTAGTTCAATGGACAGGTTCAATCAAATGGTTCAACTCTCAGTTCAAAGGCAAGTACAAATATTTGGTTCAATGCTTAGTTTATAAGCCTATTTTATTCATTGAACCATCAGCTTGAACCATTGGCTTGAAACATTTTGGTTCAAAGCCTTGGTTTAACTAATTAGTTCAATGTATTGGTTTAATGGCAAAAAGTGCATCCAATGGTTCGTCGGCTATTTGCTTCAAAGGCTTGGCATGCTTCATTGAACCTTTGAACCGGTTCAACAAATGGTTCATCGACTAAGTTCAAAGGGACAGTCCAATGCTAAAGAACTTTTTTGAAGGACAAGTACCCTTACGAAGGACACTTCATCAACCAAAGCACCCTTTAGCTTTTTCATAGACTTGTTTAAAGCCCAGAGGAATTTTCCCTAGATTTTTTGTCCACAAGAATTTTCCCCAGGGAAAATGACTGCGGGAAACGTCCATAATGAAAAGCCCAGGGGAAATTTGTGAAGGGCCAATGAAGGACCCCTAAGGGTAGGTGCCCTTGTGAGGAACTCTCAGCCATTAATTTGAGGACACTTCCTGAAGCTAAAGGATTATTTCTCAGGGCCTGAAAGGTCAAAGTCCAAACTGGAAAAGCACCAAGTGGAAAGCCAAAAGAAGACCAAGGAGTGACGCGCCTGAACATGTCAAATTCAACACAGTCAACTAGCCATTGGAAACATAGTGATGGGCGCGTGAACATCAAATTTAAGACAACAAAATAACTATTGATCCTTTAAACATACAGAATAAAATACATTCATAATTTTCAAGGCCAATACCAATAGAAAGCGGGAAAGGAATAGAACAACAAGCTGAATCTAGGACCTAATTCAATTAATCAGAAAGGGAGGAATGATGAAGATAAGATCAAACTGCCAGACAAACATTAAAAGTTGTAAAACCTTCAATTGCATGACTTATCTATCTACATTGAGAAAATCAAATGGGAAAAAGGCCCCAAAGTTCAAGCTTGTCTTCTTAACATTTCCCAATGCATCATGATGTATTATTGTTCCTAGGTCATTCTTGAAAGTGGCTATATAAGGGACTTCCTATCATTGTAAAATCATCTTCTTTTTGATAATCTGAATGAAACTCTACCAAAATTGAGAGGTATCATTGAGACTTTGTGCTCAATCTATTTATCATATTTTGTTAATGAAAACAAGGGACTTTTTTAGACTTTGTGCTGTAATATCTTATTTGTTTCATTAATCTTATAAGCAAGATTAGTAAATTTGTTAAGAAGGTATCCTGAAGAATCAACTGTGGAGAGACTTTGTGCCCCCATAGCTACCTTCAGTGTGTTTGCTTTTTCATTACTGTGTAAAGAACTTTGAAAAGACTTTGAGATTTCATTGTTCTTCATATATCACTCTTGAGTATTTTAGGTATAGACTTTGCACGGTGTCTTGATTTGCTGGTTCTCATACTCCCATTGACGCTCTACTTTAATTTCTAGGAGTATTCTTGTGGCTGGCTGAATAGTTTTTCTTGAAAGAAGAGGAAAGCTGTCTATCATTCCCTTGAATTTTTCCTTTGTTTTGTATGCATCTTCTCTGAAGAAAGAGAGATGGATGTCTGGTCCTACCCTTGAGTATTATTTTCCATTTATACATATACATAGCATATCCAGAGGGAACCTCCCCTTGATGAGAGGAGAGATAAGTCTCCTTTTGATGTGATAAACTTACACATTAGGATGACTAATCTTCTTGCTTTGGCTGATAAGACCTATTTTGTTTACCAGTACGCTGATAGACAAAATATTCAACCAACAATGTTAATGAGTGGTTTTATATTTCCATCATATTAGTGAGGTCACATAAAAATTGGAATCATCTAATATTTTATCATAGTCATGTACTTGTCTGTTGATAGTCACTATTGGAGCTAGGATACCTTTCTAAAGAGTTAAGGTTTGATAGATCACCAAACCTAGCCATCAAGGTTTTATAAGTTATGATTGCAAGAAACCCCAAGGTGAAGACATAAGGAGTTTTGAACAGCTTGAATAGTTTTAGTAGGTTAAAATTAAATAGAAATAGGATAATATGATTATTTTTAATCATAAACTCACCTAAAGGTCATTCAGACCTCCAACACCCAGAGTAGGCCTAAAAGCCTCTTTTAGGCCTAGAAGGCCTATATCACATTGACACACTTGCTTACTCTATCAAGAAAGGTAACACCATGAGAATTTTTAATAGTATGTTTTAGGTCCAATGAATATTATTCAAATCAAGGAAAGACATAAAATCTATTTTTGTCTCAATTAGCTAATTTGAACTATTATAGTCTTGACACTCATTTCAACCCACTTGTTTAGATGCTCATATATTTCAACACATAAGGAATTGTACCAAATGATTTCAGAATTATTTTAGAACCCATATTAAATATAAACTCATGAATTATTGAGGTTGGTTGAGGGGATGAGGCTTATTAACTATCGTTAAGACTTTAAGTAGGTCCACAATGCAAGCAAAAACCCACATGAAAACATCTTTATGTATGTATCTTTACACACCTTTATAATGGGAACCCAATATTATTTGGAACATTTAGGGGGTATATTTAATAGAGATACATGTCAATGATTTTTGGTTTGGATGTATGTACCTTATGAACAATTGTTAAGAAGGTTGGACTATCTAAGTTGCCAAAAGAGCTTATTTTGACCAATTTTTCTTTTTTTAGCTTAAAATCCCATGAAATGACCTATAATAACTTTTAAATCACGTTTAATGTAAATGGGAATCTCTAAATCTCATGTTTTACCTGATTTAAATAATAAATTAGAATGTGTAGGTGCTTAGGAGGCCCAAAATGGCCTACAAATGCCCATTTTTGTAGGTATTCAAAGGATGAAATTATATAAATTAATGGAGTCCTAACGGGACCTAAATAAAAATTATATGTCACTATTATCCATTCCCATGGGTTTTTAAGGTGATTTACCAACTAAAAAGCGAAAAACCCAAGTTTTTTAATGATTTGTGAATGGTTGCAGGTATAATGGAAATTTTCACCATTGTTGTAGATCTTGAATGTGGCATAAAATTTTGTTTTATTACTCATAGGAATGATATGTATGCCTTAAATCATTTTTCAAGTCCAAAATTGGCTCTCATGGTGACAAAATGGCCTTGAAAGCAAGTTCTAAGATAACTAGTTGAAGGTGGCTTGAGCTTGAAGACCTCCATCAATGGAGTCCAAGGGATTTTAAAGTTTCATGGTGAATTTTGAAGCTTTGAGGAGAAAATATTATTTGGGAAAAAAAATAAAACACTCAAGTTTAACCCTTAAAGTCAGTACAAGCATCAAATGTCAAGGTAACTAACAATATTGCCAAGTTAATTGTACAAGCCAAGTGAAGTTGCAACATAGAAGTTAAGCAAAGGAGTTTTGGGGAGTTGAGGATCAAGATGGAGAATTTAAGGAATTTTCTATATGTTTGGAGACTTTTCTCAAGTTAGTGGAGCATGATGTCATCTTCCTTAAAGAAATGTTTTCCTCTAGTGCTTTTTTAGGCCAATGGGAGAGCTTGAAGAAATTTTTGACCTTGGAGGGTTAATTTACTAAGTGAATATCAATACTTGAGTGGTTTGGATGTTGTTAAAACTCATATACCTTTTCCTCTTATTTTTTGGAGCTCTATAAAGGGTGGTTGAGTGACATGTATTGATTTTTGATAGCTTTCTTCTCCTCACCCTTCCCTTTTCTCCTATATATCCATTTTATTCTACATTGTAAACATATACTTTCATTTGAAAAGGAAAAAACCTATCAAAATTTGTAATAATAACCTCTTGAATAAATAAGATGAATTATTTTACCTGTCTTTACCTAAATCTAGTTTTCTAATCATCTTGTGCATGATTACTTTGTGGAGGAGTGTTCTTCCTTGGTGATTGTCCTTCTTTGCTGCCTTTTTGTAGGTATTTCAAGGTGTTTTTAGGTTTGAAATTGTGTTTTTTTAATCACTGATTAAGTGATAGTGTTAGTTTTGATACTTCTCCATGCTTCATCTCTTGTCTAGGAAACCTAGTTTGGCAATATTGATGTAAAATGACTAGTTTGAGAGATTGTGTGAGTGAGGGTTGTCTTTGATCTTCCTTTGTGTTAGTTTAAATAAATTTAGAGTGTATTTTAGTTTGGTGTATCACCCTTTGTATTCTTTCAGTTTTCCCTTGTATCCCTTTCGCCCTTCTCCAAGTCAAAACTAGTAGCTTAGGTGATTTATCAAGAGGAACCAGCCTTCTCTGGAGCTTTAACCCCATCACAAGATAGCCACATCCTAGGGTTGATCCCATTTTTTATCCAAGAGTGAGAGATCCTGAAGAACCCTCTCACAAGGGTGTAATTTTGTGTTGTAATAGGAAGATTAAAAATTATTTCCTTCAAGGGATTAAACACCAAAGTGCAATACTGCACATAAATCCCCACATTTTGAGCAACTAAGGTCCACCAATGAAATTTTTCACCTTATCTACTTTCAATTAAAAATTGATATAAAAGGTACCTTTTAGTGAGAAGACAAATGCCTAGTCTATGGAAATCCACCCAATTTTGTATTATCCATCTTTTGAGATCTTCTTTTCCTGATAAGGATCTAATAAACTTTCTCATTAGGGATTTTTTCTCCCATTATTATTTGATGCCTTAGAAATCAAAGTCCCTTATTTTTATAAAATGGAATTTACTAGTGATATATAGAGAGAATTCCCCAATATCCATCTTAGTCACATAAAATTTCATAGTCTTGGCATAAAGTTAGGAAATATTTGGATCTACTTATGTACCAAGGGAATACTTCCCAGTAAATTTCTTAGGATAGGGAACTCCTCTAGTGTAACTTTCCTTATGTACTCCTAATTCATCCTTCTTTTCTTGTTCTTCCAAATTCCTCTCATTACCATCCTTAATCCATAATGTAAATTATATCTCTAGTGCAGATGGTAGAGCCTTATCCATTATTTATTTTGTGTTTACTTTGGGAATTTACCCCACATTTCCTTCTTTTCACAACTGTGATTCCTCTACTTCCCAAGTTTCTCACTACTCTGGAATATTTACTATTTTTTCTTACTTGTGCCACCTTCTCATGAATTATATAATATATCTATAAGTTCCAATAAAAAATAACCCTTCATATTAAAGTATATCACTCCCTTAAATTTTCATTACATTTAGTGATCACAATAACATTATACTAAACTTCATAAACAATGGCACAATTCAAATCTAAATCGAATATATACAAAATATAAATAAAAACATACCCAATTTTTATAGGGATATTGAATCAAATGATTTGAAGTTAAAAAATATAAATTATATATAAGCACCTAAATTTTAACTTATTTATATGTTGTTATAGGATAAAAACAAGTCCAAAATCAATACCAAAGTACCCCTTAATTATTTTTCAAATCTAAAACATTGGATATAAGATCTAGGATCATATAGATTTAATATTGATCAAATTAGGATCATATTGGTCTAATCTTGGTAGGTTGAATGTAACTCTTTGGACTAATTTCCATTAGGGTCATATGTTTTTTAGATTATGATGAAATTTTATTAGCACCTTTGTTTTCCACTGCTTGTCAAAAATCTCTATCAAATTATATAGATGGCGTATGGATCCCCTAGAATTTATTATCCTTCTTGACAACCATAATTGGATTAAATCACCATGAAAGAACATAAAAAAGGGAATTAGTTATGTAGGGCCTACATTAATTACACCCTTTTTATTTGAAAAGTATGAATTAAAAACTCATGTAATCTGATTTAACTTTATAGGTTTATGGAGTTTAAGCACTAAGTTGTTAAAGGGTTTGAGTATAGTAAATTTTGGTAGAAATATGCCATAAATACAACCATTGATTAGTAATATAATTGACCTAGTTTGAACTTTCTAAAAGTATCAATGAATGAAGTAAACAAGTACTTATCTAGAAATTGATTGAGATGGGAGATATGGAGGCTGTAAACTAGGATAAGAGTTGATCTGAGTGTCACAAACAAGATCCAAGTGTTAAAACCCTTCATGGACATCAGTGAGATAATTAGATAGTACTACTAATGGTGATAGTGTCTTTATTTTGTCACTAGTCTCCTCTATGCATAATTATTTTGAACTTTTGGGTGCACCTATGTCTGAGTCTACCAATCCTATTCTTATGCATAAAATTTGTGATTCCCTACCTATGACTTATTTTGACTTATTTTATATGTAAAACCTAGACCTCCATGATATTAGGGAATTTGATTGGCACAAGTAGAAAAGTGTGATGTTAGTAGGGTAGGTTGTACATCTTCAACACTTTGATATGATGAGATTTGCCTACATACCAATACTTTGAGGAGGGATTAAGCTCGATGTAGTTCTCCTAACCTAAGTGCTAGTGTAAATGCAAGTGAAGATAGTATGAATACCATTGTAAGTGTTTTATGTATGTAAAGGGAAATGAAACTGATCTATAAATCAATCTTATATCGAAGAAGATAAATCCTACTTACACTTTCAGTTATTGATACATCAAATATTAGGGTTCATGACCAATATGGATCTGCAAGACCTAGCCAAGGGATCTCTAACCATAATAATATCACTAGAGAGGGTTACAAAGCCTCCAATCAAGAAAAACTATAAAACAAATCTAACTATGTCCTATGTTTTCATATTAACTAATGTACAAATGACAAAAATAAAGTAAAGTCTAATCTAATGCTCACCAAATTTTATGGAACAAAGTGGGGTAATAAACATTAAAAGTAAACATGTATAGAAGACATATACTCATGTCAATGTATATGAAATCTTAATGTATTGGAGAGAATTACAAATGCTAATATATATGCTCTTAGGAATACTTAGGAGGAATAAAGCTAGGAATACTTACCTTTGAAGATGAAACAACTGAGCCTCAATCTCTCCCTTGGCAAAGGTGTCTTATAAGAGGTTGTTGTGGTATGTCATTATTAAAAAAAAAATTAGGTCCCAATCTATGTCAACTAAGGGATGACCTAGATGCTAAATGAGTTTTATCAATTAGAGTATAGGATTGATGAGTTTGATAGTGTATCTTAAACCATCAAAAAGGATTTTAGGCTAGGGAAAGGCTAATGAAGATGGAAAATTACTAGACAAGGGTGAAAAATAGGAGGCAAAGCTTAATAAAATGTTTTTAAGAGATGGTTGTGTAGATAACAAGTGGTAGTGAAGGGACATTAATCCTACAAAACACTAATGGTCTACCCACCCCTTTTTTGGTGCATCCTTAATGCATGCACTTAGAGAGATTAACACTTGATGGGTTCCTAAAAGAGAGAAAACATTAATAATTGATAAAATTTGAAAATATTATGTGTATACATATGACCCACTCAAAGATCATCATGTGTCACTTAGGTGAAACATAGGATGGTGCTTCAAGAAAAGGACATACCAACACACATCACTAAAACTAAATAAATTATAGTAAGGATCACTAAGATAAATGAAAGGATGCAATTGAAAAACACATACCTTTACTTACCTTAGTATTGTAGATAAATAAGGAGACACAATAAATTTTAAGGTGTCTAATGTATGAAACATTAGGTGAACCTAAAAAAGTTAGCAAAAAAAGAGCAAAAAATCAATTTTTTTACAACATAGACATATAATAGGTGAGAAAATTCTCTACAATGTCAAAATTCCAAAACATTTTACATTTTGAAAAAATAGCTAGTAGAGACAAAGATATGATCAAAATATAAAATCTAATGGTAAATATTTGAAAGGTAAATAATTATGAATAGTAAATATAAATAGGGTAAAAATTAATTCATTTGTTATTTTTAGTTTTTAGAGAAAATAGAGCTCTGATAGACCTAATTGGAGACTAGAGAGACATCATGGTGAGGAGATGATAGTTGAGATGAGGAGGACGCATGGAAGCTACAATGAGTGCAACACTAGTAAGCAATTAGAAATTTCAAAATTTTGAATATTTTTATTTGAAATTAAGCTAAAAATAAAAAATACTATTTGACAAAATTTAGGTATCATAATGAACCTTATGAAAATTTTAGGTAAACTAGGGGTAAAATGGGGTATTGGGTAGGAAGAAATCATACCAATAAATCCAAAGGAATTTAAGGTGATTAGGAAAAAATATGCCATTGTGGATGAACAAAGTCGACCTAGTCAACTTAGTCTGTTAAGTGAGGCAAAATGACAAGGTCAACTATGTAGCAATGGGCTAATTTAGTATGCTAAAATGGGTTTGACTACATATTATTAGGACAACTTAGTTGATATAGGGTAAAGGCTGATTACATATGATAGGGTTGATTTAGTTTTTTGAAGAGGGTCGATGTAGTATCGTAAATAAACTACAAGACTGATTTAGTATTGAAGGGGTTGAATCTATAGAAAATTGAGAAACTAAATCAAATAACTGATGTAAGTGGCTAATTTATGAAATTTAAAGAATGTATTTTAATTATTTATGACATGTATATCTAATACATCCTTTATTATTGGATATTTGGTAGAGATGCAAGAGGTATTGGTGACTAATAGATGCATCATGGCAATGGGATCTACTCGAGTGATTAACTAATG
This sequence comes from Torreya grandis, assembly GCA_037957365.1. Classification (NCBI taxonomy): domain Eukaryota; kingdom Viridiplantae; phylum Streptophyta; class Pinopsida; order Cupressales; family Taxaceae; genus Torreya; species Torreya grandis. The sequence goes on along the minus strand of JARHVA010006708.1, from coordinate 521,090 downwards.
TGGACAGAGCATGACTAATCATACTACGCTTTAGAGATATCATGGAGATGAGGTGCATCTCTCTTAGTGTTGATCTCATTGTCATGTTCTTTGAAGCATGGGAATGGTTGACCAACACTTTACAATGGGTAGTGGATAGGGATACCATTGAGGTTGGTATCACAATAGAAGATGTCCTTGAATTATTGGGACTATCGATAGGAGGGACACTAGTGATCATTGGAACACCAGATGATCTAGAGTAGAGGCCATCATTAGGTTAGTGGGTGATGTGCTTGGATAGGATATACCTTAGATTGAGGGTTAGCTTATTTGATGTATATATCATAGATGTTCTATAAATTTAGAAGGGTGTGATCAGACTTGTGAAAACATAAGTGTTGTGTCATAGGTTGAATGATAAAGTACCATTCTACATGATAGCCTTTTATTAGTCCATTTTAGATCAGGGAGCACTATATGAATTTGAAACTATTATCTAGGTCTAACTCATGCATGATATGTATGAGATGTGTTCTAGAGGGTAAAAGACCATAGGGCATGTTATTTTATTGAGTTCCTAGATATATGAGAGGTTTCCTATGTATTGACCAACTGGGGTACCCCATGTGCTCAATGATAGGTTACCTTGAGTGATGAGATGGAGGCATGACCATGTATCTTGGCCTATAACCCATGTGTTATTGTTTCAAACTATCACACAAGGGGAGATCATGTGGCATCCATACATGTACATTACTACTATATGGTGTAGTTGGTTAACCATAATGATAGGGTTGATATGGGTGTAGATCATGGGCCACTATACCTCATGGGTAGAACTACATTCAATGGAATGCTAATGAGGGTATTTAAAAATACCACACATAATAGACCCTATAGAAGTTCCTGATTATTGAGTATGGCATGCCAGAGAGTTAAGGGGGTGAGGAAGAGGAGTACTAGTAGAGATGCCTTTGATTAGGCTATGACATGATAAACCATGGACTAGTCGAGCATGGCAGTAGGCAATAGTGGGAAGGGATGACATGGATATGGATATGGGTACACAATACACACAAAAATAGGTACCACCATATTAGCAACAAAAATTAACACCTTAGCCACACTATAGATAGAGTCACTATCGATAAGAAAAGGCATAAGCAAGGGTGATAGTGCATGATGACATAATAAGGGATGACACATCTCAGGAGAGGATCATGGCATGAATGAGTGGTAACTCCTAGTTTTGCATTAGTGCAGAGGTGATCCATATAGGAGGTGCTTTGGAGATGAGTGGATGGACAGAGCATGCTCAGTGGGAGAGTAGATAGGGAGATGGTGATTTGTGACATCGACACTGGTGAGAAATGTTATAATTTTGATTTAAGATTTCATATAGGATACTAGTTATATGTGGTTATGGTATGTGTGTGTGTGCACATATATACATATTAGATCACACACACACACATAGATATACATATTAGATCTCTGTGGATGGACAGAGCATGCTCAGTGGGAGAGTAGATAGGGAGATGGTGATTTGTGACATCGACACTGGTGAGAAATGTTATAATTTTGATTTAAGATTTCATATAGGATACTAGTTATATGTGGTTATGGTATGTGTGTGTGTGTGCACATATATACATATTAGATCACACACACACACATAGATATACATATTAGATCTCTCTCTCTCTCTCTCTCTCTCTCTCTCTCTCTCTCTCTCTCTCTCTCTCTCTCTCTCTCTCTCTCTCTCTCTCTCTCTCTCTCTCTCTCTCTCTCTCTCTCTCTCTCTGTGTGTGTGTGTGTGTGTGTGTGTGTGTGTGATCTAATATGTATATATGACCTCCTATATGTATATATATCTATGTGTGTGTGTCTGTGTGTGATCTAATATCTATCTGGTTTTGGTTTTATAGATCTAAAGATAGAGGAGGTCATACAGGGAGCCCTAATTATTAATATGCATCATAACATTTTAGATGGGGTGATGGCAGCATATGACCCAACCACTCTAGATGTTCTTATATTACCATATTTCCTGGCCTAGGTAGGCTAGTTTAGACTAGTGGGGAAGGATGCAAGGTATTTGTATACATGTGGGGATAGATTAAAACCACCAATAGGGGTGGGAGAGGTAAAGGATTGGTAGGCCTTGGCTTAGGAGAGAGTAGTGCACATGGATACCATGATCCATCTTCGATAGGTGTAGACCCAAGTGGCCAATCTATAAGGAAATGTAATAAGGTTAAGATCTTAGACTACCTCATGATGAGACCATGAAATGGATCATTATATCCATGAAATAACTATTTTTATTACATAGCGATTTAACCTATTTGGGAATAATTGGTGTTTTTATTCCTATTTAATTAAAAGTCTGAGCAAAGTAAATTAGTTAATAATTATGACATAATTAACCTATTAATTTTTTGATTTTGATTATTATTTACACTTTTTAAAAATAGAAAATTAGAAAACATAAATATACCTTAGCTTATAACTATGTTGATATGACAAATATAGAAGTTGATATTGACTATGCAAGACTGGGACAGTATCAAGAACCTAGATTTGGCTTTGATTCAGTGAAAGGATAAGAGCATCAAAAATAATACACTATGAGGTCTAGTGTTATAGTCTTATTCCTTTTGCTATTGTCCAAACTAGTCACAGAGGTCTAAGTTTTTTGGTTTCTAACAGCCACTCTTGTATGGCCCTGTGAAATTTTGAAGCTTAAATCTCAACAGATCTCCTTGTAGAGCTGATTTATCTTCGATCTTAGGTCTCCAATAAGATTAAATAGGAATTTGAGAATGAGGGGGGGTTAGTGTATGTAAGATTCAATGAACATGATTCACACCCCATATGTGGGCATGTTACCTACATACCAATACTCTAAAGAGGGATCAAGCCATATGTAGTTCTCCCTTTGAAAGTGCTTAGTGTAATTGTGATATCAGAATCAAAATAATTGATAAAATTGGGTGTACTTGAGGTGGCTAGGGGATGGTGTAAGGATTTAAATAAGCTTATAAGTGTATTGGTTGGATATATGCATAGAATCGGTAAGATTGCTTAAATAGTCTTGCTTGTGTTCTTGTTTGCTTAGTGATATTTGCCAACCCTTTCCAAATGATCTTTGAATGATATTTCATATAGATCTATTGGTCATGGGTTAAATGAAATCACAAAAGTCTAATAAAAAGAGGGATAAGAATCAGAAGGAAATGGTCATTTGGGATTAAAATGTGATTGGATAAGAGCACCAAAAAGGGGACACCCTAGGGTATAGTGTTATAGTCTAAGTTGGGCACTATTATCCTAAGTGTATGGGACCTGGGAGGATTGAATAAGCATGGAGAAAGGGTCCAAGATAAGATAGAATAAGGTCTTGAAAGCCTACATATGACTAGGAATCAATTAGAAGGTGTATAGGAGGGTCATGAGAGCAAGCAAGAGGGACCTAAGGGTTGGGTGTCATTAGCCACACTCAAGTTACCAATTTTTGCATTTTATATGACTACATTTACCCCTTTATTGTAGTGATGTAGAAAATTAAAATACTAGGATAAAGGAAAAATAGAAATCATACTTGACCTTACCTACAAGGGTAAAGCTCATTAAGCAATTATGATGCTAGGTGTGCATAGAAATAACACACTATGAAGTATGAATCTACAATCAAAAGAAAAAGTGAATCAGTTCTTACTAAACATGTTATATATAAAATAAGAATGTACCAAATTGGGTAAGAGAGAGAGGAAAATCAAGGAACATATACACCTCATCAAGTATGCAAACCAATATAAAACCTATTTTGATGATCAGTGATGTTGGATTATGTTGAGTAATACTGGATGATGTTGTACCAAGAGTAATATCACAAATGGAACTAAATGTTCAATTCCCCAAGAGTGGCTCAAGAATACAAATGTTGGTCCTTTGGCTCCATCATCATATAATAAGTGAATCTATATGATCATGTGTGTGTTAATCAATGTTTGGACTATGTGTCCAATCCCTCTGAATAGGTGGCTCAAGAATACAAGGGCTAGTTAGTCATTTGGTTCTATCATTGCCCCGTGAAGTGAAGCTATAAAATCATACTAGTGTGTAATGTGTGTCAAACAAGATGTATATTGAATCCCATGAATACTATATAATCTAACTATATTGGCATGGATAGTTGAATATATGCTAGAAACTAGGCCACTCTTGGCCACTTCAAAAGATGGAGATTAGGTTTGTATGAAAGCCACTCTAAAATTAGAAACTAGGCTTATGTGGAAACCACTTGAGAACTCAAGAAATGTGGAGATTAGGCTTGTATGAAATCCACTCTGAAATGATGCCAACCACTTGAAGATAGAATAAGGCATGTAACTACTAAGAATGCCTAGGTAATGCTGAACTTGAAAAGAAAAGAAAACAAATGTGCCATGCACATTACCCCCAATCACTAGTGTTTGAAACATGGATTTTGATCTAGAAGTTATATGAAATATCATATCTAAAACCAGGAGTGAAAGACATCATGCCACACATATTTCCCCTTATATTAAGAAAAAGTGTATTGAAAACTACTAATTTTGAACTGGTCTAAATGTGCAAAACTATAGCTGAACCTAATTTTCTATGTACTTTTATAAAATCTAGTTTTTCTACTATTTGAATAGGATCACCAAAAATAGGACACCCTAGTGTCTGGTGCTATTGTCTATGTCTAAAAATATTGTCTTTTGCTGAAACTAAAAACTATGCTAGAATCACCACTATTTTTTTGATTTGTTATGCCTGGTTTGACCTTTGATTGATGTTCTAAGTGTTCAAAATATGATTTTTTGATTGTTAGGATCTCTGATCTCTATGATAAAACCCTTATTTATTTCCCCCTCTTCTGAGGGTAGGAATGAATATCCTATAATGACTTTCCATAGAACAAAGATCATTACAAATGTGTTATGTTGCAAAGATACATGATATAATAATGACAATTGATAAGATATATCAAGATATAACATGGTTTGTAATGAGAGATTGTTAGATCATTAGGCATTTTCATAGATAGATATAATAGTGAAATAGCATGTGTAAAGTACTAGACTAGAAATAGAATTAGAAGTTTGGTTAGTTTTTAGTTGTTAGTTGTTAGTTGACAAGGAGAAATGGAGCATGATGTCCATCATGGCATCCAAAAAAGTAGAAAAATAAATGATTGGGATCATGGCATTACAAAAAATTGAAAAGCAATCAAGCAACAAGAACATAAGGCAAGAATCAAGAAGCATACAAGAATGGCCAAGGGGTCAAGCAAACAAGGGACATGGACACATGTTAATCAATCTAGATAGCAGGCATACAAGGCATGTTCAAATGTCGCATATACATATAATTGAAACAAGCACATAAAAGAGTATAGATAAGGGAAATTGGAAAATGTCCAAAGGCACACACATGAATATAAGAAAAAGATGTTGGAAAATGTCTTAAGGCACATAAAAGAGAGAAACAAGAACTAGAAAAGGCAATCACATCAAGCTAATGCTAAGCAATAAAGGAAAGCATGTAAAAATTGGAAATACAATTGCCTCTAACTAATCAAAATAAGAATGTGAAGGTATTCAAGACATGTAATTACATGACTAAGTGTATGCTAAGAAATACACAAGTGTTATATACTATTGGAATGTTGATATAATAATTTGTGTAAGCTAGTAAAGAATGTACATCATCATGATAACTAGAGTGTGTGGTATAGGAATGATATAACCTGGATGGTTTAGTCATGTAGAAGATTCCCCTAGTGGGTAAATGTATTAGTGTATGTCTCAACTATAGAAGTAGGATGCCACCTCAATGGGTAGAGTGAAGTAATCAAGGATCTAGATGTCACTGCACACACTCAAAGAAGATCAAGTGAAGCATGGTAATGTAGCTAAATTGACAAGATATAAGCATAGAACAACAAATGTAAGTCTAGCATAATAGTATTAATGTAAAGCATGGATGATGCATACAATTTTTTTTGTGTGTTTTTTGACATATTTGAATGTTTTTTTATTTTAAAATTTTGTATTGTTTTTGTATTTTTGAAAGTTTTTGAACTATGTACAATCAAACAATAAAAACCATGTACAAGTAAAACTAGGAAACTATGGTACTAACCGATGAGTCTCAAGGAAGACTCCCTATCATGGTGTCCTATATCAAGGAGAAGAATCATGTATGATCATGAAGCATGATGGATATTCTGAGACTATGGATCTAAAAGCTATATATTCTATAAATGCTCCAAAATCTCTGAAGTGGAAACTACCTGTGGGATCCCCTTGTAACTCTGAGAAGTTGATGTAACTATAGGGATCTTATGGAACCATCTAAAAGTAGGAAAATATCTCTAAAAATGTGCTCTATGTGTAGATGCATGAGATCTCAATGATACTACCTTGTGTCTGAATATTTTAACTAGAAGCTATTTAGAATCTTGAAACTATGGCTACCCTGAAAGAACCTCTGTGGAGGTGAATGAACTCTCTCTGCTGGTGATGGATACCTCAACTAGGTCTAAATCTAAACTTTAGGAAGAAATATAATTGGTGGAGCAACTAAAATTGGTGGCTGAACTGAAACTAGTGACTGTAAAGTAAAAGATGTCTTTGAAGTGCGGAGTGGTAACTCATATAGAACTCTACCAACTATAATAAACTAATTATCATGAATGAATTTCATTCATCTATTTACTTTAGGACGTACTTCTCAAAGTTTTTGAATCTATGGTTAACCAAGTAACATATCAAATACTCTTACACTAGGAATAATAGTGAATGGTGTGGTCATGTGTGTTAGACCAACCTATAGAGGAAGTACAATCTCACCTAATGAACTCTATATGTGCCTAATGAACCTAATAATAACTATGTTTGTTGGTTTAATATCCTACTATGAATATCAAATATGTTGTAATAATGTCACAGTGCACATCCTCACACTAGATCTATTGTCTATGAGAACACTATGAATAGGATGATTATGAATGTGAGCTCTAATAAAGAGTACATGATAATTTGTATCATCCTCAATGATCTCTTAATTTGAGAAGGAGATCGAAGGTATAGCTGGAACTCTAGAATTGTAAACACCAATCATATTTCTTAAAGGATGTAACTCAAGTAAAGGTGACCTATATGTATCTGGTGGGGGATGTGCATGATATGCATGATGAACCCCTCATGTATCCCCTATCTCTTATTTGGAATGTTGTGGAAAAGGATCAAAAAATATTTTTAGTGCTTTACTGTATGTTGGTTTGTCCTAAGGAGGCTCAACTAAAGTGCCAAGATCAATATGATTGCCATCTATTACATCCTATATCTTGTGTTTCAAACTGATGCATTTGTTTGTTGTATGGATGGGTACCCTATGAAACTCACAAAATGCATGTTGATCATATTCTTGTGAAAGATTCTGTATTGGGTCAACTTCCTAAATAGGAGGAAGAGATATGATGTTACATTGTAATAGCTAATGTAAAACTCTAGCTAGAAAAACTAGCAGATTGGTAAAGGTACATTGAGGAGGTGCTAATAAAATCACTCATTGAGGGGGCTCTGAAGCCACATTAATTTTAGGTTGATTTTGACTCTTGTTATCATTGACCTTTACTTTGTATGGGACTTTGTTGTTACTCTTATTTGTTGTATCTATGATATTTGTGTAGTTGAGTTTTCCCATTGAAATTATTTTGACTTCTCATTCCTTTAGGGTGTGACATATTTTAGTGAAAGAAGAGAATATTTTGAACATAATTGATTCATGCAAAACTAGTAGAAGACTCCATTTTAAGATATTCTATAACTCTTGATCGGCCATGGGGCTAGTCATCTTAGCCAAGATAATCTTATATTAAAGAGCATAATTTGTGAGATGTTCATTTGGCCCTTTGTTTCTATTGTGCAACTTGGGTGTTTGAAACCTTATCACCAATGTTAATTTTGAAATAATCTAAGAACATGTCAGCTAAAGGATTGAGTGCATTGATCGACTGATTTGGTAGACTATAGAACCATTATAAAGCATAATCCTTTAGGCTCTATGGAAATAGCTTGGTAAGTAGCCAATCATTTGGTACATACTCCAAGCATGCTACGTGAAAATCTCTCAAATGTTTCTCTAGATCACTCTTTCCATCATATAGAGTAAGCTTGGGTTGAACAAAACCTTGTGGTAAGGGTGTTGAAGCAATGTGACATTCCAATGGTGTATGCAGTTGAGCAAAATAATCTAAGGACTGTGTAGGTTTATAGGAACCTTGCTCAAGATGTAGCACCTTGGATTTAAGAGATTTTATCACTTACATAAGGGATACCACATCAAGAGACAAAGATGTACTAGTTGTAGCTGGTGGCATAGAGGAAGGTTGGGTTGTTATAGGGGGTTGTTGAGACATAGTTGCCCCTATAGTGGCATTTGCAACTGGTTGCTCTGTGGTTTGAGAAGATTGACCATTGTTCACTCTTTGTTGTTCTTCTTATAGTATTTTAATCATGTCATCTTTCATGTTAAGGTTTTTATTTAAGAGTTATTTAAGTTCCCTTTTATTAGTTTCATTAAAATTGGTATATTGGGCCATTGGTAAAGTAGGAAAATAATTTGAAATTTTATTGAATTTTTTTCAATAATTTGTAATAAGAAAAATGTAGTATAGATAAAATACTAAATATATGAAATGTAAAGTCCTAAAAATAGAAAACTAGAAATTTTATAAAAAGGATACAAAACTCACTGATCCGGGCAACAATTCAGATGACAATTCGGGTGATGGGTCCACCCTAATTGATGACGAAACTTTCGGGAGCCATAACTTTTGCACCGTAGCTCCAATTGACTCGCCATTTGAACCCTTGGAAAGATAATAATGAGGGGAATGTCATGAGATGGTATGGAGCTATGATAAATTAAGTTTGTCGCCCTAAAACCCAATAGAAGTGTCCCAAATTTTAATTTTAGTAGTGCAGTCTAAAAATAGTAATTCTTCAAATTATGTATTGTTTTAAATCATGGAATTCAAACCAATTCATCTCCCTTGAGATTGGTGACCTTCCACATCCTCCCCACACCTTCAAAACATGTATAAATGAATAAGTAACCCAAAATGGAAATCAGACATCTCTTCTCAAAGATAAGCATATGTTTGGGTTTGCAAATTTGATCAATAAAACATCTCTTCTCAGAGATAGCATTATTTGAATTGTTTTGTTCTTGTTTCTTGACTTATATTTCAACCAAAGCTTTCGAGTTTTGGATCACTCACAAACATGTAAGGAGATACCTCAAGAAGTAATGATACCTTGTATGGGCAACTAGGCTTTTAATAGATAGTCATTTGAATAATTACTATGAAAATTTGAAATTAAAAGTGATTTTTTGAGTTAGATATGCAAGTAAAAAATCAAAAATTTATAATAAAATTAGTGATTTAATGGGACCTAGTAGATACAACTAGGGTTTTTGAAAAATAAATATTTTTGATGATTACTATTGATTTTTAAAATTTGAATGGATTTTCTAATTTAAATATGCTAGTAAAAATTCAAAAAATGATTGGAAAATTAATGGGACCTAGTATGGGCAACTGCATTTTAACATAAAAATATTTTAAAATTATTATGAAATTTTAAAATTTAATGCAATTTTTTCATTTTATTATGTAAGTTAAAAAATCAAAAAAATATGGGAAAAATCAGTAGGAAATTTACCCTAGGTTGTTTAGGGTTTTTATGCACAAATGAAGTAAGTCGGGTTCACCAAAAGATTTAACCTATTTGGGAATAATTGGTGTCTTCATTCCTATTTAGTTAAAAGTCTAATCAAAGTAAATTAGTTGATAATTATGCCATAATTAACCCATTGATTTGTTAATTCTAATTATTGTTTAGGCTTTCTAAAAATATCAAATGAGTAAAGAGAAATATAAATTATCTTAGAACTTGTTGATCTAACTAAGACTAAAGATGATATTGATTGTATAAGACTGGGATAATATCAAGAACCTAGATCTAGCTTTCATTGGGTGAAATGATAAGAACACTAAAAATAGGACACTTTAGGGTTTGATTCTATAGTCCTATTCCTATTGCTATTGTCTAAATTAGTCACAGAGGTCTATGTTTTTTGGGTTCTATCCACCACTCTTCTATGACCCTGCCTATGAAATTTCAAAGCTTAAGTCTCAACAGAGCTCCTTGTAGAGTTGATTTTATCATTGATCCTAAGTCTCCAATAAGATTGAATAGGAATTTAAGAAAAGATGGGGTTTAGTGTGTGTAAGATGCACTAAACATGATTCACACATGTGTGGGTATGTTGGCTACATACCAATACTATGAAGAGGGATCAATCCATTTGTAATTCTATTTTTGAAAGTGCTTAGTGTAATTTTGATATGAAAATACAATAAATGCTAAAACTGGGTGTGCTTGAGGTGGCTAAGGGTTGGTGTAAGAACTTAAATAAGTTTTTAAGTGTATTGGCTACCTATATAGAGAGAATAGGGAAGATTTATTGAATAGTCTTGCTTGTATTATTGCTTACTTAGTGATATATTCCAACCCTTTCTAAATGATATTTGAATTGGCTTTTATATAGATCTATTTGTCATGGGTTAAATGCAATCACACAATGACAATAAGAAGAGGGATAAGAATCAAAAGTAAATAATCATTTGAACTCAAAATGTGATTAGATAGGAGCACTAAAAAGGGGACACCCTAGGATCCAGTGCTCTAGTACAAGTTGGGTGCTATTGTCTTGAAGATACGAGACTTGGGAGGATGGAATAAACATGGGGAAAGGGTCCTGACTAAGGTAGAATGAGGTCTTGAAAGTATACAAATAACTTGGAATTAATGAAAAGGTGCCTAAAAAGGTCATGAGAGAAAATAAGAGGGACCTGAGGGTTGGGTGTCATTAGCCACACTCAAGTTACCAATTTTTACATTTTATATGACTACACATATGAAGTGGATCTAAATGTAGTTTCTAAATTTATAGTTTATTTAGAAAAAAATAGTATGTATCATGGTTATTTTTTTAAATTTCATTTTTATCTATTTGTTAGTTAGTTCTAATGATTATTGAGAAAAAGATGTCAATATGTGCATACACAATCTATACTAAGCTAGAATGATTCAAAGTATGAAGAGTAGCCATTCAAGAATAATATTGGAGTTGTGTCATATTCTTATATAGTAACCCTAAAGTAAGATTCAATATTTTGGCATGATACTGACTCATCTAGTCTATTCTAGATTCAGCTATGCACTCGCCTAGTAGCTCTAGACTTAGTCCAAAGCTACACCCAATAGATACAAACTATATCAATCATGCTAAAGATTGCATCAGACTTGTTATGGATTGCATCAGGTTTGTTATGGACTACATTAATTTTTCTATAGATTTCATCAGGAGTGATACAAACTATATTGGAGCTACTACGAATTGCATCAAGACTACTACAGACTTCAATAAAACCACTACAAACTTATTTGGAAAGTATTTCTAAATATATTCTAATAATTGCTTGGTCTATTCCAACTATCACAAAAATCCTTTCCATTTGTAGTATTTATATATATGGATTTTTAAATATATAATTTTTATTTATAGATTGTATCAAAATATAGATTTATGTAATTTCATTCCAATAAATATCTCTTTCCATATTTTATAGAGATTGAGAATATGTTGTAATAGATTACATTCTTATAATAAATATCTCTCTCCATATTTTGTGGAGATTGAGATAGGATAGATTGTCTAGGTTGTTACTCCTAAATAAGGTATTTGTTGGAAGCATGAGATTATAAATACAACCCCTCATACCCTAATAAAATCAATCAATATACTTTTATCTCCATCATCTAAGTAATCTATTCTAAATCTTGTGTTTTGAATAAATCCTCTTCCAAGGAATGAGATGGCCACTCATTCTAAAGAATATGGATCAATTTATTTTTATTTGTTTCTTTGTTCTGTAATTATTATTTTATTTTAAATTATTATTTATTTCTTTATGTCTGTAACTATTCTTCATTAAAATTTATTGTGAACTTGTAGGTGTTTTATTTATTGATCATTTCTTTTCAATACAACAATTTACTTTCTTAAAAGTGTGATTTAATTTCATATATGTGTGATTTAATTTCTAGAAGAGCGATTTTCAATTTTTTCAAGAGTGGAATGTGGTAGAAGGGACTATTTACCAAATATCTCTTTCTCTTAGTGCATATTGCCTTCAGACACCAACCTGGGATTGACATTATTAAATGAAAAGGATTGATGACCCTCATCATTTTTGGTGCATTTTCTAGGGAACACAATGTTATTAGGAGATTCAAAAAAAAATTAAGAGAATTATATAGTGAAAGTATATAAACAAATTTCCTAGTGAGAGGCAATGTCTCTTTGTAAATTGTGTGACAGAAGATACTTAGTTTACGGTTATTTTAGAATTTAATTTCCTAAAAAATAGATTAGAATTTATTTTCCTAAAAACATAGATTAGAATTTATTTTTATATAATTAGGAATTTGGTCTAAAAAACAAAAACAAAACCTCCCATAAATAATAACACTACTATGTAGAACAAATATAACTGCTAACATCATGAAGAAAAATTTAACGATTGATGTAGATTGGGAAAGAAATCCTGAGATAGGTAAAATTTATGAAGGGATGGATAAATTTTACAAGGAGATTAACATTGTAACAATCATAAATCTACAACTACTTGGATTTTCAAAAGAGAATCACACTAATGATCTTTGCTGAAATGAATGAAAATGGTTTGCAATCTAGTTCATGTAGTTGTTAATGTGGGACATCTGAGCTAAAACAATGTTGGGTATTCAATCTTTCAAGTAATAATAGTTCATTTTGATCACATTAATGATGTAGCAATATATGATCAAGATAATATAGTTGAGAGTTTAAATATGTAAAATTATATTTAATATGTTAAAAAGGGAAAAATTAATCCAACCAAAATACCTATGATTTTATCAGGTAGTTTTGCTTGTAGAATTGATTCCATTCTAATTTGGTATGGCTGATAGAATCTGTTATGCATTATAATGGTTTTAATAATTTTTTTGCTATATTTATTTCATGATTAATATAACTTTTGGAAATATTCATGTGAATATTAGACATAATGCACAAATATAGCCTCCCAAAAATATTACATGCAAATATATCTCCATACATTAAAATGATTATTTTGGACAAATTTCATGTGGTCAAACAAATTTGCAAGTCCAAAATAATAATAAAAACTACATGCAACACAAAATATGATACAAGTGGATTCTTTTGGAAAGATGATATTTTATTTTTAATGGAGGAATAGCGTAATTGGTTTGTGTATATTTTTAGGAATAGTCAATGCAAAAAATAAATGAAAATATCAAACATTTAGTGGAATAAGCCATGCAATGGATTCAACATCATTCCATGAAATGAAATAAAAATATTAATCTAGATTTTTCAAGGGTAAAATAACCACATCCCAAAAATAATGGTGCACTTTACGTAACTACTAATTTTATTACAAAATCACTACTTTTTAGCATGTGTGATTATTAAGGTTGTTATGCTTATATTGGAGGATCTTAAGTGCATTTAAATTTATATTTTATCTCAAACTAATTGCTAAGTTTGTGCATAATTTTAGGATTCTTACTAAACTATATCATGTAATGATGTTTGATAGAAAATATAAATATATTTTATTTGCATGAAAAGTGTCAATATTCTCTGAGTATAACTTACAACCTCAAATACTCAAAAAAATTAATTAATTCAGTCTCAATGCTCACTATTTATTGTGTTTTAGGTCTATTGTTAGTTTACATGGCTATTGAAAATTGTCTAAATTAATTTTAAAAAATTTGACAATAGTTCAAAAATAAAGAGGCTTTCATCCCATGCAATACTAACATGTAGACCAGAATATCAATTTTTTGAATTTATATATAGTAGCATAGGATTGAGTATTTAATCATTTCTTAGTAATGCAGATGCTGAAAATTAGTAGGAATTACATGCTTTCATTAAACTATGTAAAATAACAAAAAAATCATCAAAATATCTTCAACTATAAGTAGATTTATGGCTACAAAAGTGATAAATTGGGTTTATATCCGAGGGGAGCTACTCCTGAACCCTACCTTTTATTAATATAGGGTATGTTCAAGGGGTGTTACCCCTTGAACCCATTATGGGAAACTACCCAGACCTTTGTTTTTTGATTTCCTAATTAAATAACAAGATAGTGAAGAGCTTGCTCAGCATGATGAAAATCTAGGTCAAGTTGTTGATAAATATCATAGATTTTTCATATACAAGAGGAGGCATGCAAAATATATTTGTAGTAAGGAAACCAAGGACCTCCAAAATTTAGTTACCCATGTATATTTTTTAGCTTCTAAAATTTTAATAAGTTTCCATAAAATAATTTAGAAATGTACCTTTATCTTCCTTGTACAAATACCAATTAATATTTTTTGCATGGTTCATAAATAAAAATAATTGATAACATTCTATTTCATACCTTTCCATCCATATTTATGAATTGGTTTGAACTATTGGAGAATTGTCAATGATGTCTCCAAGGTGACCAAGGATGTTGATGAGGTGTGATGTGTGCTATAATGACAATGACAAAGTGTGTTTCAATGAGCTTTAGTGTTCCTACATGGTTCTTTAATGTTTGATTTAGTGAGGTAGTTTATGGATGATATCGATGGTATAAACATGTTATAAATACCCTATGGGGTGATATGAGTTCTTAGATTGATTATGAAAGTAAATAGAATTCATTAGAGTAGTTATATGAAGGTCTAGGTTCAAGTAGTCATCTTGGAAGATAAGGCTAAGTAAGCAGTTTGATGATATAATATTTCACACATGTGAAGGTCTTAGGAGTATTTTGATACATAGATGGATTCCCTTATGAGAGGTGATCATGTGATTCAAATTTAAGGTTTGGATATTGAGCATAAATTTTTTTATAATAATTTAAATTTAGCCTCTCAGACATAATTCACTAAGTTTATATACTTAGCCAAATTTGCAAGAAGAGATCTAATGATGAGTGTTAAATAGATGTAATGATGAACATCTAATATAACCTTATAAGGATCTAAAAAATCACACAATATTGTTAGATAATGATCTAATGGTGCACGTGAATTCAATATGTCAAAGGTTCCTAAGATTGCATGTGTTAGTGACATGAGTCTCAATCACGATGATTTGATAGAAGATTAATGACATGCAAGTGTTCATGGAGATTGATGGTATATTTTGAGTCAAACAGTCAATTCTCAAAAGACACAAAAGACTAACAAGTGACACAAGAGTAGGGACTGATAGTAATGTGCTTCAAAGGCATGTAGGACTACCAAGTGGTACAAGAACATGGATTAATAGTAATGTCCTCAAAAGGCACACGAGGGTACCAATTGTCTTAATCATAGATGCTTGTGTCAAAAATTAATAGTTAGTAATTAAAGAGTTAAATATAGGAAGCTCATGAAGATATCGATGGATCATGTTTGATCAAGTTTCTAGGAGACAGAGATGAAGACACATGTCTGAAATGTTTGCATTGCATAGTGACCATTAAAATTTGAATATTCAAATTAATAAAGGAAAAATTAGTATGTAATGTTTGCTCTATAAATTTTGATTTAATAAAAATTTGATAATGGTGTAAAATAAAAAGTTGTAGAGAATTTTAAGGGATATCCATCAAAAATGGTTTAGAGGTTTGAATATATATATATATATATATATATATATATATATATATATATATATATATATATATATATATATATATATATATATATATATAGTAGTTGGAATTTGACTATTTGGTCATTCATGGTGTTCTTGTGTACAAAATATTGTTTAAGCAATTTGTGCTTTAGCATAAGAGTGTTTTGGTGGGAGTAATCACCTAAAGATGTCATAAGGGTCATGTGGAGTGGATGCATGCATTTTGAAGTATTTTTATGTTCTTAATTTTATTGATGAAGTGATAAAGGGGTAATAGGTCTCCATGAGACCTATAAGGGCTACTAAGGCCTAATTAAAAGGCATAGTTACTTAAGTGTGACCCATGGATGCTATGGCCAACCTATGAGGATGGTATTTAGCTATTTATTTTTATCATGATATAAGTATTAAGGGTTAAGGAAAGTATTATGGCCATCCTAGAAGTTGATATTCATGAAGACTCAATAAAGAGTGAAAGCTAAGTAATGGTTTCTAAACTTGAAGTGGATATGTTGAGAGAGCAGAAGATACAGGTGAAGGAAAGAGATCAAAGAGAGTGTGCCCAATGGATAGAATGAATAAAAAATTAGGTTGAGTATATATTTGATTTCATAATAGTGATCATGCATATTGGTATATTGAGGAGTAGTAAAGAAGTCTAGAGTGATACAAAAGGGTGTTTAAATGCATTGATTTTATGAGAAAGTTTGAGTGTGTATGAAGAGTTGAAAGAGAAGTTTTATACATTATTTATCCATTAGATTGAAAGGCAATTAGATTTTTGAAACTATTTATTTCATAGGTCTTGTGTGGGTGCTCAACATCTAGAACAAGATGGTGCTTGTCCATACTTAGGGGTGGGTGCTCCTTGTGAAGTGTGTGTTTCATTAAAAGGTATCATGTTTGTAATCATCTTATAGGACAATTAGTCCATGTGTTTATAGGATTGAGAGTGGGTTTTCTTCCCTAAGAGGGTTTTCCACATAGAACTTATGTTATGTGTGTGACCTTGCTCATCTTTCTAGTTCATTGCTATAAATGATGTGTATTCTTCATGAATGCTAATGTTATTTACTTAAGGGCTTGAAAGAATTGGAATTATATTTTTGATTATATAGCATCATTGAGTCACACCCCTCTTAGTGATTTTACCTCTAACAATTGGTATCAGAGAAGAACCTTTATTACAAGTTTAACCACTTGAAGGTGATCCAAGGTACAATATGGTAAGTCAACAGATGTAGGGTTTATCTATAAAGTAATCACTGATGTTTAATGGGTCTAATTATATTTTTTTGAGTGTGATGATGAAGACTTACATCATGTCAACAGGTTTTGACATTTGGTAATTTGTTGTGAATGGATATTTAGCCCCCAACCCCTCTAACTAGTGTCATTGATCAGAAGTTGTGTGAGAGAAATTCTAATGCAATGAACTCCATCACTTATAGTTTTTCAAAGACTAAGTGCACCAAGGTAATCCATTGTAAATATACCAAAGAGATATGGGAAAAACTACATATCATTTATGAAAGGGATTCAAAGGCCAAGTTGAAGACTCACCAAAGATAATTTGAGAGTCTCAAGATGAAGGAAGAATATTTTGTGGCATCCTTTTTACAGAGAGTTGATGAGATTGTGAACATTATCAGAGGGTTTAGAGAGAAGATACTATAGTACAAAAGGTATTAAGGTCTCTCTCCCCCATGTTTGATTCTAAAGTGTCTGATGTAGAATAAAGTCATGATCTTACTCACATGAAAATGGATGAATTAAATGACATCTTTACTACCTATGAGTTGAGAGTCAATGATAACAAACTACCAAAGGAGGAAGAAAAATTCAAGATAGAAATGAAGACAAATAAGAAAAGAACTCAAGGTAAGGAAGTCAAGTATGATGAGATATATGATGATGAACTAATAGTTTTATTTGTAATTAAAATGAAAATAGGCTCAAGGAAGTATAAGGGTAAACTACACTTCAAATGTTTTAATTATGGATAAGTAGGACACTTTGCTAACAAGTGACCTCATAAGCATAAGAAGAATGATGATGAAGAGAATGGTGAAAGCCAAGATGAATGCAAAAATACATTCAGGTCTGATAAGAGGAATAAAGGATTCAAAAATTATGACAATAAGAAGTCATTCAAGAATAAGAAGAGTCTCTATACCAATAAAGATTGTAGCTCATCAGATAAGAGTGAAGACAGTGATTCTGAGTTTGATAATGAAGATGATGGTCCTATTAAAGATGAAGTCCTATAGATGGTTGAGGGAAGAATTTTCTCATATCAAAATGAGTCTACTTAGAGTGATAAGATAATGAAGAAGACAAGGAGCATTGTGAATCTAAATTGAGGAATGTTCATGAAGAACTAAAGATTGAAAATAAGGTTGACAAGAATATGAAGTCTCAAATCAAGGACTATGAAGATAAAATTCAGTATGGTTGAAGAAAGAATGAATGAATACACCAAGGAGCATGAAGATATAGTCAAGCATCTTAGTTGCCAATTGGAAATCCCATCTACAAGCCTAAAAACTAAAGAAGATGAGTGTTCAAGGAATATGATTGAAAATGAGTCATTGAATGCTAAGTTAGAAAAGAAATCTAGTAAGATAAAGTCATTTGTGATGTTTGAAAAGAGCTCAAGTGATCTAGACAACATTATAAATAGTCAAAAGCATTTTCATGATATAAATCAACTTGGTTACAAAGAAGAATAAAAGATTGCAAATCATGAGAAGGTGAAGACTAATGTGAACAAAGATAATTAGACCTTGAGGGTCAAAAATTAGTCATAGAATGAAGATGTTGGCAGAATGAAGATGTTGGCAGAATGAAGATAAATCAGATCAGACAACCAAATGCCATGAGGTATTTCAAATTGATTGGTTAATGTTACACATGTAATCAATTTGGTCATAGGGCTAGAGAGTGTATAAGACTTGTTAAGAATGAGTGGAATCATCAATCATATAGCATGAGCAAAGTTGAGTGCTTCAATTTTTATGACATAGGACACATTGAAATATTTTTTCCAAATCATGTAAGGCAAGTTGAGTTCATTTCAAAAAGAATGATTTGCTATAACTATGAGAAGATTGGTCACATTGTTAGGTTTTACAAGCAAAGGCCACCAAGTCAAAATAAGTTCAATCAAACTCCTATAGTACAAAGAAGAAGACAAGTTAACTTATGAAAACCAAAGATGAAAAGTGTGAGTCATAATGAGTCTACAAGTCCAAGTGGCCTATTTTTTGAAGTGAAGAATGCTATAGAGGTTGAATAAAATTAGGAAATATCATTGTCTATTCATTTTAGGAATGAAGAGGATACAAGTGAACATCCTATTGTTGTCGAGCATGTTTTATGCAAATAACATCAGCTATCAATGCCTAGTGATGAGGTTCTTTCTTCAGTTGAGAAGGTATGTTATGAATCTTTGTTGTCCCCATGTTTCATCAATACAGTCTTAGAAGAGAAGGAGAATGTTTAGTAGGTGATCAAGTTGCTTATCTTAATCATGATAATAAAAAGAACTATCAATTTTAGATGTCCAAGAAAGAAAAGGAATATGAAGAGATGTGGGTAACTCCAAGTTTCATATTATTCTAGGACATTGTGGGTTAGGGTGTCTCTATCTATACTTCTTAGGAGATATATTTCTTATGTGTAAGAAAGTATGTGTGCTCTAGGTGATGATCAAAGTGCCAATAAGTACAGATCTTGAAGGAAAATGGTAAGTAAAAGATTGTGAAAGATAAACTTGTAGATGAAGGACTTTAAGAAGGTTAAATCAGTTTGGATGTTGATTCAAGAGGTTAATCAGTCAAGACAAGGATAAATAATTCTAAGAAAAGTATGGAGGTTTCTAGGTGTCAAAATAGAATTGGTTAAAAAGACCTATTGAATATATCATGATCCAAGTGAAGCATGGAGTTAGGGGGAGATAACTTAGATAGTTTTAAAAGATTGAAGAGTTGTACATGATGTGAGGAGGAGCATATGTGAGATGTTTTAGTCATGGTGGAGATATGAAGAAGTATTCTATAGATGTGAACTCAAAGATGTTGATATGATGAATTGATCAAACCAAGTCAGGTGCTTTGACAATGTATTGAATCCTCATGCATAAACAAAGGGGGAGCTTTGTAAATGCTTAGGTCCTATGATCAAAGGACTGTGTAGTTGAATCTGAGAGAGAAGGTATGGAGGCAATTATGTTGTTTCTTCATGTTTGGAGATGGTCTAAAGGTGATCAAAGTGTGTCTAAGCCTAGGTGGCTTGGGGCAAGTTTGAATCATATCTTATAGGTGGTCCTTACCTATTGTTGGTTCTTAAAATATTTTTAAGTCCTAAGGATTAGAAGATGAACTCATTTTATCATTATGTCAAAGGGGGAGAAAGTAATTGAAGAGAGATAGAGCCTGAACATAAGCTTTATAGTGGTGTTGACATCAATGACAAAGGGGTAGATTATTGAAGAGTTGTCAATGATGTCTCTAAGATGACCAAGGATGTTGATGAGGTGTCATGTGTGCTAGAATGACAATGATAAAGTGTGCTTCAATGAGCTTCAATGTTCCTGCATTGTTCTTTAGTGTTTGACTTAGTGAGATAATTGATGGATGATATTGATGGTATGGGCATGTTTTATAGACCTATGGGGTGATATGAGTACTTGGATTTATTATGGAAGTGAACGTAATTTATTAGAGAAGTCATATGAAGGTCTAAGTTTAAGTAGTCATATTGGTGGATAAGGTTGAGTGAGCAATTTGATGATGTAATATTTCACACATGTGAAGGTTTCAGGAGTAGTTTCATACATAGATGGATTCCCCTATGAGAGGTGATCATGTGGTTCAAATTTTAGGTTTGGACATTGAGCATATCAAAAGTTATAACAATGCAAAGTTGACCTCTTAGATAGAGTTCACTAAGTTTCTATACTTATCCAAATTTACAAGAAAAGATCTAATGGTGAACGTTCAACATATCTAAAAAGTATATAATATAACCAGATAAGGATCTAATGGAGTGTGTGATATTATTATATAGTGATCCAATGGCACACATGAAGTCAATATGTCAAAGGTTCCTAAGATTGTATATGTTAGTGATGTGTCTCAATCACAATGATTTGATAGAAGATCAATGACATGCATGTGTTCATGCAGATGGAGATCGATGATGCAATTTTAGTTAAATAGACAATGTTTAGAATGAATGTAAGACTACCAAGTGGAACAAGATCAAGGATTTATGGCAGTGTACTCATAATGCACATAGGAATGCCAAGTGGTGCAAGAGTGGGGATTGACAACAATGTGCTCAGAAGGCTTATGAGAGTGCCAAGTGTCTTAATCATGGATGTTTGTTTCAAATATCAATTGTCAATGATTAAATATTTAAAGATAGGAATCTCATGAGGATATTGATAGAGTGCATTTGAGCAAGTTGCCCAAGGACACGAAATGAAGACACATGTTTGCAATGTTTGTAGTATATAGTGACTGTTGGAATTTGAATATTCAAATTAACAAAGGAAAAATTAGTCTGTATTGTTTAAGCTATAACTTTTGATATATGTAGGATTCAATAATTGTTTTAAATAAAAATTTGTAGAGAATTTCAAGGGCTATCCATAAAAATTGGTTTGAAGGTTTGAATATTTGTATAAATGCATTTATTCAAATTGAAAGCTGACTATTTGTTCATTCATGGTGTTCTTGTGTATAAAATATTGTTTAAGTAATTTGTGCTTTAGAAGAAGAGTTTTTTTGTCAGATTAATCACCTAAATATGTCACAAGGGTCATGTGGAGTGGACCCATGCATTTGAAATTATATTTCTATTCTTAATTTACTTGATGAAGTGTTAAAGAGGTAATACGTCTCTATGAGACCTATAAGGGCTACTAAGGCCTAATTGAAAAGCATAGCTGCTTAAGTGTGACCTATGGATGCTATGGACAACCTATGAGGATGGTATTGAAATATGTATTGGCATGATATAAGTATTAAGGGTTAAGGTAAGTATTATGGCTGACCTAGAAGTTGATATTCATGAAGACTCTATAAAGAGTGAAAGCTAAGGCAATGGTTTCTAAACTTGAAGTGGATATGTTGAGAGAGCAAAAGATAGAGGTGAAGGAAAGAGATTATAGGGAGTATACCTAATGGATGGACTAAAGAATAGATCAGGTTGAAGATATAAATGATGTCATAACAATGATCATGTAGATCAGTAGATTGAGGATAAGTGAATAAGTCTAGAGTGATCTAAAAGGGTGTTTGGATGCATTAATTGTATGAGTAAGTTTGAGTGTGTATAAATATTTTAAAGAGAGGTGTTATACATTATTTATCCATCAAATTGAAAGGTAATTAGAGTTCTGTATTTATTTATTTCATAGGTGTTATGTGGGTGCTCAACATCTAGAACAAGTTGGTGCTTGTTCATACTTAGGGGTGGGTGTTCCTTGTGAAGTGGGTGCTTGACTAAAGGGTCTCATATTTATAATCATCTTATAGGACAAGTAGTCCATGTGTTTTTAGGCTTGAGAGTGGGTTTTATTCTCCAAGAGGGTTTCTCACGTAGATCTTGTGTTATGTGTGTGATCTTGCTCATCTTTCTAGTTCATTGTTATAAATGATGTGTATGCTTCATGATTGCTAATGTTATTTGTTTAAGGGTTTAAAATAATTTGAATTATAGTTTGGATTATCTAGCATCACTGATTCACCCCCCAGTGATTATACCTCTAATAGTAACCACATCCACTTGCATAATAAGAGAAATTTTTTGAAG
Organism: Torreya grandis; assembly: GCA_037957365.1. NCBI lineage: Eukaryota > Viridiplantae > Streptophyta > Pinopsida > Cupressales > Taxaceae > Torreya > Torreya grandis. Next base: position 498,434 of record JARHVA010006708.1, on the reverse strand, counting down.
AAGTACTTCTTTTCCATAATAAAACTCTGTTATAAATAATGCAAATTCTTGAACAATCAATCACTCCTTATTAGGTTGAAATAAATTCATTCATATATATTCAAATGTTCATATTAATATTTATGTTGTTGACATTTATAATTCTTTGATATTGCTAGTATTATACTTATGTGGAAAGTTGGTGTTTGTTTTAGGTTTTTTAAAATTAGATTATATTAAGGAGACATTCTAGAAATTACAATGGATAAATTTTAGTCCATAGCTTCATCAAGCAGTTGACACCTTATCATGAGTCACCTTTGACCAAAAAAAAATAGTAGAATCAACAAATATCTATCATGGTTTTTGGTCATAACTACATAGACCAATGATGAAGAAATTTAAACATAAAGAAAATTCAATGATATATTTGAAATCAATATGAGGATGTATACAGTCTCTGGCTAACATTTTTCATGTTATCATTTTAATATATATTTTTTTAAATAACAATAAAAACCTTCGGGTGTTGTTGGTAGTCTTGGTTTGAAAACCAGCTTACTGGTGACCCAAGTACTGAAATAAGAGCCTTGATTAGAAAACCAATTTACTAGCTAGTCAAAGGCAAAAAATAAAATAAAAATACAATATGTCAAATAGAATAGTTGATGTGACTTTTCTAGTCAAGTACATGGTTACTTACTTATGTGCTCTTGTTTCTTAGCATGGTAGGACTGTAATTTTATCCATATTGTTCCTAACATATTTCACTTTGGATACCATGGAAGTAACATTGAAGATTGAAGTTATGCCATGTTATTTTACTTTACTATTTTACATTTAGATTTACTTAAAAGTTTTATTATTACATAAAGATCCACTTTTTCATTTCTTGAAAAAGTTTTGATGTGGGGCAAAGGAAAACAAGCTTACATCTAACCCATGTAATCCCCTCCCACTTCTTATTTTATCATACATGAGGATAGCATGCCATTAGGTGTCAGGGAGAATAGCTTCAGGATAAAAAGAAATTGGTCTTATTTAAACAAACAAGTTAATGAAAATATATTTTGGTCTTGATCATGGTACATAGTTTTGAAAGGAACAAAAAAAATTATGTCAAAAGTTACTTTTTGATCAAAATAAATATGGGTCCCATTATATTCTAATTATATTTTGATCATTGAAGAATCAACGCATGCAATCATTTACTCATTTGGATTTAATCTATCCCATAGGTTAATTTCACCTTTTTTCTCTCTCTTTTCAAGAGTCCATCCTTCTCTTTCATCCCAGTATGTCCTCTCGAGGGGGCATCATGGGTCATTTCCTTCCAACTTCTTCTTGATAACTCTTTTATTTGAAAAAGATATTGCTTTGTCTAAATATCTCATTGCACCTTCTCAAACAAGGGTAAAATATAGACATCTATTTCCTAACACCATTGTGTTTGGAATTGTCAATCTTACTCGAAATGCACTCAAACACATAATTTGGGTCAAAATCACTTAAACACGCTAAATAGTTCGAGTTCATCGTATACAAGTGTTGATTTAGGATAATGTATCCCTAAATAGGGAAATGTATTTTATGTTGTTATTAACTTTTTCAAATCATCTTGAATCAAAATGATGAAAATGCATTTTGGTGCTCTAGATCGCTCTTTTCCTCTAATTTAAGAGCACATAACATATGCATGTGTTATTTTATGCTAGCAATGTCCTAAAAGGGATATTGGTTTGTATGCAACTGATACCTTCTTCTAATTCAACTCCAGTTAAATTATGCCCTAGTAATATGACATTTTGACCAATTTGATTAATAATATGCAACCAATTTCTAAATAATTGTTTAAAATTTGATTAATCTCACTTAGGCAAATTAATCCAAATCAGGTGCTTAAGTAGAAAATCCATTTAAGTTATTGCATATATTTTTATTAGAAATTGATTCTTAATATCTACATCATCAAAAGACATCATTTGTGGGGTGGCATCCATAAGCCATAAATGCAACAAATTTCAAGTTTAAGGCCTCCCATGCCTCTTTAATGCCCCTTCTAAATATTTATGAGGATATTTATGTATTAATTATAAAAAATTGGATTAATTCATAGCCACACATCTTGATCTCAAGATTGACTATCATGGTTGATTCTAATCAATCTCAAAAATCTATAAATAAGAGGGCCAAGACCACTATTTTAAAGCTTTATTTGTGTAATTTTATTATGCAAAATTCTCTCCACAAGTCATTTGTGTGTGGTTTTTATTATGCTTAATTTATAATATGATAGATTCATTGATAAGCATAGATTTGATTTCATATCATGAGCCTAATTTAATTGGTACAATTGAGATGATGTAGGAGCTTTGCCTGGCATCATTGACAAATACTTGAGCACTAAATCAAGGGGAAAATCATGTTTTGAGCTTCATTTCGATGATGGGATGCTCTTGGGAAGGTATTGTGTATGCGTGCTTTCATTAGCTCTCAATTGTCATTTTCCAAACCCCATCGAAAGAGTTGGCTTAACTAGTTATGTTATGTATTTCTTGAGTTTTCTTGACTACTGATTAATCTAACTATCTTTGGATTCCATCTCTATAGGCACAAGATGATGATAAGTTTTGGGTCACTAGATTTAGGTATGAATTTGATATTACCTTGATTAATAAGGGAACCTAAATATTTTTCTACAAAGATTATTTATATACTTGGAGAAAGTTGGGCCAGATAAAATCCTAAGTGTCTTTATGAAATTCACAAGGGAATCCATTAATTCCTAGAGCTTTGTCATTGCTCATTCAATGTAGGGCATGAGATAACTCATGAAGAGACAAGGGTGCATCACATAAATTTTGGTTAGTAACCTTGAGTTTGTGAAGAACCATGTCAAGGCATTCATGTAAAGCCTAAACCCATTTATTTGTTTCCTCCTTGGCTTGGAACACTAATTTATAGTCATCTAGAAAAACATAAGAGATGTAAGGGAGAGTAGTGAATCTCAACTATGATGACTTGATGACCTTGATATTATTTTGAGCTTGTTTTAATTTGAGATATTTTAAAAACCCTTTAGAATATTGATCCCCTACTTTGATCCAATGGAGGCAAGTGCTAAGTTGTACCACTCTACCTAGATGATTGTTTGCCACTTTCATTTCATGTTTGAGAGAGACAGACTAGGTTTGCATCTACAAGTCAAAAGCATTATACTCAAGGAGAGAGATCATTTGATATTATTAGAGCATAGCCCCATCACCCTATTTTCAAACATGAGAAATTTTTCCCATAATGCCAGATGGTGATGTGAAGGATGGTCTCATTCCACCACTCTATGTAATTGGCAACATAAGGTAGTTGAGGGGAGATATTCCAAACATGAGAACTAAGATGGATGGTTCCTTCATGGTAGATGAGGGTGGTGTTTATGAGGAATTATTTATGTGGCACTTTGAAGTGCTATTACCTCACTCCACTCTTCAAGTGATGTGATTATGGTTTGAAAGAATTCATCAAGTGTGTGTGAAGACTTATTATCCATTAGTATTAGAAAAAGATAATACATTTTTATCTAAAAACATATAACAATCCAATGTCATGAGAACCCTATTGGTATCAACGTGGTAGTGGAAGTTATTGTGCACTAATGAAAGAGAGCATCAATGATGTCCCATCAATTTTTAAATTAATATCAAGCCTCATGTTCTCCCACATACCATCTCATTGGTAGGATACCAACCTTAACTTCAGGACTCTCCACCATATTAAAATCCCCACAGACAAGCCCATGGTGAGAGGTAGGTTGTCAACCAAAAATCACCTAGAGTTGATCTATAAGAACCATCATTGCAATCATATATGTTGAGCATCCCTAATAAATTTCCATTAACACAAAAGAGAAGTTAACTATCCTGGTGTGATGGATCGCCCTCATAGTAAAATTAAGAAATAAAATTTTAGGGAAACCAAGATACTGACATTGTCACATATGTCATTGTGTTGGGTGGAGAATTTAGTAATTTTAGACTAGATTTGTTTCAAAGTAGTTTGAAGAATAAACCCTAAAATTTTAACTTCTTCCAGATAAACAAAATCTAAATATCCCAATTTTTGACAGACCTTTCACATATAGATTTTTGAGAGGACTCTGTGATAGCTTAAGAAGTTCATTGGTAAGTATCTTCCATAAGGAACCCCCTATCCATCATCAATATCTTCAAGAGCTACAAAAATATTGTGATGGTTTGGTAAAACAAAACCTACGAGAAAAATAAAGTGATGCTTAGCCCCATTATCTTATCAAGGAGATTCACCATTGCCATGAGGTGGGTTGTGCAATCGCTTAAAGTTCATACCACTTATAGATGATATCTCAATAAGAAAAGAGCTCACTTGATGCTAAAAAACTTGTAAAACATGGCTCTGTGAGGCCTTTGACAAATTTAAGAGTCTTGGTAGGAGGATTGGCAATGTGCACCTTAGAAGAGGGTTTGGGCATAGGGTGATTATCAAATGGGTGGGTAGATTTGGTACTGATTGATAATTTTTTTGTTGGTTATTGTCATCCAAACATTATTTTTTCCTGCCACTTTGAGCTTCTCAGATTATGAGTGCTCAACCAAGGGTTTCGACCATCCCATGAGGGGAAAGACTTTGATCTGGTGGTAAAGAGATTAACAACAACATCAAGTGTTACGGAGATTAAAATAAATGACCTTTTGTGCCCAATGCTCAATGCCAACACGAATGTCAATGGATTCCTTCAAAATATTAGCCAATTTGACTTTGACACAGACCCCCTTATTAGGTTGTGCATAATAAAATGTAGGTGGATCGTGGCATAAACATGCCATATGGGTTTGACATTATCCTTGAGAGAGGACCGTAGAGGAAGTGGGAGACTAGGGAGTGTAATATAGACCAACACACGAAGGGAAGTCTGATTAGTAACCTTAAAATACAGGGTCCGTGGAGATAAAATCAAAAGAGTGATCCTCAAGAATTGATAGCTCGATTTAGCCAATAGAGCTTGGACTTGGGACAACTCCTTAAAGGAGAAGAGAGAAAAAAAAAAACCCTTTGTAAGGTTTCAAACGCTAATGACATGGACACTTGAGGGCTCCCATTGGTGTCAAATCCAATGATTGAGGGACTCTTCCAAGGGGGTGCGACCAACAAAATAAACAATAAGAATATAGTTTTCGTACTATCTACATTATCTACAACATCATAAACAAACATCAGATCGAGAAATAGAATTAAAAGTTATACCTCATCGTACACTTTCAACACGACATTCTTGGCTCGCTTAGACCTATGCTTCCCACTTCATATATTAATAATTACCTTAAAAAAAGCAAAAACCATTATAAAACAAATGATTATTTAAAAAATGATGCATTGAATATAATAAATACATGACTAACTCATAAACGCAATGTATTGCACAAAGAAAATAAAACATCAACCCCGAAAAAAAAAAAAAAAAAAAACTACTGACATAAAACCCCAAGAGAATACGTTTCCTCTATTGCGGGGGTCTCAATATTCAAATCTGAGTACGGTTAGCGAGCACAATAAAGTAATAAAAGGGCTCGAATTTTAAACGAGAGGATGTCACCATCTTAACCTGAAAACAAAAAGATAAACATGCCTTGTAATTTCGAACATAAATTAATGCCGGCCCTTTTATGATAATATTTTGGACGAGTTGTCTCCAGGGGTTAAATTTGACGGTCACCCTTACCCGTCAAGAAATTTTTTTGTGACGGTTTTCAAACTAATGTCACCTTGCATGTGACGTTCATTTTTTATTTTTGACTTTCATAATTTTGTATAGAAACCAACTAAAGTTTTTTATAGGTTAGTATAATGATTTTTTTTAAGATTTTATAACTGGTAAAAATATAAATCACTTGTTTACATATAATTCTCAAAATATCTTTTAAAATTTCTCAACATAAAAAACAAATAAAAATCTATGAAATTTCTATGCTAAAAAAGCTTCTAAATTTCTTAACAACACAAGATGAAAAACATAGAGCAATAAATTAAACTTACTCCACCCATAACAAAATAATCTATTGAGTTTAGTATAGAGTACCTGAATTATCACTGGAGAAAGCATTATTAAAAAGTAATCTAAACAAAAGCTCGAGTGTTCATTTGCTCATATGAAATACAATACCATTATAAATATGTCCATAGAAAATACTCTGAGATATTTTAAACCCTTCTTTGTTTGACATCTTTCCAAATTTCATAAACCCTGTTCCAATCTACCATTGATATATCAAGCCCTGTCAATGAAACTCGCATCAAGGCATCCAATGTATCCAATGAGAGTTTTGTTCTTCGTATATCTTTTATTATATTTTGTCTTGAAAATCCTCTCTCACATGCTGTTGTACTTGCTGGAATGGTAAGTATTGCTTGCCATAGTTTTGTCATATTTGGGAACCCTGTATGTAAATCTGTAGCACAAAAAACCCTCCAAGCTTCCTTCATGCGGAATCCTTCACAACTAAAGCGAAGAGTATCAACAAAATTATACAACTCTTTTAAACAACCTTCAAAATCAAATAAAGGCATTTCTTCCTCACACAAAGTATGCTGTAAGTGTTCAAAAATTTTGAGTAGCCACCGCTTTGAATTTTCTTCTCTAGTACGTGCATCCTCTGAATAATGACAAGGGCTGAACAACTTTATGGAATTGAAAAATGAAAGATCTGGGAATCTTTCATTTAAACAATCTACAAGCTTTTGAACATATTCTTTAGTAAGATTTTTGCAGGTCTCTAGTGACCCATCAATGCAAGGCTTCATTCTCTGTTTTGATGCATCAACATAGTCATCACGCACATTTGGAATTGCCACAAATTGTAATTCATGCCTATGAATGTGTCCATCTTGGTCAATAATCTCTAAATAACCATATTTAGAGCTCTCTAAAAATTTAGACAAATAACTTGTACCATTTGCAAAAGTGTCAGGCCTTAGAAACCACCTACTTAAAGTCTGTATAGTAGAATCTATGGCTGCCCCTAAAGTTGTAACATCCACATTCTCTTCTTGAAATTTTTTATTCAACTTGTTTAGTTCACCTAATACATCTGCAAGCATATGTAAGAAAAATTGTACTGAGAAGATCCTAGCCTTGTCATACCATGAGTCTCTTTTCTCACTTTTCCATAAAGTCAACAATGGAGGCATCAACACAATAAGCCTTTCAATAACTTGCCCTCTTGAGAGCCATCTAACTCCATGAATTTGAAGAGCTTGAAGTGTTTCAAGTTGCATGAGTTCTTGAAGAGCAACAAGTTCATTATGTCTTTTAGTAGAATTTTGGACCCAAGAATATACCTTATTTGCCAACTTTTCAACAAACATCAATTCAGGAAAAAATTTAGCAGCTTCTGATGCAGCTAAAGCCTCACGATGAGCAATGCAATGAATACATATAAGATTGTGTACATCTTTTTTTAGAAGTGTAACAAATCCATTTTCACTCCCCACCATTGATGAAGCACCATCTGTAGAAACTGCTATCAAACTTTTATTTGAAAGACCCCTTTCTTTCTTCAAAACACATATTGCATCATATATTGTTTTCCCTCTACCATCACACACATTTATGAGCTTTAAGAATTGTGAAATAAATGGCCCCAACCCTTTTGAGTCTAAAAAAGTAGCATAAACCACAAGGTGTTTCTCTAAGCTTCGATCTGTACTTTCATCTAACATCAAAGAGAAGAATGGACTATCTAACATTTTTGCACTTTGTCTCTCTTCAAGATAACTAGATATGGAAAAAAGGAAATCATTTGCAGCCATATGATTTGTATATGATTTATAGTCCCTATTTTTTGGCATGTTTGGTGTTTCTAAATGCATTTCAAGAGAGCAAAGGGACTCATATTTTGAAAGGGGTAAGTCTTCTTGCACAACCCAATAAACTAATTTCATGGTTGTGATGATTCTTTCTTTATTGGTGTCATCAATGCTTGCAATGTGTTTTGGAATTGATTTTGCTTTCCCTTCATTTCCACATATCCATTTTGCTTGTGAAATTTTATGGCTGTTTGAATTTGCATGAGTAATTATTGCATCATGTTGCAAAGTAGTACAACCAGTTCCAGTGCCCCATGGTCCTGCAGACTTGTGTCTTTCACAATATATGCATTTCATGACTGTTTTTCCTTCATGCATTGTACACTTTAACCACTTAAATTTAACTTTCCATTCATCTCTAAACACTCTATTTACTTTAGCCCTTTTCTTGTTTTGTGTTGAAGCTTCCCCCTCTTCAAATTCTTCATCATAGTTGTCATCACACCCCATTATATTTAAGTCTTCATTTAAATCAAAATTCTGATTGTCTTGCGATGAAGCTTTCGATGTTCCAGACCATGCAAAAAACTTTTTGATTGAAGATTGGTTCCTTTTGTTTTGAGACATTTTTTTATAGTTTTTAGTACCTATACAAACCAAATAATAAAAAATAATTAAACATAAAAATTTAAATATTCATGTAACTATATAAACTTCATAAATTATCAACATAAATTATTACAAATAAACATTTATAAATAAAAAAATGATAATTAATATAAATTGATAATTTAATGGTTTTTTTTATGAAACACAAAAGAACAATGTGACTTAAGAATTGAGTCATAAAATAAAGATTAAAAGATAAACAACAAAACACAAATGAGTACTACTTGATTTAAATTTTAATAAATACATACCTGTAAATAAGAAATGGCCAACCCTCAATAAGCTCACTGCTCCAGCCTCCAACAATAGCCACAAGTCACATTTCAATCGTGGGACTCAGAACTGGGAAATCTCAACCAACTGGGAGAGATTGTAAGAATGTCATTAGTATAATTTGTGTGTACGTTTGCTGTCCTCTAAGAAATATGCTTTAAAAACATGTTTATCCTTAGAATTGTGATGCCTAAATGCTGAAAATTTAGGCATCACAATTATAAGGATAAACATGATGTCTCACCAAAATTTTAAACTAAAATATTTGACAAAGTACTAACAATTTATTGATTTATTGTAGCCTCTGAAACTGAATTTTTTTCTTACTTATTATAAAACATTTTAAAGAATATTTTAAATTTTTTGAATATAAAACTTTATAATTATTTAACTAATCTATAAATTCAAATAATTTGATTAGTTATAAAAAAAAATTATTTATTTTAAATTTAACAAAAATTAGTATATAAAATATAAATAAAAGAGAATAAATATTTACTAGGTTCTATATTGTTTTTATAATTCCCCCTCACAATGTGAAGCAAGTTGGATGTTAATTTCTACTAAAAATACATCCACTATAATGACATAATTTGACAATAATGACTTTATTATTAATTTGTTCTTTTTGATGTCACATTTTGATTTTGTCTCATTGACACTTTTCACACACACACACAACTAGATCCACTAATAAACTCAAAACTAACATTTGAAATCAACCTTAAAATAATAAGATATTATATAAATGTTAATGTTGAAAAATTTAATACTATAATAGTAAAAAAATGAGGATAAAGACTCAACTCTTAAAACCTAAAATGTTTAAAAGTTTATCTAAATAATATGATAAACACATGACCTAAATAAAAATCTATCAGGGAGAAATGTGTGTTATTAAAGATCGTATGAAGACTTTGCAACTCACCATTGAAGACTATGGGAGAGTGCATGTCAAAGGATACAACACAAAATTACATGTATAGCACCACATCACTAGAAAGAAATGTCTAGAGCCTTCTTTATATAGATTTGAATTTATAGAAAAGGAATAGTTTGCCTTATTCCCTCCATTCTTCTTGTATTCACTAGCATTATAAGTTGTTGTAATTTTTATTTTTATTTTAAGAAAATGGATACCATGTATAGAGGGACCAAGAGTGTAATTATAAGCGAGTAGAGGAGAAGGAACATCAAACTAGTAATTAGCATGATTTAATAGTGCACAATCAATTCTAGTTGTGCATGAATTAGAACCTCCAAGATACCTAAAAATGGCAAGTATTGAACTATAAAAGATCTGGACCTCTGTTATCTTGTAGTGGCTTTTGCAACCTTCTTCAAAAGAATTCACAGCTACTCACAATTTCCATAGCATAAATTTGAATGTCCTAAAGAATTATATCAAACCATTTCACAAGAAAATACAGTATAGAGATTCACTTGCCTTAGAGGGGAAATGGTGAACTATTCTTGATAAACAGCATTCATTCTGCAGCCTGCCCCTAAACATCTTCTGCTACGCACTTCCATGCTGAACCTTTTTTCCTTTTTCTATTCTTTTCCCAGGGCGTCTAGCTTAAGTTTTCATGCTTTCAAAAGAGCATAACAAAGTCTGCAGCTTGCAGGGCAAGCACATTTGCTATGACTCTCTGAGGGCCGAGGCTTACAAGGGTTTAAAAAGAATAACAACGTCTGCAGCTTGAGCCTTGCGTAGAGACCTCAAGGTTCAGAGTCCCAAGACACATTAATTCATATTGCATAGGCTGTAGGTTGTAGCCGTAGGCTATCGGTGATGGCTGATAGAAAATAAATGAACCACTACCAACTGGCAACTGCTATTTTCATTGCCCCTCCTTAGTCCTTAGTCCTTAAGCAAGGTGCCGCGTGCGTGTCATTTAAAAACATAAAAAGGATTTTTTATTTCATTTCCTTACCACTTACCAGAGTGAATGCTATTATTGCTAAGGACTTAGGCTGTGGGCTGTGGGCCGTGGCGTTGGGGAGGCCGAGGCGGACGGTGGACAGTTGGAGTCGGACTGCAGACTCGCGGCGGCGGAAGATAGAAGTTGGCAGCAGTGCATTTAATGTTTATGGAACCCCTGGTCGCAGACTCGCAACTTGCAGACTTGCAGTCCACGACATGACGACTCCACAGTCCGGCATTGAAGAATGGTTATGGAACCCCGAGCCCCTGCTGCCTGCGTGACTAGCCCTGTAGGCTGTAGGTTGTAAACTAGCCCTGACCCCTTATTATTTATTATATAAAACGGCCATTTTTGAAACTTGAACGTCAAAATGACAGTCTTCAGGCAAATTTCCCTGTCACTTGATACGTTCGAAAAAAAAAACCGCCTGTATTTTACGTTTAAAATCGCAAAAAACGCCTAAACCAGCGTCAAATTTAACCCCTGTCTCACACGGAAAACCTAAAATATTCGGTCGTCTCTTCCAAAGAAAAGTCCAATATAGCTGGAGCAGAGGCATCTGTATATTACTTTATCATAAATGCTATCATAAATCATAAATGCGTGGCCATTTTTAACAGATTAATAAAAACTTGACAAGACATTTGATTTGATATTCAGTGTGAATTATCAACACGGAATGTACAGAGCGCACCCGACCCGGTCCATGTGAATACGATCCCTTATGACGCGATCTCGCACGCAATTTTCTTCTACTGTGTTGGCGTTTGCTGGCCGGCTATTTCCCCGCGATTTCTGAGCAGTTTCTTTCGTTTATTTGTCCGAAGACATTTCTATGCTATTTCCACAAAAATTCTGTTCTTTCTGGCATCTACAGTTTATTTCTACGTGTTTTCTCAGCGTTTTTCTTTATTCCATCTAGGCGTCTCTAACCTATTTATAGGCAACAGTTTCTCAGCCTATTTTTTCATCCATTACTTCCTCTACCCGTCTCCACTCAGCCTTTCCCTTTGAGACGCTTAGCCTTTCTCGTACCTCTCGCGCCCTGCCTGGTAAAAATAGCCATCGCCCTTCAATACTTTTTTCTAAACAAAGACAACTCTTTTTCATTTCTTTCTCTCTGTCTCTCCGGTTGCATTCAATTCCATGGCAACTACTTCCTCTTCCACAGGTCCGAAAGAAGATTCTAAAGACATTGGAAACCCCTTTTCAGAAATTGCCCCAATATCTTCGTTTGCATCGTCTTCAGCGCTGCCCTGTGATATATTCATTAACCATCGTGGCTGTGACGTTAAATACACACTCGCGAGCGCTATATACCATGCGCTGAATCGCATGGGATTGAGAGTTTTTCTGGATGTCGAAATCCTTGAGCAGGGCGATTTCTTGCCGACATCAATTGAAGCAGCAATGCGTACTGCATCACTTCATATTGCCATACTCTCTCCCAACTATGCACAATCTGCTTGGTGTTTGGCCGAGCTGTCATTTATGATCAAAACTGGCGCCCCAATTATCCCGGTCTTCTACCATGTTGACCCTACTGACATCGGATATGCTGTTAAAGGAAAAGGAATCTATGCTGATGCATTTTACGTCCACGAAAAGAACAACAGATTCAGTTCAAAAAAGCTTGAAGAATGGAAAATGGCGCTCCATATCGTCTCATTCTATTCTGGATACCTTCTTAACAATAATGAGTAAGTATAAAAAACTACGACTCTTAGTTTATCAGAATATGCATTACTTGTATTATTTAATTTATGTTCCATAGTCATAACCATGGAGGTATGTTTGTTCTACATTGTTTTTTTATTTTGTTGCGAATGGATAGTGAGGAGGTGCGGCTTGTGAAGAGTATCGTGAACCGTGTATTGAAAGGAATGAAAAAGGTACCCTTGGAGGTCGCCAAGCATCCAGTTGGACTCAATGAAGCCGTGGAAGAGTTTGAGAGAAGTACACTCAAATCTGAGAGTCTACATGATGTAGAAATTGTGGGCATCGTGGGCATGGGCGGCTGTGGCAAAACGACGCTCGCAAAAGAAATATACAATAGAAGGAGCTTCTTGATAGATAGGTGTAGCTTTATTTTTGACGTAAGAAATGCTGCAGCAAAAAACGTTTTAATTAATTTGCAGAAAAAACTCCTGAAGGATCTGCTGCCTGGTAATCTGGTTAAAGATTTACCATTCCACAGCATAGAGGAAGGCAAGGAAATTCTGGCTAGTCGTTTGAGATCTGTTCGGATCCTCGTTGTTTTGGATGACGTGGATGACCAAGAACAACTAGATGCTCTCTTGCCACCAACGGAAAGCCTTGGATCTGGTAGTCTTATTATCGTTACAACTCGAGAATTGGGCGTCCTTACATCATGGGGCATCCCTTCCACTTCCATATATAGAATGAAAGCAATGGATCTACAGTATGCGAGGCAGCTTTTTTGCTGGCATTCCCTTTTACAATCAGAACCAACAGGAGAATATGAAGATCTTGTTGAAAATTTCTTAAATGCTTGCGGTGGACTGCCCTTGTCTCTTAAGGTCATTGGAGGACAGCTTTATGGGAAGCCAAAGGATTATTGGGAATCTCAGTTGCATAAGCTCTCGAGAATATTGCCCGAGAACATTACACAGAGGCTAAGAGCAAGCTACGAAGCACTGGACAGAGAAGAACAAAATATATTTCTGGATATAGCTTGCTTCTTTATAGGAGAAAAGAAAAATCTGGCTATTGCAGTATGGGATGGATCCGGGTGGAGAGGTGTCCACAGCTGGGAAGCACTTGTGAACAAGTGCCTTGTTGAGCTAGATCCGCAAAACCGCATAAGAATGCATGATCACCTTCGCGATCTGGGAAGGGAAATTGCAAGTGAACAATCTCCATGTCGTCTTTGGTTAGAAGGGCAGATTACCGACATTAAGAACCATGTGCAGGTGAGTTGAATATATTATTCTAACAGCTATCACTGAAACACATTTATCTGCCTCCCATTTGCTTTCAATCATTTTAATTCATGTTTAATCTGTTTCCATGCAGAGGACGATGCGTGTTCGGGGCATAATGGCCGCGACAACACAATTTTCTGCTTGTCCTGCTCATGATGAGTTCCCTAGATGTTCTTCCCATTACCTGCCGCCTTTTGAAAAGTGCATGGAGTTAATGGGAAACTCAAAAGGAGGGTTCAAGCACCGTAGATCCTCTCTTGGGTTAGAGCTTCTTGTTGTTACAGACAATAATTTTACACAAGAGTTTTCCGAACTATCAGTAGACCTTGTCTGGCTTCGATGGTTTGATTTTAAGCATACAAATCTTCCTGCATGGCTTTCATTGAACAATTTAAGAGTTTTAGAGCTTTACGGCGCTTCGAGCTTACAAAAACTGTGGGAAGATTATGCGCATGTAAGTATCTTGTTTTACTACTTTTTTAGAAGAATATTTTGAATCATGCTTTCCTCTAACTAAATGTAATGAAAATCTGCTGCAGCCTCCTTCACAGTTGAGAGAGCTAATTGTTACAGCTACCAGTTGGGGCAGTAATTTGGAAAGGTTTCCAAGATCAATATCACATCTCAAGCATTTGAAAAAGATTGCTCTGATTGGTTATCTTGGAGACGAGTTTCGCATTAGAAGACTGCCAGAAGAATTTTGTGATCTTCAATCACTGGAGCACCTGGAGCTACGACATTGCAAAGTCCTGTCATCGTTACCCACTCGTTTTGGGGAACTAACAAATCTACAACATATAGATTTGTGCTCTTGCGAGGAGTTGAGAACTTTGCCAGTTTCTTGTAAGCAGCTCAGACACCTGCATTATCTTGATTTATCTGGTTGTAAGAAGCTCACCTTGCCTTTAGACATCCTACAAAACGTCACACAGCTGCATCATTTCTATATTTCACGATGCCGGAAAGTGCAAGAGTTGCCTCATCACATCACAAATCAGGCGTCCCTGAAACAGCTCCATATGCAAGATACCAGTTTAAGGGATGTACCCAGCAACATCGGTCAGCTCAGCAAATTGGAAGCCTTGAAAATTGGGAGTCCATTGCTGACGAGCTTGCCGAACTCTCTAGGGGATTTGTCCAGCTTGACTCGTCTTTTCATTAACGATTGCCTCAACTTAGAATTTTTACCCGAGTCTCTGGAGCGTCTAATTTTTTTAGAACATTTATGCATAGAGTCCTCAGGACTCAAGTCTTTACCAAAAGGATTTAGGCAACTAACCAACCTTCAGACTTTGGAGATCTCTGGATGCCCAATCAGCGAATTGGATTTTGGGTCAGTATCATCATCTTGCTTGCCCATGCTCAAGCTTATAAATCTAAGCGAAACGCTGCTGTCGAGTATATCAATTTCCGAAGACATTTGTCCTAGCCTTGAAACTCTCCAACTTAAGCAAAATGACCATCTAATGGAGATTAAATCCCTGCCAAAATCAGTCAAAAATATAGAATTGTCTGAATGTAAAACACTGAACAACATACAGAGCATTCGTGGTCTAACCCTTAATAATTTGGACATATCTGGATGTCCGGAGTTGGATGTTCTCTAATGTTGTGGGGGTTCAGCTAGGCTCTTGTTTTTTGTATGAATGCCTTTCAAAAAAATTGCTGAATTGGTAGGGAAGTAGCCATACCAAATTTTAATATGTAGGTGGTCAGAGTTAATCCAAATATCATCGGCAACCGGAACTAAAGACCTAGCCAAATCATTATCAGTATTGACATTTTAATCTCACTATCGAGATTTTATTTTTCAACTATGTAATTATACTATTCAAGAATATTCATAAAAGATGAAACAAAACTCTTTTACATTTATCAAAACTGAGCATTTGCTCATTGTAGATGACATTAAATCATTAGTTCCGAGCATTGAAGAATGTGTGCGTTAATCTTTCCACTTTTTTAAAGGGTAGCCATCCATTAAAACTAGAATTATGTTATGGAATTATGGAATTATGTTATTTAAGTTGAGAAGTTGTCCTATTGGTTGACCAAACATCTCTCTCTCTCTCTCATCTAAATTTATTACTTCTACTCATGTGTACTACTACTCCTACTAGGCCCCACCAAAAGATTACTATAATAGGTTACAGAAGCTCCTTAAAATTTTTATTTGGGCCAACTTAGAAGGGGAGTTTTTTTTTTTTTCATAGAATGGCATGAGACCTCTGTTGTAATGCCCAAGGGAACTAGAGACATGGGGTTAATCAGAATCCAAAATCAAGGGACTGCATTATGTGCTAAGTGGGTCCCTCGTTTCACTAATAGCATAGAAGCTTGGGAATTCTTGTTTAGACATGACATAGATTCAAAAAACCTTTGTGGCATAAGTCTTTGAAAGGGTTTGGTTTTCACTTCTTATTGTTCCTATCCCAGTCAAAATTACTAGTACATTTTTATCATAAGTATTTAGAAGTCTTAAAAAGCTATCAAACATTGACTAAGGTAGAAAGGGGATAAATTTAGGACTGGATTGTCTACTAACATCCACTCCTTGGGGTGGTATCCAATTATAAGATTGCATTGGGTCTTCTTAGTTGAAGTGCCTCAGAACAAAGCTCTTAGTTTTTTTCGGAAGGGAATACATACTATTGTTGATATTTTTGATAGAATATATAGGTTATGGATCCCTTGGCCTAAGATTAAGACAAAATTTAGGCTTAAAAATGTAGACTTAGAATCTTTTGTTGAGATCCAAATGGGTTTTCCTAATGATGTCTTTCATAAAATTAGCCTCAAACCCCCTTGACAGTGGTGGAGAGATTAGAATTAAAAGGTGGCCACTTCTCTACTCTAGCACAAATCTTGATTGGGATATCAATGCTTCTTCCCAAAGTAAGTACTTGGGATATGCTAAAGAAACATCAGAGTCTCAAATGTGATGTTAAAAATTGTAATATGAATAAAGATGCAATCAATGATGGAATTTATCACCTACAACTATCCCAACATTTAACACACCTCTGATTGGTTAGGTAGACAAAATGAAATTTAAATAACAATGAAAATATGCAATTATATCTTCAATATGTAATCCAATTTACCTCCAAAACATAGATGATGTGCTCGAGTTGACAAAATAGAATGCTCCTTAGATACTTGAATATAGGATTAATTTCTGACTCAAGACTTGGATAACATGTTAGAGCTATGGATTGCCTAATTTGTTTAGACAAGATGACAAGATGAAACATTTATCAATGAAGCTCTTATATTCTTCCTCTTTCCATTTACATGGGGTGAGGTTGTTTATATAGAAGATGGAGAGGAATTTCTAAGGAATAGAAAATTTCTTAGAGACTTTTAGAGAGGGAGGATTGTAGAAGACTCTAGAGAATGTAGATAATTTTACAAGATGGTTTAGATAATGGTGATTAGGTAGTGATTAGTGATAAAATTAAAAAGGTGATTTTAAGGAGATAATGGGAGTAGGTGGAGGTAGGTGGGGGATGAATTAAAATTTATAAAATAATGGATAAGTGGGATTTGGTGATAAGTGACATGTGACTAAAAAAATTAATTAAGATATAGGATGCACAATAAGGCTAGTATATGATGAGAAAATGTTAGAGGGGATGGAAATTAGTTTAGGTGATATTATTTAAATGATTTAATGATATCAAAAGAATTTAGATGTATACATTTCACCATATTTGAAAGGGCATTGACACTAGAAGAAATAATGGCATTTTAAAGAAAAAGACAATCATCGATATTAGTAAATTAGGATGTGTAATTCTACCTTGAGTGTTCATGTAGAGAGGAATGAGATGAATGTCTGATCAAAGGGAAAAGAAGGGTGGTATGCACACATGGACATGAAAAGGAAGGGACATGATGCGATAAACAGGATGATGGATAAAATTTATGAAGAAGATGGACGTTGAGTAATGAGCCAAAAATTAATGATGCCCTTGGAAAATGCCTATGAAAGGGAGATAAATTAAAAATGTCACGACCTTAGATGTGCCCCAAATGGGAAGTAACCATGACAAGATAGTGATAAAAATGTACTAACTTTAGAATTATCCTAGGCAAATACACATGTCGAGAGATTTATAGGCTTAGAATGGATGATTGTACTCAAGATTTAAATGTATCTAAGGAAAAGACACATGTTAGGTAGAGCTCTAGGTGAAATAAGATATTGGGTCACAAGATTTAGATGTATCCCAGGTAAAGATGCATGCTAGGGAGAGCTGTAAGTAAAATGCAATGATTGACTATTTGATAAAATTGAAGGAATATTTGATGGGTTATGACTCAAAGTGTATTTCCATAAGGGATAAAATGATGTGTCAAGATGAAAAATAAAATATTCGAGTGACTGAAATAGAAGAAGTGATGAAGGTGTTATAATTATCTTTAGACACTTGAAGTGCCTGAGCACTACCAACATAGTCTTAAAAAAGACCTGAGGTTAATGTAGTTATTCTTAATAGGATTTTATGTGATGAGAGATGATAAGTTAGACCAAAGGATTGATCTTGATGGGTAAATGTATTAGCTGTTAAATTTGTCTTAGAAGTTAGGTTTGATGATTGGATAGATAATGGATGATTTGGAAAAATGATTGGATCTTAGATGTTTTTGATGTGGTTGTGGCTAAGCTAACCTCACACACCCCATGTGACTGAGTGTTGTCTAAATAGTCCATATGGACCTTAGGATGGTGTATTTCTCCCAAAGAGGGAGTTAGACGATGATAGATGATTATATGAGTATACAAGAATGAAAAGAATGCCCCAAGGATGATCCAAAGAGTTTGATTATGAATGAACATGATGATGAATTTTAGTAAAAAAGTTAGACTAATGATGATTGTGATGTTTTGAATACACTATCAAGTTTCGAATGTTCTAGGGGAATCAATTGCACAATAACTTTCATGCCAAACAATACAAAAGAAAAGCACAGATTTTGGGTTTGTATCACTTAGCTTGTTGTAAAAAGGTCTAGTCCTTTTTTTAACCACTACATCTTGTTATTCACTTAGTGTAGTGTGATGTCTAAAGTGCCACTACGTCCCATGTGCAACTCAAAAGGAGTAAGTGAAGTCAATGCTAGGAGATGAAACCCTAAGTCAAAGCTTCCCTAAAAAACTCGCAGGAGGTAATGATGTCCCCCTCACAAGACAAAATGTATAAAAATAAATAAAATATGAAATAGAAAGACTTTAGGGTCATTTTCAAGGTCACCCAAACTTTGATGAGTTTTTGGGGAGTGCTTTAGATGACATTCTTTCTAAGCCTTGGACTAAGCTTTTTACAATAGGAATGGTGCTTTTGATTCCAAGGGCTCCATAAAGGGGATAAATGAAAGAGCATACATGCAATACCCCTCTCTTTGCTAAACAAAATTAGATCAAACAACTAGTAAAGACAAAAACTTTTAGAAAGATGAGTTCATTTTTAAGCACCAAATTTGAAAGATTGAGTGGTGTTCATTTGACCCCTTGGTCTTAGTTGTAAATTTAAAAACTAATGATAAAAACACTTATTTAAGAACCTTAAATGCTACTTTAAGCACCAAAATAATGTTCCTAATTCATTTTAAATCATGCAAAATATGTTCTAAAATATGATTTATCAAACTTGAAATCCGCTAGTTCCCTGTCTACTCTTAAGGCATCACCCCAAAAGCAAATATGTTAGATTAGAAACATTTTAAATAGATTTTAAATTTTTTGTAAAAATATATATGAAACTTGAAGCTAAACTAATTCCAAATTCTGAAAATTTAGGAGAAAACATGTGGGTTAAAAAAAATTCCAAAATGGAGTATGTATGATCCCAAACCAAGCATTTTAAAATAGCTCTCAGGTTTATGTTTTTAACAAAACACAGTGACCGACATCGGTTATATACCACTGATGTTGGTAATGTCCAATAGAGATTATATTGATGTTGATTCTGCTAACCAACATCAGTTGATCCAAGTAATTGATGTTGATATTTCTTATCAACGTCGATTACTGTATAAACCTGTGGTAACAAAAAATGGTAAAATAAAGTTAGAAAACCAATTTGTAAGAGTTTTAAAAGATCAAATAAGTTTTTTAAGGTTTCAAAAGGATATCTTTTATTGTGAGATGCATCTTGTCCCACTGGGCATGCCATTATATGATCTAGGAATTTGACTCAAGAGAGAATGATTAGTATGGTGTTAGTTCCAAAATGAAAACAAAATAAAATAAACACACTAATAACATAACATCTCTAGGCCTAGACACTAGGGAAAGCTTAGTTAATAATCATTAATGAAACACACAACTAAAATGCAAAATAAAACTCTTTTACCTTCCTTGGATGCTCCAAAATACTTGTTGTGGTGGCTTGTTTAGCTTGTGCTCATGAAGTCCTTGGCAATGGAAGCTTGACAACCTCCATCTCTCCTTGGCACTTTTAGCTTATGGCTTAGCTTGGCTTGGAATCAATTTGGAATTATAACAATAGTTGCTTGAAGCTTTTTGGAACTAATCCTGCATTATAACTTTGCACAAATTAAGCTTAGAAATGATGTTGTGAGGCCTCCTATTTATAGATTTTTAGATTTGATCAGAATCAACCTCAACTATCCGTCTCAAGATTGAGATGTGTGGTTGAAGATTAATTCAATTTTTGAAATTAAGTTTGTAATTATCTTCATCATGTCATTAGAAGAAGGGGAAATTAAGAGGCATGGAGGGTATCATGGAAGGCATTGATGAGGCATGAAGGGCATGGACCTTGATATTTATGGCATTTATGGCCTAAGGATGTCTTCCCAAAAAATGAGGTCACTTGATGATACAAATATTTAATATTCATTTCCAAAATAAATTATTCAACAAGTTTCCATGGAATTTTTTATTAGACCTTGATTTGGATTAATTAGCTCTTAGGCATGATTAAGCACTTTGTGCACATATTACCCAAATTGATCAAAATGCTTTGTTATTGGTCTTAAATTTGACTAAATTTAAATTGGAGGTCCACATCAGATGTGTTGGATGTGTGTCCCCATTTAGAGTGTTTCTAACAACAAATAACAAAGGCATGAGTCTTGTGCAAAATATTTGATAGGAAAGATCAATTTAGATCACGTAGGTACAAATTTGGCATTTTGACTTAAAATGAATTGATCAAAGTTAGCTAACCCATAAATTGCATTTCCCTATTTATGGATACCTTATCCAAAATTGGCACTTGAATATGTCAGTTTCACATCATTTTGTGTGTTTTAATGTTTTTAGGCCAAATTGTGCATTTTAGATAGAAACTAGCCAAAACCCTAATTGGAGGTTATCGATGGCCAGTTTTAGGTGTCTACAGATTTGATGGTCCATATTAAATTAGATCAAATTTAAAATACATCCATTTTATCACCCTAATCTAAGATCCCACATGCCATTTGATCTCTGAATATGCACGTTCTTTATCTTGACTTGGTTGTTAAACTTTGGCACTATGACCTCATCTCATTGTTTCCTATATATTTGGATCATCTTTGCTTCATTGATCTTATAGAAATACTCAATATTTAAATTATTTCTATGTTGATAAGCATTGATCACTTTATTTTATCTGATTCCACTCACTCTATTAGATATTTATCATCCAAGCTTTCATATACCATTAGATCTTTAAAGATGAATGATCTTTACTTATGTTTAATTATTAAATGTTGATATATTTATAACATTTGAGTCAATTTAATCTGTTAGATCTCCTTTTTGTAATCAATTATGCACTGTCAAATCTTATAACAAGCTCATTCTTTATATCTATCAAGCTTACGCTCATTGGGTCTTTATCTGACAAGCTCCATGAATGTGACACTTTTCACTTGCACACTTACTCAGAGCTCCTTTTGATAATTTGACTTCACCAGGATCCATTAGATCTCTAATGTTTGATTAAGTAGGATCCATTGATCTGCCAACTAACTTGATCATTAACTTTGACATGCTCATTCTCATTGGTCCTCTATCTGACAAACTCTGTGCTTGTGACACTTGTCATTACATTTTCACTCAAAGGGAACTTTGACACTTTGACTTTACTTTGCTTCACTGGATCATCTGCATACGATGAAGTGTGGGTGACTGATCAAGATGGGACATAGTATAAAGTCTAAGACTTAGGAAATATTGATTCCTTTGAATCGATAATTACTAGGTCAAGGGGTTAGTTTTAAAATGAGGATAAAGGCTTAAGTTATAACTTAAGCTATCAAGTCTAGGCTATAGCTAGTCACCATCAAAATAAAAAGTGCCTATTGACACCATGACATAAACCCTTAGGGTTTTATTGAGAAACCCTATCTAGTTTAAGAGCAAAGATAATTCAATTTTGAGCCCATTCCTTCTCAATTGAACTTGCAGTCCAAATATTAAAGATGTTCATGAAAAAAACCTTAATAGATATACTATCTATTTCTTTTAAAAATATTCATATATGATATTTGTAAAAGCATGACAAATTTGCATGACCTTGTGTATATTTTGTCTAAGTATGGAGACCATTTCATTTTTCCTGGAAGGTTAACTTTGAACCTACATAACTCTTGTTGCACTTAGTCAGATCACCTACAAATCAATTCATATGATCCTCTTACATGTTGGATTCCATCCATATATCTAATTGCTCTTGAAGACTTCATATGTGTAAGATATGTCTTCATAAAAATACCTTTGAGCATTTTCTTGCAAACTCAAAATTTGACTAAGTGTTGGAAAACATAGTCAAAATGCCTTACAAGCATATCTTTTATCTCACTACATCATGTGACCTAAGAGTTAGTGCATATAAACTAGGCAAAAAAAATGAATAAACTTATGTGATCATTTTTTCCTAACACCTCTATGTGTGAAAATGCTGACCTCATCAATATGCTTAATTGGCTCTATTTATTCCTTATGCAAATTTAGCTAAGTATACAAACTTAGTGAATTCTATCTTAGTAGCCAACTTTGCATCCCCATAAATTTAACTACGATTCATCTCATGGCTTTAAATCTAGTGTATAATAATTAGTGACTCATGTGATCACAACCATGTGACCAAATCCCCCATACTCATTCACACGTGGTAATGATGATGTCAGTAAAATTTCTTCTCATATTTTATGTCATAGACCCAAAATGTCTAGATGATCAATGTGAAGAACCTAATGAATTCTAATCACTCATGCAAGCATAATCATTCTTGACCTCTAATAGGATCCTTTGCATATCATATAATCACCATATACATCCCTAAGCATTAATTACATACTCATAATGTCCCTTTTGAAATCAATGACAATCATATTTCCAACAATCTCCCCTTTATCATTGATGGCAAACTAAATACTATGATCTTCTACTATTTAGCTCCTTCTCTGGCATAGCTTGCATTGGATTTTTATAAGTATGCACTAAAGCTATTCATACAAAACTTGATCCCCCTTAGTCAATGGAACATTTTCCTAATACTCAACTTGGACACTTGCTCTTCTTCTTTGACATTTTCACTTTTTTCTCCAAACTTTTGCAAAGAGAATTTGCCTTTTTCTCCCCCTTTGACATGAATGACAAAGGGACTCCTTCTCACTGTTTTTCCAAATATTTCTCCCCCTTTATCAAATAAAAGATTTTATCCAAGAATCTACATCTTTCAATTCATTAGTAATTTTTAGAAGTATACATACCTAAGTTGACTTTTCTCTCTTCTTACAGGGATTAATAAAGCTTCTGTGAGAGTCCCCCTAGACTCATGCACTATCACTAGTGATTTAGTGATGTTTTGTAAGAGCCACCACTCCCAACTTCTATCTCAGATATTAAAATTACTCCTTGGTAAGAGGTTTGGTTAATATGTCTACAATCTAGTCCTTAGTTGGCACATATTCCATTGTGACCTCTTGATTTTCAACCCTTTCTCTTAAGAATTGATACTTGATTGATATGTGCCTAGTTCTTGAATACACCACTAGATTCTTTGATATAATTATAACACTTGAATTATCACAAAGAATAGATATAGGTGACTTGTTCTCAACCTTGATGTCCTTGAGTGTTTTCTTCATCTATAGGACTTCAGTGTAACATGCCATTATTGCTACATAATCTGCTTCTACTATAGAAAGAGTAACTAACTCTTACTTTTGATTAGCCATAAAATAAGTCTATTTCCAAGGAAAAATTCACCACCACTAGTGCTTATTTTTTCATCCATACTTCCTTCCCAATTAGTATCTGTATATGTTGTCAAAGTGAAATCTTCACGTATAGGGTGCCATAGGCCATAGTCAATTGTGTTCTTGATGCATCTAAATATTCTTTTCACTACATTGACATGTGACTCTTTAAGAGTAGCCTAGCATATAGCAACCATGTTTACTAATTTCATGATATCTGGTCTTGATATATTTAGGTATAGAAATCTACCTATCATTGATCTATACATAGTCTGATTTACATCAAGTGACTAATCCTCTTTGCTCAACTTGCATCTAGTTATCACGGGAGTACTAACTGTTTTGATATCTTCCATTCTAAATTTATTAATAATCTCATTTGCATACTTAGTTTGGGATATGAAAACCCCTTAATTAGATTGTGTTATTTGTACACTAAGGAAGAAGGAAATTTCTCCTAGCATAGATATCTCAAAATCACTTCACATTTGTGTAGCAAATTCTTTGCACATTTTTGTTATTGATACAACCAAAGATGATGTCATTTATATAAACAAAAATCAACATATGTTCACCTTTTGATTTAAAGTATGGAATATTGTCTTCACATCCTTTATTGAAACCTTATTGTTTTAGGTATTGGTCCAATCTTGAATACCATGATCTAGGTGCTTGTTTTAGACCATACAGTGCTTTCTTCAATTTGCACATAGAATCTTCTTCATTTGATAACTAAAAACCTTTTGGTTTTTCAATATAGAGTTCTTCTTCTAGGTTCCCATTAGAGAAAGTAGACTTTACATCCATTTGATAGACTTTGAACTTACTGTAAACAAAGAATGATAGAAACATTCTTATAGCTTCCAATCTAGAAATTGGATCAAATGTTTCCTCAAAGTCTATGACTTCTAGTTGTGCATATCCCTTGCACATCCATATCACTTTATTTATTATAACAACTCCATCCTCATTGAGCTTGTTTCTATAGACCCATTTTGTTCCTATGACATTCTTGTTTGAGGGTCTTGGAACTAATTGTCAGGTTTTGTCCTTTTCTATTTGGCTCAGTTCTTCTTCCATGACTTATAACCAATTATCATCCTTACTAGCTTCAACATAGATTTTAGGCTCAACTTCAGACATTAGATGAAAGCTTACTTACTCCTTATTCATTACAGCTCTTCTCTTTGTCTTAACTCCTTCATTCTTATTACCAATTATCTACTCTTTAAGATGATCCTTTTGAACAAATCTTGGAGGTTTTTTTCATTCTTTTCCTCAACATCTTCACTATCTACTTCTTCTTCTTCAAGATCTGCCTCTTCATTACCATTTTCCTTGTTAGGTTCAACATGTTTTATGCCTTCTTTAACCTTGAAATTTATGCTCTCCACCATCTTGTGTAGCCTCTTATTGTAACATGCATAGGCTTTGATTTGAGTGGAATAACCAATAAATATTATTTCATCACATCTTTATTCAAAGCTTCCCACTTTGTCCTCCTTTCTTCTGATGTAACATTTGCTTCCAAACACTTTAAAGTACTTAATATAGGTAGGATTTTCATACAATAGCTCATAGGGAGTTTTTTCATTATTTACCATTAATTTAACTCTATCCAAGATGTATACTTCTATTTGGACTACTTCTCTCCAATATCCATCAGGTAACTTGGCCTCCTTTAGCATTTTCCTAGCCATTTTCTTGATTGTTCTACTCTTTCTATCAACAACTCTATTTTGTTATGGAGTCCTTGCTACAGAGTAGTGCCTTTTGATCCCATGCTTCTCAAAATACTCTATGAATTCATTTGAGGTGAATTTTCCACTTTTATCATATCTTAAGAATTTGATTTTTCTTATAATCTCATTTTCAACCATGGCTCTAAAAATATTGAATCTCTCAAAGGCTTGAGATTTCTCTTTCAAAAAGGTTACCCATGTCATTCTTGAGTAGTCATATAAAAATAACATGAATTAATAATCTCTTTTAGATCCTCTTATCTTGGTAGGACCACAAAGATTAGTATGAACTAATTGTAGAGGCATTGTAGTTGCATACTCCTTTATTTGAAATCTGACCCTTGTTTACTTGCCTAGTTGACATTCTTTGCAAATAGTATCTCTAAGTTTGGTTATCTTGGGCATGTGTCTTACACACTTATTTGAGCTCACTTTGACTAGATTATCAATGTTGACATGACCCATTGTCCTATGCCACAACCAAATCTCATCAATCTTTCCCATCAAATAACTATTACCATTCATTTTAACAAGATTATAGATATTGATTTTAGTCATTTTCCCTTTTTCAACTATTTTTATAGATCTCTTTAGCTTGTATCCTTTTGCATCAAATGTGACCTTATTTCCATTATCACACATTTGGATAATACTTAGCAGATTATGCTTCAATCCTTCAAAATAAAGGACATCATGTGTGGGTAGTTTACCATCTATGTTAAAAGTTCCTTTACCTTTGGTCTTTACTATTATGTTGTCTCCCAAGCTAATAGATCTGCTACTATCTATCACCAAAAAAGTTTTCTCCTTGGCATGGAGTGTAGTCTGAGCAATCATGGATTGTTTTTTCACTCTCCACACATCCTTGGGTTGCTTATTTAGCTTCTTTTCAAAAACTTGTGAACCTTTGTTCACACTGGGAGGCATGTATTTATTTATATTATCTAATTTTGATCTTACAAAGCTAGTTCTACAATTTTTAGCTATGTGACCAAAATTATTACAATTATAGCACATTACATTTGTATCTACCAAGGGGTGTAACTAAATTTTTGCTTACAAAATTGATTTTCTTTGTAGTTAAAACTCTATAATTACTAGCCTTATGACCAAAATGATTATAGCTATAAAAATAACCATAAAAAGATGAGGAATACCTAGTCATAACATTTCTTGATATAGCATGAGAAATTCGTCTAAGTTATGGCTTTTTCAAGTTTCTCACCTTGGTGTATCCATTAACATCATCTACCTTTGTCTTATTTTTCTCTTAAAAATTCTTTTTGGGTTTAGATTTCTTCACATTAGCTATGTTTGAGTTTCTCTTTGTATCCTTGCAAGATTTTTACTTCTTTTCTCTTGATTTTCCTTCTGCTTTGAAGTTTTCATATCAGTTAGCAGATGTACTAGTTGAGGAACTTTTTCCCTTCTCATAACCAAGACCTGATCTCTCTTTTGAGGGCTTTTGAGATTTGATTAGTTCTTCAAGAATGTCTGATCCCCTTGTCAACTTCAAAATTTTATTTAGTTGACCTTTGGTTTTTTCAAGTTATTTTCTCAAAGCCACTATTTCTATCTCAATCTTCGCACATTCATCATATTTAGATTGTAGTTCCATTTTGACTACATCTTCTATTATTATAGCCCCTTCAACTTGTGTCTCTAGGATAATTACCATATAATCAGATTTCTCAAGACTTTTTGACATTTTATCAATTTCCTTTTATCTAAGCTTCTTTTGTTTTGAGTTCTCTTTTCTCAAATTTTCAATCTCATCTAGAGCACATATGAGCTCACATTCTAGATCCACTTCTCCTTATTATTATTCATTCGATTCTTCAACTTCATCTTGATTTAAATTTATAGAATTTGATCCTAATGTCATGAAGAGGGATTCATTTACCTTAACCACAAAATCATAGTCATGATTATCATTTGAACTATAACTATCTTCCATTGAGTCACTGTCTTCTTTTGTGTACAGACTTTTCTTATTTTTGAAGATTTTTTTTTCTTGGGATAGTAGGGTTTTACCTTTTTCCTACTCTCTACTTGCTTAGAGTTATCTTTTTTATTATGAGGGTATTTAGCATCAAAATGTCCTAATTTAGCATAGTTAAAGAATTTAAAGGGTAACTTGCCTCTATACTTTCTAGATCATCTCTTTATTCTTTTGACAAAGTTAGCTTCTTCTTCATCAGTCTCCTCAAATTTAGATGTTGATGTTTCTTCCTTTAATTTCTTGGCTACTTTGAATGCAAATTCTCTCTTGAAGGTACCTTTCTCTCCCATTCTCATCTCATAGGATATGAAGGTTCCATGCAACTCATCAATAATGAGTTTATCTAGATCTCTTGCTTCTTCTATTCTAGAGATTTTAGAATCATATTTTGATGGTAAAGATCTTAAAACCTTATTGACAATGATTGACTCTTTCATTTCTTCTCCAAGGCCACTGATTACATTTATTATTTCATCTACCTTGATGAGGTAGTCTAAAATAATTTACTCTTCATTCATATTAAAGTTCTCAAACTTGCCTTTGTAAGTTTGTAGCTTGGCATACTTTACCTTGTCATCTCCTTCATATATTCCCTTCAAATTGTTTTAGATGTCTTGTGAATTCTGACAGTGCATGACTTTGACAAACTATAAGTTTGATAATCTGTAAATAATATAATTATTTTCCTTGACATTTCTCTCATATGCCTTCTTGGTATCCTGATCATTAGGAGTTGTAGTAGTGGATATATATCCATTTACCATAGACATCCATACATCAAACCCTGATGAGGATAAATATGTTTCCATTCTTATGTGCTCTAAAATGCATAGTTAGATCCATCAAAGAGAGGTGCCATGTTTGGTGAAGATCCTTCTTAACTAGCCATTGTGTTCACTATTCTAAGATCTACCTAAGTTGATTAATCTTCTTTCAAGGAACCCTAGGATTTGATACCAATTATTGAAACACAACTAGATACTGGGAGGGGGGTGAATCATTATATCAATTAAAATTAGTTATTTAAATAATTTAAATGTAGATTAATAGATATATATAAATCAAATAAAACATGCAAACATCATAAACACACAAATACTCATGACACCCAATTTATACATGGAAAACCCAAATGGAAAAACCATAGTGAGAATAACTTCTAGAATCAACTATTTTAATTTAGCCTCACAGTTCAAAGCCTCACTGACAAACCTCACTCATTACAATGTTTAAGGATACTCATCTTAAGGAGATACCAATCCCCTAATTTAAGAGCACCAAATATAAGGAAACACCCACTCCCTAGTTTGAGCACCCACTCAGCTTATCTAATGGCACCAACTTATCAGACTTTTATATGGAGCTACAACTCTAATTTACAAATTTGATTCATACCTAAATCCAAATATTAATTCTTTGTTACAAGTATAATCTGTAACTAATCATACTTTGCACATTCTCTTTGTGCCTTTCTTCCTTTCTGCTCCTCTCTACCCCCTCTAGTTTTGTGTCTTTATAATTTTCTATTTGACACACTTCATTGACTTTTGCTCTCTACCTCTATCTGTATTTGACTTGGCTTAATAGTAAAAATAATTATTCTAGCACATTTTAATTTGTCTTATATATCATATATATAAACAAATGATCTAGGGTTTACTTCTTTATGTTCACACTTAGATTACAAACACATAATATCAATTTTAGACTTTAGTTCATTAAGACTTGAACTGTTCGTTCCCATATTTTGATTCCATGTATCCCACCATAATTGTAGATCTCTTTACTATCTATAGAATCTATTAGACTCAATTTTTGATGCATAAGCTCTTTAATGTAGATTTTATCAGTTGGATCAATCAATATAATTGTCTATGCCAAGATAAAGAGCTTATATGTAAGTTCCTATATGTTCCTCTAACTAATTGTTTATCTAGACATGACATTAAATGTCAGTCATTAATCTTGCCTTTGGTGCCATGATATGATAGTCCACATTAAATTGGCTCAAATTTAAAATACATCCATTCAATCATTATGATTTGAGCTTTCACATGTCATTTGATCTGTGAAGATGCATCCTCTTTATCTTGACTTGTTCATTAAACTTTGACACTATGACTTCATCTTGCTGCTTCCTATATCTTTGGATCACTTTCACTTCATCTATCTTCTCAAAACTACTTGGTCTTTAACTTACTGCTATGTCGATAAATATGGATCATTTTATTCCATCTGAGTCCACTCACTCTATTGGATCTTTATCATCCAAGCTTTTTCATGTCATTGGATCTTAAAGATGCATGATCTTTACTTCTATCTAGTTGTTAAATGTTGATCTATTTATAGAATTTGATTCCATTCACTTCATTGGATCTCCTTTGCATGATCACTCATGAACCATCAGATCTTATAACAAGATCATTTTTTGAATCTATCAAGCTTACACTCATTGGGTCTCTATCTGACAAGCTCCATGAATGTGACACTTATCACTTATACATTCACTCAGAGCTCTTTTTGATAATTTAACTTCATCACTCTCCATTGGATATCCAATGTTTTATTAAGTGTAAGCTATTTATATTCCAACTAGCTTGATAATTAACTCTGATAGGCTCATTCTCAGTAGTCCTCTATCTAGCATACTTTATGCTTGTGACACTTGTCATTAGCACATTCACTCAAAGGGACCTTTAACACTTTGACTTAGCTTCGCTTCATTGGATCATCTATGTATGATAAAGCATGGGACATTAATCAAGATAGGACATAATATAAAGTCTAAGACTTATGAAATATTATGTCCTTTGAACTGGTAATTTCTAGGTCAAGGGGCTAGTTTCACAATGATGATAAAGGCTTAGGTTATAACTTAAGCTACTAAGTCAAGGCTATAGCCAGTCACCATTAAAATAAAAAGTGATTATTGATGCCATGACATTAACCCTTAGGGTTTTATTGAGAAACCCTATCTAATTTAAGAGTAAAGATAATTCAGTTTTGAGCTCACTCCTTCTCAGTTGAACCTACAGTCCATATATTCAAAATGCTCATGAAAAACCCATAACATATCTACTATCTATTTATTTTGAAAATATCCATTAATGATATTTGTAAAATCATGAAAAATTTGCATGACCTTGTGCAATTTTTTTTAAAGTATGGATACCATTTCATTTCTTCTAGAAGGATAACTTTGCACCTACATAACTCTTTTTGCACTTAGTTGGATGACCTACAAATTAGTGCATATGTTCCTTTTATATAGTGGATTCCATCCATATATATCTAATTGCTCCTAAATCTTTCATAGGTTTAATATATGTCTTCATGAAAATGCCTTTGAGATTTTTCTTGCAAACTAAAAATTTGACTAAGTGTTGGAAAACACTATCAAAATGCCTTGGATCCTACTTTGCTCAAGCATATCTTTTGTTGCGTTATGTCATGTGACCTAAGATTTAGGACATATAAACTAAGCACAAAAATGAATAGACCCATTTGATAATTTTTCCCTAACACCTCTATGTGTGTAAAATTTGACCTCATAAATATGCTTACTTGGCTTTTTTTAGCCCTTTTAAATTTTTTTCTAAGTATAGAAACTTAGTGAATTCTATCTTAGTAGCCAACTTTGCATCACCATAAATTCAACTATGCTTCATCTCATGGTTTCAAATTTGAAACATAAAAACTAAGGACTCATGTGATCAAAACCATGCAACTAACCCCCCATACTCATTCACACATGGTAATGGTGATGTTAGCAAAATGACTTCTCATCTTTTCAGTCATAAACTCAAAATGTCTAGATGATCAATGTGAAGAACTAAATGAATTCTAATCATGCACATAAGAATTCTAATCATTCTTGAACTTTGATAAGATCCTTTACATATCCTATAATAACCATATACATCTATAATCATTTATGACATGCTCATAATGCCCCTTTTGACATCAATGAACATCAAATTTCCAACATGAGGATTGTATTGTAAAGAATAATACTATAACTATTCATTAAGAAGATATTAATGACATGTTTCAGCTATGTTTAAACACCCATCAAGAATTTAAAGATATTAACAAACCAATAAATCAAATGGAGCATAATGAAGATACCAATCCAAGCATATCAATTGAGTTTATAATATAATCATTGAATGAGAATGTGACAGATCATTATCATCCCATAAATAAATAAGAATTATCACTATTATTTCAAAGTATAAGAATATAAGAGGAGGATGATTGGGTCTTGGATCCATATTTACAATCCAGGAACCTTAGAATGTAAGTAGAAGGCCCAGATACTTCTTTAAGTAGCCATGAACATGCAAATACTCCCATCTACAAAAGAGAGCTATCAAAAGGAAGCAATCACGCTTCAAGGTTCTATGGAGGATAAAATAGCTTTCCATTTGACCCTGGAGGAAATATTTTTACTTCAGGCTAGTTGTTTTGGATTTGTATTATTTTAATAAGTGATTAGCACAATCAGTAGTCTAATTCCCTTTTGTTATGTTTTATCATGTTTTCATGTTTCCTTATATTATTTTTTCTTGCTTATTAGTTTAGTCAGTATTTATTTTATTGTCAAGTTAGAATCAAAAGAGGTCTGTCAAATAAAAATTCTATTTGAGAATTGAGAGATTCATCAAGCTCAAGAAATGTTTTAGAATTTCATTTTTCATGTCAATTCTAGTAGGTTATTTTGACTAGTAGGCTAGTTAACCCCTATGAGTTGCCAAAAATGTTGGCAATTTGGCATGTCAAGGCCAAATTCTAATCCCTATAATCAAAAACTTTTCATGGTCATAATATTATCTTGTTTATCAAGTGAAGAGTGAGTTTTTTAGTTTCATTTACATTATTTCATGTGTCATTCTGAGTGTTAACAAAGTTTCAAGTAGTTCTATGATCTAAAAGTGCTCTGAAGAAGATGGTCAATAAAGGACAATTCATGACCTGTCATCGAGTTTTCTAGCATATTTAAATAAAATAAAGGAATTAAATGAGTTATAGACCCAAAAATATGATAAAAATTCATTACAAGCTCATTTTAATCCTTTCACATGGCTATGATATACTTATATGACTTTTTGTGATAGTTTTCTTGTGTAAAACTATGAGTATTTTGCTAAAAAAGGGACAAATTATGGTCTTTAAAGGTAAAATATGGTAATAAAAGGCCATTAAAATAGTAAAAATACCCTTTAAAACTTTCATGTATTTAAACTTATATTAGTCATAAAGTTTCACATTTGTAAAAAGTCACTTAAGGCAAGTTCAAGTGTTGAAAAGGTCTTTGTAGGGCTCCCACATGCTAATTTTTGCCATATAAGCATGTAAAAGGATAAAATAATTATATTAACATGTGATTTGAATTGTGTATCTTCTCCCATGTTATAATTCTAGTATTGTAGAGATTAAGTTGTGAATAAAATCAAAGAAAAAGTCTATTTTATGCATAATTTCAAGCAAGGTACAAAATTGTACGACCATCCATATGGTGGAGCTCATGAACAGAAGCAGGAGGGCATATCAGATGTTCTATAAGAAATTCATGGAAATAGGATTTAAAAAAGTCCTAAAATTAATCTCTTCCCTTCACCTTTCTAGTTTACACATAAGGAGATCTCCTCAGGTTTGCAAGTGGTATGACCAAGAGAGAAGATTCAGGTTTGTAATTATTTCTAGATAAACTAGACTTAGAGAGATTCTTGTTGGAATAAGTGTTTCTCAAATTGGTCATCTCTCCTTAATGAATCATCCATTTTAAATCAAGGCATACATCAATAATCGTGCATCTAGTAAGGCATTCAATTCTCTATGATTTCTCCTCATCAAGGCATCATATTAAGAAAATACAAGTTTGTAGGGATTCTCAAGGACATAACCCACCCTTCCATGATAGACATCAGTATTTTTACACACATGTGATTACAAAATTTAGCTCAATAATACAAGAGAATTAAAATATATAGTTTAACATGATTCTAAAGGAGAACTGTACAGTTTATGAGAGAGAAAGGGTTTCAAAATCTCTTATTTTCCTCTTGGTAGGGATCTCCATAATATTCATATGTCCCTCATGTAAGTTTATCAAGAGATTAATTAAAAGTTTCATATAAAAATACATATTTTTGTTCTCAAGAATCTCAAAATCCGTATTTAACAAATATTAAGGTTGTTTAACATATTTTAAGGTACTTAACATAGTCCTAGGTTTCAAATTCAGCCTATTATCCTCCTCCAATGGCTTCCAAATTGATACATTAGGTAGTGGATAGGATCATGATTTCATAAGGTGCTTAAAAGTGGCTTTTAGGTTGTCCCTTAATTATATTTTCACTTCATTTTGTTTAATTTCCATCCTCTTTGTTATACACAACCATTTCTCATTGTGTTCATACTTTGTTCACCCTTCATTCATGGTTTTTTCATCTCTCATCCATCATTTCCCCCTCCATTCATCTCCATCCCATCAATTCAATATCATAAGGAGGTAATAACAATTTAAGGTTATCATGGTCATTCAATATGAATATTTGTAGACCATAAACCACCTACAACTAAGAAGGTGACCTATAGTCATGGAAATTATAGTCATGAGCTTTTTCATGAAATACATAAGCCAAGATAGATAAAGGTGTCCTGTGAAGGTATTTGATCAAAATACCTCCTAAAACTATAATAAATGAAATAAAAATTATCATATTAATGAATAATGTCTTCCATAAGGCCAAGAATAGTCTATATCCATACAATGGAGCATATACATAGTCATCTTATAGTTGAAAAAGGGCATGATCTTTGTGAAGGTTTGGTAATGACATGAGTGTATGATGAGGATAGGAAATCATGAAAGATTATTAATTATATTAAGACTCATTTAATGTAATAAAATCTCAAAATAAACTCATATTATTATAGTCAAGGTTCCTTGAAGACACCATATAGGCATATGTTAATTCAAGTCAAGCCTACTTGGTAGTTTGAGGAATGTTTTAGGATCGAGGAGACTAGATTGACCTTAAAATGTATAGTTAAGTATGGACATGAATAACCTCAGTACATAGCTTAAAAAATACTTTTGAGGTTCTTAAATATCTTAAATGGCACAATATAGACCTCAACTACAGTCAAGGCTCAGTTAAAGCCAATAAACATGAATAAATAAAAAGAAAATGTTTTAAGGGTTTAGACCATTTCAAAGGATATTGAGATTATCTTGAGTCATTTTATAGTTAAAGTCATGTTTACATATTTTTTCATATTTTTACAACTCTCTAAGGCCTAAATCTTGACTCTATCCATACAAGGACCAACAGGCCATAAAGGTACAGTCAAGAAGGATCAAGAGAGGTCTATATTCATAATGATGGCATGATGATATGGTATAAAGGTAAACATAATATTATAAAGATATGAAAGTGAATTTTGATATCAATGAAATTTAGTGAGAGAGTTAACAAACTCAGATTAGTCATACACCTTGAAAATGTATACCTACAACCTTAAGGACTCAAGCATCCTTCAAGCTAGTATGTAAGTTGATGACACATGGGATCTTATGATGAGGTTTTTGGATTTAAGAGAAAATTTATGATAATAAAATGGTTTAAAAATTATGTTATTATATTAACATAACATGCTATATTCAATCACCTTGAAAAACACTCACCTACAGCTTTAAGTACTTAGGCATCCTTCAAGCTAGTATACAAGTTGAAGGTTAGTGGTCTATAAAGGAGTTTAGTGTTCAAGAAGATGTTTAATGAGATAAATTATGAAAATATAATATCATTAGTAGGATTAATTATTTATAAAAAACTCAACTCATTCATTTCACCTCATGATCACACCTACAGGCAAAGTAAGAGATGCTAATACATAGGCTTATCTTAAAGCTCATTGATGAAGGCACAGTGGTTAATTTTGTGGAGATTCATGATGGTATGGAATATTAATACTAATTTATGGAATTTTATAAGGTAAAATAATTATATGTATGACTTTCAAGGACAATACTTAGTCACTTCACCTCAAAATCACACCTACAACCACATGAGGCTAAAGGCCTACCTACAAGTTTGTACAAGTTGATGATGACAAAGTGGCATATAAAGAAGTTTAAATGAAAGAGGATTCTTAAATAATAAAATGATAATAAATATATAAACATTATTATTAGGTTAACACCAAGATAATATATTCAAATTCAACACATAGGAAACTACAACCAACAAATGGCATTTTCCTCTCACAGTCATATATGAGCAATATATAATACAAATGCATTTCAAGTCAAAGAGTGGATATATGAGTGATATATTATGAAATTAAATTAAAAATTAACATCTTAAAAACATTTATAAATAAGATAAGTCAAATTTCCAATGACATGAAGGCACTCACTATAGCATTTGTATAGATTGTTGACTGTGTACAGGCCTAAAGAGCTTGTTGAAAGGGTCAATACGATATAAAGAATATGAGAGGTGACCTTAAAATTTTATAAATAATATATCAAACAAAAATTAATTATTAAATTATCCATAAAAACTTATTAACTTCAAAACATACACCTACAACACTATTGATAGCAAGCAAGTAGACTTCTTGAGGAGATAGGTTCTTGAGATAAGTGGCATAGGTCTATAAGTTGACAAATGCAGGGTGAGATCAATCCAAGGAAGAGTGTAATGATAAATAAAACTAATATTAAACATTTTATATCTCAAACCAAGGTGGAAAATAGGAAAAACATAGCCATAGGCCTAGTTAGACTAAATCAAGTAGGCTTCTCAAACTAGCTTTTAGTAAATAGAGCCCACAAGACAAAATATGCATCTAAAAGGTATGAAAATTTGTGGATTTGGTAATTGTGACTTTATAAACCTATAAAAAATAATTTTTAGGTCATTTTAGGAGGGTATATACTCAATTTTTTTACATATTCATGAACCTATCTAAACACAGTCAAAATGCAAGCAGATAGGCCTCTTATGATGTTTCAAGGTGTAGTAAAGGGTTTTAAGTTCGTTAAGGTGTTATATATGAATTTAAGGAGGTTTTTAGATATTTAAAAAACATTTATAGGGTTTTTAAACTCTATTATCTAAGCAAACCATGCCCTTAAGGGCTAAAACTAATAAGCAGGCCTAAAACCCTCAAGGCACACAGTCACACTTTTTCACTCTTTAATGAAATTTTGATTTATGAGATGGAAATTGAGACATCGTATAGGGTAAATTAAACCTTGAAATTTTTTTTTGAGTGAAGATTTTTTATAAAACGTTTTTTGATACCTTTCTTAGGTTCCTCCTTTGCACACACGTCTTGGTAGCCTCTTAAAGCTCAACTTAACTATGTAGAGAATTTAAAGAGTATTTTTCATGGGATTTCATGATTTTAATTAAATATGAATGGGTTAGTATAATTTTTTTTCATGGAAATTGGTTTTCCTTTATAGGTTTGTACCTTATGAACAATCCTTAAGAAGATCTAGACCTCTAAAACCCTTACAAAACCCTCATAACCACCCGATGGAGAAAAGGAGATAAGTTATGAATATATATGGCATGTTTGACCCATTAAATGGATTTAATAGTCTTATATAATCCCATAATCACCTCTTTTATTAAATGGTTGTCACATGCAATACCTTAGTTATATGGACTAGGTAAAAAGAGGCATTTTTGAGCTAAAAAGCAAGGGAAAAATGGGTAATTGCACATTAAAATGAGTTGATTAGTAATTTTGGATCATAATGTATATCATTAAAACTTATATAACCATAATAATAGGTAATTTGGTTCATTTTCATAAGTAGATAAGTCTACAAGTCAAAATAAGGAGCTATTTCTATACAAGGTGAAGAGGAATGGCTTGTTTAATCCTATTTCATGACTCAAAATAATCATATATAGGTCATTAATGTTGAAAAAGTACATATAATCCTATAAAATCATCATTAAGTAAATATATTGAACAAATTATGTAGATACCTATGCTTGTTCTTGACATCTCAAGATAAGGTCATCAGAAGGGGGAAGCAAGAGCTAAAGCAAGATCATGAGGGAACTCCAAATCATCATAAACATCATAATAAGGTTTTAAGAGACACTATTCCAAGTTTTATCGATATGTAAGTAGTAAAATTGATCATCTTGGCTAAGGAGTACCAGACAATGCTTGAAGAGCCTATTTTCCACCTTGAGATGAGATTTCACATGCTCACCCTAGTACACACCTTTTACATGGGAAGCTAAGGACTTTGTGGGATTTAAAGGGATTAATAAAATAAAATTTGGCATCATTGGTTGAGATTTTTAGGGTCCAATATTTATAAACAATCGTTAAGAGGCCATAGCACTCATAAACCCTTGTAAAACCCCACTAGTAGACCTATTTGTAGATATTTGAAGAATTATGAACCCAAACTCACTAAAACCTCTTTAATATCACTTGTATTATGAAGTAGAATATCATATCTTCATGTATATAGCCATTATTTATATGTATGTTGTACAAAATTGGCATAAAATAAGGTTTTGAGAGAAAAAATCATAAAAGATGAGGTATAATGTAGTTTACATGAAATCCAATCCATGGAGATCAAAATGTGGAATTTTTTCTTCATCATAAAATCATCTATTGGTTATAAATCTTCCTAAAAGTGTCCTTGTGAGCTTATCCAAAATAACCACTTTATAGGAAATCAAGGAAAAACTAGTCTAGTCAACCTATTTGACTAATTTATAGATGTTTCAAGATAAGGAGGACCATTTTTCATGATATGAGGCATTTTTTAATGTCTTAAATTCATCCTTTTATAGGTTTTCAAATTTTGTTTAGGTTATAATGGACACCAATCATAAAAATTTAGGCTATTAGGCATAATTTGGCCTATTAGGCCTATTTAATTAATAAAGTGGTATAAAAGTTCACTGATAGGAATTAAGCCAGACTTATCTACCTCTTCATCTGGTCTACATCATGCAAATATAGTCCTTGATGTCATATTAAATTTCAACTACTCTTTTGGATGACTTAACTAGTGTTCAATTGGTCCAATTTCATGCATAACTCATCTTGGGTTCTAACTCATGAGCCAACTCACTTCTATAAGAGTTTTATAAATAAATAATGGCATAACATGTTTGGATAAGGAGCTTGGACAATTCAAATGGGCCCACCACTTTTTTTCCAATGCCAAAGATCATGTAAAGTTCATGCAAGACACTAAACATGAGGAGATGTCTATAAATACTATTTTTTGTAATTGGTAAATGAAATTAACTTTGAGTTAATTCTAGTTGACTTCTCCTTCTTCACTCTATGCCACATTGGTTAGAGTTTCTTCTATTTGTTATATATTCAAGCTTTCAAACCATTTTTCAAGATACCTCTCTTAGGCATGATTAAACTCTACTAAGATTAATATTTGTAACCTTTTGAGATGAATAAATGATTGTTTTCAAATTCCTAGATTTTGGTATAGTGTTTTATATTAGTTTGATTTGCACATGTGGTAGTATTTTCTCATTTGTAAGTCCTGATATCACCTAGTTACTAGTATGTCCTCTTATGTAGGTCATATATAGTGTTTAATTTTGATTTATTGAGATTAAAATGGATATATTGACTTGTTATTACCTTGAATTAGGCCTATTCTATCATTTCCCTCATACTTGGTCACTTGATGAAAACTCTATGTGAAATACTATTGCATAGGAGTCTTTTGGAGTTGTAGGATTCAGTGATTTATTTATCTTATCAGTTTTTTATGAGTTCAAAATAGAGTAGATAAACCAACAATACAAGTCTATCACCATCAATATAACAGGATTTCCCATTTTTAGTAATCCTTCGACTCCTTTTCATCCCAAAAAATAATAGTAGGTTTTAGTAAGTAGAGCATAAATAATAGATTAGAGGAGCTAGCCTCATCAAAACTAGAGGTCTGGTCTAAGTGTAGGTGTCCCACTAACTCAGACCATTCTAATGTTAGTCCAAGTGTGAGGGAAGATCAGAGTAATTTGAATTTAATAGGGTACTATCTAGGTTTCTAATAGTAGGTTAATTTTATGTTTCCTTCTTCCCTTTTCACCCAAAATAGTGATTATTCTAGTGTAGTGTGTGAGCCTAAACAATTAAATCAAGGGAGCTATCCCATAATCTATAGATCTATCTCTTATGGCAACTTATCTATATTTATATATATTTCCATGTTATCCTAAATTTGAGAAGGTATAGTTGACTTCTCTAGGGTGAAAATTTGGGCTATAATAGTTTTAGCATACCTGGTGGGACATGAATTCGAAGAAAGTTGTTCAAGGTGGATTTTGGTCTTAACATTAAGGAGGATGTAATATTCCACTTCCTATAGTATCTAATGACTCCAAAATTTTAATATTAGTTGTAGTCTAGTGCACTCTTTCATGTCTAAGGTAAACACAAGATCTCTTACTAAAGGCATTCCTTTTGATTTCGAAGAGTTTCCTTACTTTGTTCCTCAACAACCCTACCAAGGTTATTATCATCCCTATGAACCATGGTAGCCTTATGGTCAGCCTATTCCTTCTCCATATGATCATGATGTTTTTGAATAGCCTTATGAATAATCTTATGAGGAAGGTTATCAAGAATATGTGATTAAGACTCTTGCAGAAAAAGTCCAAAATCTTAAGAGGAAGCTTCTTGGAGGTATTCTTCCTCAAGCTATACCTATCCCTCCTCAAAAACCATATTATACTCCATATTAGTTTTATTATACCCCTTATCCTCATGAAATAATTCACTACCCTCAAGAGGAGCCTCCAAGATAGCCAATCAAATCTTTAAAAGAGCCTAATAGCTTAAAAACTCTAACTTGGAACCAAGTAGTGAAGTCTTGGGGAAATAAATATGAAGAGAGTGAAGACAAATAATTGATGTTAAGAAATAAAACCTTGTGTTTTTTCAAGTCTCATTGCCTTCTCCTTAAGAAACTATAGCTTATCCATCTTGGAGGTCCATCCAAGAAGATTTTCAATGTAAAAAAGAGGCCTTAGTTGAGAAGTTAGAAGATAAAGTTGCAGATGTTGAATAAGTTTAGGAGGACTATGAGAAGTATGAGGTGGTTGATGAAGAGAATGGAATACTTATGTCAAAGCTAAACCTTCTCTCTTTCTAATAATTCTTTCAATAATCTCCCATTTTCAATACCCCTAATTACTAGAGTAAATCCTCCATTTTCATTTCCATTCATGAGCCTCCCATCACACCTCATATTCCTCCTCGAACCCATGAACTTGTTTGCCACCCTCCCATATCATCCCTTTTTGAAGGATAACCCATCCTATAAAAGACAAGCAAAGAAGATCAAGCTAAATTTATAGTTGATCAAGATAATGACTCAAGTGTCTATGATGAAGAATTCACCATAGGGACTCACCTTGGTGAATACAAATACAAGTAAACCTTCTTGAGTGAATAAAGAGAATATCTAGACCATGTTGTAGCTATTCACAAAAATCTTGATCAATACATGAAAGTGAAGGTGTTGGAAAAGGACATCACACCAACTGATTTAGTTGATGTTCATGTGTATGAGAAAGAAATTAAATCTAAAAATATAAAAGAAGAAGAAGCTAATAACGATTCCATGAATAAATATGACTTGTGGCAAAGATTTAATGAGATATGTGGAGAATTTTAGGACTTTAAAAAACCTACACTTCTTGATGTTCAAGTTGAAGATATTGTTGAAGATGTTTTACTTCTTCAAGGATAACATTATAATCTTCAAAACACCAAGATAGAGGCTTCCCATATAATTCAGTAATTGATCATGATTGAGATAAGCACAACATCAAGAAATTTCATGATAAGGCTATTGAAGTGCAATAAGAGTTCACCTTCATAGGTAATATGTTTGCAGTTGTCATAATTTCACTTGAGATCATGCGAAATA
Source organism: Torreya grandis (assembly GCA_037957365.1). NCBI lineage: Eukaryota > Viridiplantae > Streptophyta > Pinopsida > Cupressales > Taxaceae > Torreya > Torreya grandis. Next base: position 456,870 of record JARHVA010006708.1, on the reverse strand, counting down.
GATTAGAAAGCATGAAGGATTTGAATACATCAAAACCAAAGCTCAAAAGGAAAAATGCTTTATGCAATCATTAATCACATGGTGAAAATGATGGTGTAATTTTCACCTTTGATCCAGGAGGATAATATTTATTTTAGGTTGGTTTGTATGTAATCTAATTTCCTTGAGTTGTTTGTGTGTTTTCCGTAAGTGCTTAGAGAGAAAATTTGTGTGTTTATTTACTATGTGTTTCATGTAATTTTGATGTCTTTTCAGGGGCATATCAATGCCAATTTTAGTATATGGGTGACTATATTTCCAAAGTATAGGAGAAGGCAAATGGTCCTTAGAATAGTAGGCATGTTTCCCTTAGAAATCACCAAAATGTTGACCAAATTTGACCTTAGGTCAAATTGGGTCAACTACCTTTGCATATTCAATTTTTCATAGGGTCCTTATAGGTTTTAAGTGTTCACCAATGTCCTAAATGAGTTTAATTCATAGTTTTAGGGTCATTAAATATTTTCTAAATCTTTGTCACATTTGTCCATTTTCTCAATGTTCTTTTATGCCACCTTTTGGTCATTCTAAGGAAATCATATAGTTTTTTCCAAAAAAGACAAATTTCAAGGATTAGGATAACATTTTTCATGTCAGAGGACAATTTTGAAACTAAAAATTTGTAGGTTCAACATAGAAACAAGAATATTACTTATAAAAAGGGCAATTTTAGATGTTGTACGGATTAAGGTGACTCATCTAGCATGTGTGAAGCTTTAGGGAAGTGTATTTAGATATACATATGTCATTTATAGGATAAATTATCTTCAAATGATAAAAATTTGATGAAAACTTATTTCTCTCTCTTATTTCTCTTTTGGATGGGTCAAGAAGGGTTAACACTTTTCACTTGGTATGAAAAAGAGAGAAAGAGTTGTAGTGAGTGCACTTGATGGATGTTAGCAGTCCTTGTGTACTTCCATTTCATGGTCATGGTTTCAAGATTGATGGTATATTCTATATGAATAATCACTGATATTGTTAACTCCTCCAAATTACCTATGTAACCCTAACATCTCTATTTTTCTCATCTGATTGCATTGGTCTACATGAACCAAGTAGTATGTGAACTTTCATAGCATATCCATTATTTTCATGTTGATTTAAATTGGTTTGGCATGTCTACTCATAGGAGGATAAGAAAAATTATCTCACTATGCTAGAAGTGAGCACCATTGAGAGCTAAGCATAGTGTTTCATTAGTTGCAAAGTCACATCTTTCTATGAGTGGTTTCAAAAGAATAATAAAAGACCTATGTTCAAACCTTTAGAACATGGTGATTAGTTTATCCATTGAAGTTTTTGTCTCAATATAATCATTGATGGAATGTAAGGTCTAAAACACTTGATACAATCAAGTAACCCTAAAATAGTCACCTATAGGACTATGTAGGTATGCTTAGACAGTGGGTTGATGAGAAATTTGTACTTTAGGATACATCCTTTGACACATTTTTGAGATTGTCTTAAAGGTCTAGAATCCTTAAACATAGTCAAAACTGCACTCAAACCCTTCATTAACACCTATAGAAAAGTGTAGAGGTGAAGAAAGTTTTAAATGAGAAGGTTTACCTTAACTTATCTAAAAAGGATTCTGCTCATATACAATGCCATATGTTGGTGGAAGTTTATGGGGTATATGTAAACCTAACAACATCATTCTTGCAACCTAGACCTAAAGGTAACATCTAAACATGAGAGGAGGTTGTTAGGTCAAGAAAGGCTAATGTTTGAAGGGTTTTCAACTCAGTCATGTTTTTAATGGAGATACTTAGAGACATATAATTCCAATTGAGCCCAAATGAACCTAGAACTTGTAGACCTATAGTACATTGATGATAGAGGGATGAAATCATGGTTCCAAAGTATAAATGGATACATCCATGTGTGATATGGATCTATTGATCTTAGGGGGAACTAGAGGGTATGAATTATAGTTTTTAATCATGTATCACCACCTATAGGAATCTCATGATTCCCCTAATTTACACCTATAATTTGACTCATGCTCATACTAACCTAAGATAACAAAGGATGCAAGTTAGGTTGGTAAACAGAGGTGAAAATTTTAGAGCCACAATGACTGAGGGGGGTGTAAATCAATCTTAAAAACAACTATTCAATTCCACTTAACATTCATAAGTCACTCATATAAACATATAGATCAATTAAGTCAAAAGCAACCATACATATGAATATGAAATACATGAACACATAATATATGTGGAAAAGCCTCAAGGGGAAGAAAAATAATTGATCTATACAAATGGAATATATTCATATAATACAAAAAACAATTTTAGTGAAGAACCAAATCCATATGGATCACCAACCCCAACTAGCCAAATTCCCAATTCACTAGGCTTTAGAAAACACCCACTTGCAAAGAGGCACCAACCCCCTAGATGACTCAGCCCAACTCATCCACATGATTGATTTTATCACATTCATAACACCTTGTTTCTCACATAATATATGATGATAACCTTTTTAGATCTTCACACTATTATCCCTATCAAACTACCTTCTAAACTCTTCACTCAACTAGGTCTCTTCAAGACTGATTAGGTCATATGACCTTGGTATTCATTCTTAGACCTCATTTTATATATTCATGACAGTTTCTATAAACCCCTATTATGGTATACAAGACCTCCTTATGTTCTTCAATATTATATTTCATTTACTTCCTCTAAGCATTCTCAAATAGGCATAAAACTACCTTGTATTTATAAAATCATATTTTTCATACACCTCTTGGTCAGCCACACACACTTTAACACTTATATACACATAATAGGCCTTAGGAAACATTACAATTAAAATTAGATCATTACATTATGTCATCCATAACTCAAATAGACCAAATCTTTCTTTAGGTATCATGGACACCTAATTCCATTAGGCCTACTTTAGCATACATTACCTTATGACCCTTAGAACACTTTTAAACTCCACATATAGAATTAACATATCATATAACAATCAAAACAACCCCCACTAATGTCTTATAGGCTCAATTGACAACAAGACATTTTGTAACAAATTGGTGTCCCCAAAATTTCACACTTGGAAAATTTTGGATACCTCTATTGAAATTTTTTCCTTTTGTCTTATGTGAGTTAGTTTTCCTTATCAAAACTTAGCACCCTGGATAAGACTTAGACTTTAGTAGTTTTCATTATGATTGCTTTCATTACCAAGATTGCATCAAATTGCTCTAAAAGGATAGGAAGTGTCTGGCTGAGTCATATCATAAAACCCATTTATCCATCTTTCCAAGATATTCAAAAAGCTATGTGTTTGGACTTATTGTTAAGCCAACTTGGGTTCTCTAAGTTGATTTACTTATTCAAAAAGATGAATTAATTTGTCTTCAAAAACCTGGGTTACAACATCTAGTTCAAATCAGAATTGTGTAATGACTTTAATTCTCATAAAATTTAAGTAAAGTAGATTTTTGAACCCTCAAATCACTATTTAAAATAACCTAGGGTTTTGAGGTTACTTCACTTGATTAAATTCATAAGTAAAATCAATAAGGGTTTGTAATTCTGAAGTATTCATAAGCCTAGACCAAATCAAGGTTTTAGAGGTACTTGACTTTGTAGACCAAATTAAGAAAAGTAGTTTATGAAACCCAAGAATCATCAAAACACCTACATGGATTTCCTCACATATGTCACTTAGTTTTCATTAATTCATGGGTTAATATAAATATTAGAAAATTCCACCTCAATTCCCACCTGGATTTTGAGTTTTTTAACCAAGTCACTACCCCTATGAATCCCAAGGGACACTGTTTGAGCTTTTGGGGTGATTTAGGTGCAAAATATTCACAACCCATTTACAATCAAGATATTTAGATTTTTTTCCCTTTATTTTCATGTTTACATTTTGGGTGTTTATCTCATTTTTCCTCTAGTAATATTTCATGCACTATTTTGAAAGATTTTCTATCATTTCTTGTTTTGCTCACAATTATTTGTCATTTTTTACATGCACAGGTGTTGTTAAAACTTATAAATTATTTAGAAGTGATTGGCTAGAGAAAATATCAAATTAAATCCCAAAACATTGAATCTTTTCTACAAATCCATAACATTTAACCTAGATCATCTACCTAGATGTTGAACAACTTGTTACTTTATTAGGATTTCCAACCCAAGTAACTACTCTTAAAAAAACTCAAAGTTTCCAAGGGGCATTTCTTGGTTGGATTTTAATCAAATTATTACTTACCTAGATATTTGATTACGTCTTTCTTCTACTTCATTGTGTTTTCTAAACCAAGTAACTTGCCCAAAGAAACCTAGTAACTTTCTCAAATAAATTCAAAATTATAAATACTTGTCACTTACTCAGAGTTTTCAACCCTGAAGACTTGCATAATACCTAGACCATCCTAGAGTTACAACACCATGTTACTTATAATGAGTTCCCTAAAGTTTTCAAGTTTTTATACTATTATAATTTCTTAATACCTAAAGCTTGCTTAGAATCGTTACATGAGAAAAATAACTTAACTTAGTTGTTCAACCTTTTTTGAAACTAATAGGAATAATTACTAAGTTTTCAAGAGCATTTACCAAGTCTTTCTAGTGTCAACCAAAATAAATGTTAGGAGTAGAAGAATACGAAACTCTGATTGAATAAGTTTCTAAAATTTCATTTGAAGAAGTTCTAGGGCCAAGTAAGAAAGGGAAGACAAAATCAAAGAGAGTTGAGAAGTCAAAGGAAGCAAAGATGAAGTATGAATATAAGGGATATCCTATTGAGTATAGCATTGCATCCAAACTATCTAAAATCAGTGATACTGACATCATCCATGTTTCCATAAATGAGTTATTAGAAAGGTCTAAATCAATAATCAAAACACCACTAATATAAGTAATGACAAATAGTGGAATCCTGTAAGCTGAAGCTTTCCCAAGATCTACATAACTTCTTGAATTTGTCCTAGAATGTGCTAAGTATTGTGATTCTCTCACTAGGACAGTAAAAGATATTATTGGTAATGTGGTGGTCAAATTAGATGTTCAATATTTTAATAACCATTTGAAGATCCCAGCAAGATCTAAAGTGCTCAATATATAAATGAAAAAATCTAAAAATCAATGGGAGAATAAAACAACATATTACATCAAGATAATGAATACAACTTATCTAAAGAAACCACAATAACCCTTAAGGTTTCCAAAACAAATAATGAGATCTGACTTGGTCTAAGAAGTGGATGACATCACCTAATTATTGTGTAAAATAAATGGAGAGAAAAATGACAAGAAATTTTCCACCTGGATGTATGCTTACATAAGGGTTATTGATGTCAATAGAAGTTTTTCTATGATTGAATGGTCAAGGATGATAAGTGACAACATTGATCATCAGCTGAGTAATGTATTACAGACTCTTGACTTCATATTTAGTATATGATGTAGAATCTAATGGAGCCTTTTCTAGGTTGACTATAAAAGGGATGTTGGTAACAGATCCCATATATGAATATTACCCTCAATTGACTTTTTTAAAATACTTCAAGTAATATAAAAGGGTAGATGATACATTTTTCTATGAAGTTATTTTTAAATGAATGTTTCTTTAAAGGCCAAGAGATTATCTAATACAACTTGGGAGGAAGTTTCCCATTTTGGATGTATTTTTATTCAATTCTTGAATCTCACATACATCAAATTGGTCATTTCACAGGGACACTAGTGAAATTCTAAGGTGCCCTAGTGATAAATAGATTCTTATGGAGTTGTGTATGTATCTAGTGGAGCTACATGATCTTCAATCTAAAGTACACCATTCTTCAATTAGTTTTCCTATTTTTATTATCCATTATCATCATGTAAGTATTTATAAGGCCAAAAATATACAAACATATATGTATCATAACTAGAATCAATCCCATTTTAAATATAGAGAAAATATTGATTATAGAGGCATATCACAAAACATAATTTCTCTTGAGTATATACATGTTGTTGCACTTGAATATTTTTTGATTGATTGTAGAGATGCTTTTGAAATGAGAATAATACATAATAGCAAGATGACTACAGAATAAATTTGCTCTTTTGATTTAGCTACCATTCTTAAAGACATGGAGGATGACAAACAAGTTATTCATGATTATTATCATGCAATGGGAGGAGATAATGCTTCACTCCCAAAAATTGACTATAGGAAGAATCAAGTAAATACTATTATTGAGTGAACTTTATTGGTTCTAGCTATAAATTCAACATGGCTTCTTAGTAAGGGCTATTGCATGAAGGAGCTGGTAATGATATAAATTGGCCAAGTAAGTTGTAAGAGGAAATAAATGCAAGGAAAAATTAGTAAAGAGCCAAAGAATAATTTTAAACTCAATAAGAATGATGTTGATACATATTATTTAGTGAAAAATAAGGAGTCAATTCAATCAGTTTCCCTTGCATCTCCTCTAGTCTCATCTACCACTCCTCTTTCTACCACTCCCCTTATCAGTCATATTTATACCACACCCACCACATATTCATCTTCATTATTGTTAAATAACATAAAAATAATAGTGAAGGATATAAATCCATCCACATTGATGCCACCACTAAAGTCTTCTAACTTCAAACCACTTGAGAAACCTGTTCATAAAGAGACTGATGTTACTCCTCCACCCCCATATTCTCCACCTACTCCTCCTCCTACACCTAATTCTGATGATCAACCCACTATTCCTCTTGTTTATACCCAAAAAGAGACAAATTAGTTAACAACTATAAAATTAATCTCATCTTAGGATGTGTCACAGTAAGAAATAATAGCTGAAACTAAGGATAAAGCCACTAGAGAAGATAAAGAACAAGAAAATTTTGATAAGGAGGTAGAGAAATAAAAATATGAACAAATATTTTCCAATATTTTTTAAGGTATTATATATTCATAGGAAGTTTTTTCTCAAGATATAGTGGTGAGAAATAATCAACAACAAATGGTGATTCATTCAGCCACTTCCACTGGTATGGATTTTTCTTCATGATTGGCATTGCAAATAGCTCTTGAGTCAAAGGAAGAAATTAACTTAGAGGATTTAGACATGTAGCTTATAAAAAGTCTTGATCATAAGGTTAAAAATCCCAAGAGTGCCAAAGTTAATTCAAATCTAATAATTGAGCCTTCAAGTCAAAAATTTGTAAAAATATCAGTTCTTCCATAGGGTAAACATAAAGGTGAAATCATTGAAGAAGAATTGACAATTACAAAGGTACCCCTTAGATAAATCACTACAAATGGCCATAAGTAATACAAATACACCCTTATCAATACTCTCTTTTAGAAGCTTCAAGAAGAGAAGGCTAATAAATCCAAGTTAAAAAAACCAATTTCTAAGTTGTGTGAAATAATTGCCAAAGTGGCAAGATCTACTCCTCAACAATCATTACTTTTAGGAGATGTATTTGATTATAAAACCATAAATGAGGTAGATAAAAATAGTGATAAGGATAAAATATTTGATGAATGGATAGATTAAAATGATACAAACTACATATAAATAGTTTCCTAAGTCCTAGGCACTTTGGCTGACATTGAGAATAAATTGGCATAGCTGAAAGCAGTGATGAAGGAGATTGGAAGTGACAAAGGAATATTTGAATTATAATAGGAAATCATTTAATTAATAAATTTCTTAATTAAAAATATTTTTATTTAAGGAGAGATCATTCTAGAGGGATCAATAAAGAAATCAGAGCAAGAGGAACACACCATATCTTTTCACATGTGCATTTTTGGAGCAATGCTTGAAGAAATCAAGACTTCAGAAGAAGATGCTTGTAAAAGTAAATATAGAGGATTTTATCTTCTATCTTAAGAATTTTTAGTCTGAATAAATTCCAAGGATGCATGAGCAATTACATAATCAATTAATTATAAAGGCCACAACTTCATTCATAACAAAATCAATAAAGGAGTTAATAAAAAGTGAACAATAGGTCAAGAGGCTTGAACCCAAACTTGAAAAGGTGAAAGGATATTACAAGAATTTGGAGAATGAGAAGATAAGATTGGAAACATAAAGGTAATCAGTTGCCATGTTAGATGACATAGCCATTCAGTTCATGATGTCTCAACATATCAAGTACAGAGAAAAGTGCAAAATAAGGGTTCAAAAATTGGAATGATTTATATTGCTTCTCTTCTCAACAACTTCTTATATTTTATTTTATTTTATTCATAAATGTATTTTAAGTAATCTTATTTTAATTAGTTATTTTGTAAGTAATATCACTCAAAGAAGTTACTTGTAAAATTAAGTTACTTTGTAAAATGTAAGACTCAAGTAACTTGGCTAGACATCATTACTTGAAATCATTTTGCAAAAATAATTTACTTAAGTGAGTTGTTCACAACATGTAAAGAAGTTGTATTTGATCCAAATAGTGAAACCAATAAGTTCTACATGTCATCAACCATTGTATGCCACATAGGATAAATTTGAGGACATTTATCAATAGTTTTTAGAATTTAGCATAGCACATGGGATTTCAAGGAGTTGTCTCCTAATTGTTTTTGATATCTAGAATACTATATGTATGAGTGAAGGCATGTGTACCAAGGTGGATGGTAGTTTTTGAAAATCAATTATAATTTTTAAGTAAGAAAGTTTAATCAATCTTAAACTTTACATTTAGATTTCTAGATGTTTTTATATGAACTTGTGTATATACCCTAAATTGGTCAAGAAACCACACATATCATGTCTTTTCATAGTCCTTTCATAGGAGACTCTAACTAGAGAATATGAGCCTTGTTAACATTTAGCCATGGCTTATTTTTTACTTATCTTGGTCTCGTTTCATGCTTGAGTCATCTTTTTGCTTATTCCCAATCATCAGTAGCCTTTTAAATGGTCATTCTAGCTTAGCTAGACTCTATTTCTCATGCTAATTCCATCCCCTAGGTCCTAAGCCTATATGATATGAGCACTAGGATTTGACTATAGTGCTAGACCCTAGGGTGTCCCATTTTTAATGCTCCTATCCAATTGCATTTTAAGTCCTAATAGTTAGGATTCCTTAATGAGTCCCAAGACCTTCTTATCTTCATCCTTAAGTTTTGTTTGTCTTTTTAGTGTTGGCCAAATGTGAATAAAATTTACAAAATTAAAAACAAAGAGTATCCTATATGAAGGACTTCACAAGGCATTTTATATCTAGTACTTACTACTTTGGCACAATACATAATTATAAATCAGTCAATAGTATAGCTCATCATTCTATATCACATATAGATTTACATGTTTGATCAAGGAAGGGCCTAGGTGAAAATTCATTTTTTCATCCATCATGCATGTTGACTATGCATTTTCCCTAAGGGAGAACTACATTTGATCTGAGACCTTAGCTTGAGGGTTAATAGAGGCAGTGATCAGGATAGTAAGGGTTCTAGATCATGCGATCATACTTCCTTTAACCCAATTTTCCCCCTTTTGATTTTGATTTATTTTTTATTTCATGTGTGTGCATGGATCCAAGATTTTTAATATTAAAATATCTCTACAAATATTTTTTTTACATTCCGGACTCAAATTTTCATAGGTAGGATCACACATGGACAACAAATAAAACCCAACTTAGACTTTTATGACCAATTTGTAAAATAGTGGCAGGACTTGGACTATAGTGTTCGACCCCAAAGTGTCTTGTTTTTTTTTATCCTATCCTTTCACTTGATGAAAAATAGATCAAGATTCCTGACATCTTCCCAATCCTATGCAGTAGTTTCTAGGCCTTGAAATAGTCATCTTAGTGTACTTTTATAGATAAGTTACTTTTTTCCCTATGTCATTAATTTTATAAAAATATGAATTTTACCATGTTAGATTATATTTTTCCCCTTACTATATACCCTTTATTATTTAATAACTAAACACTAGTTTCCCAAAAATAATAAAACATTTAGTGAACTTGACTTACTTTGAACAAATCTAAAACCCTAGGTACACTTAGGGTTTTTCCTTCATACTTTGTGCAAAAATTCAATTTCAAAATTCTAATTTTTATATAAATTTTTGTGAATTTATTTTACTCCAATTTACTTTAAAATTTAAATTATTTCCATAATTCAAATTTCTAAAAACTCCAAAAATCTCAAAACTCTATGTATACTTAGGATTTTCCTTCATACTTTGTGCAAAAATTCAAATTTTAAAATTTGAATTTTTATATAAATTTTTGTGCCTTTATCTTATTCAAATTTATTTTATAATTTAAATTATTTCTATAATTTTTAAAAATTATAAAACTCCAACCCAAAACCCTAGATTTCCAAACTAGGTCCTCAAACCCCAAGCCTTCTTGCAATTTTTAGATAACAATTTTGGAATTTTTACAAATTGTTTGGAGTGTCAAAAATATTTTTAAAATCTCTATGTTAGTAGTTATTATTGATTTTATTTTCTTAATAGTAATTTTACATATTCTCTTTGGTGAAATAAATAAAATGGCCACTAAGGCACTTCTTCCCTCTCATCCCATAGATTAATTTCTAATTTTTTCTCATAATTATAATGAGTGGACAAATTTGCAAAATTACACATTAGCTAAAAATTTGGAAAATGATTTCATTTACAATTAAGATAATTACTATTTTTTTAATGAGGAATATGATGATACATGTGAAAGTGATAGTAAATAAAAAGTAGATGTATCTTCTTCTCTCAAACCTATCTCTTTTCTTCCCTCTTCTAAAGAAAATAATTTTGATAAATAGAAAAAGTACTTTTAACCTCATTATCCTATGTACAATGCACCAAATAAATAAATTAGTCATGTACTTCCAAGTGAACCTCTTATTGGTGATAATTTGCTTTCATGTGAACCTACTCTCTCTCTCTCTCTCTCTCTCTCTCTCTCTCTCTCTCTGTTCAAATTACAATGATATAAACACAATAGAATCAAAATTCCAATGCATAGTTCAAATGATCCATCTCATGTTCTTAACCCTACTTTGTTAAAAGAATGTCTAATTGATAAATCTCTTTTACTTCTCATATTTCAAAAAAAAATAATGTATACACTCCATCCATAGATAGTATATATGTAAATAATATTCCAATTTCAAATGATAATTTATTTCATATTAGAAAATAATTAAATTCTTCTCTTAAACCTCTCCCTAGTGACAATGAGTATGATAGTGAACAAGCAAATGAATATTAAAATGAGAGTGACTATAAACTAAATTTTGATTATGATAAAACATGGAATAATGATGATTATTATGTATATAGTGAATTAGAAAATGCATCTCATGTTTCTAACTCTTCTCTCACTCTCTCTCCAACATAATGCATTACAAAATGTTGCTTCTACTTCTATACATGATTCTATTTCAAATGATGCACATGCCAATGTTAACATCACATCTTCTACTCAATTAGAATGTGATTCACCAAAACATAAAGATACCAATGACTCTCCCAATTAAACCCCTACTATAGTAACACCTATTTCTCACTCTTCACCTAAAGAGAATGGTAGTACACATCCCTCTAGTAAGGTCCAAGTTACCATTCTTCTAAAGGTTCAAGTGAGCACACCTCCTCTCTATGATTTAATTGCTAAATGTATAATTCCCATGGCTAAAATAAATGATCAAATTCAATGATTAAATGAATCAATTAAAGATGTTAATATACCATCTAAAGAAATTATTTATTTAATGTATGTAGCTGGTAAGTTACAACACCAATTACATTTTCTTACCTTGGCAAACAAGGTTTATAAGTCTTAGATGGATGACAATGATTTACATGATAACCCTCTTCTGAAGACATTTATAAAAGCTTCATTTCCTAAGTAGATATAGATACCATAATTGACTCACTTTGATGGAATTGGAGATATGTTCATACACCTTCAAGCCTTTCAAAAGGCTTTGCCATCTCATACGAGTCCTTTGATTCTACTGAAATTGTTCTAGTAGACACTAGTGGGTAATGCATAGAAGTGGTTCTTTCATCTACTCCCTATTGATTATTTGCATACAAATGATGATTTAGAGGAGTAATTTACTAGATATTACATAGTAAATATGAGCCCTCATGTTACATATGAGAAACTTGATGCATTGCATCAAAATATTTTAGACCCAATTAGTGATTATATCCTATGATTCAAGACTCACATGTTAAGATTTATCTATAAAATAGCAGATTTAGATATTCAACATATCTTTATTAAGGGGCTTCATCAACTTCTCCTAGAGCATATACTATATCAGATAGAGTTCTATTTTAGGCACTTATGTTATGCATTTCTATCCTTGGAAAATAAATTGGGATTGATTGAGGTAGATTCAGTTGATTGAATTACTCTATATTTCATAGTAGTACCTCCATTTACAACTCTTATCACTTAGCATCCACCATGTCCAAAACAAGAGAGGAGACCATAATTATAAAATCAACTAGTTAAGCATAGAGAACTAGTTTCCATAGTACCACATACAATATTCACTATAGAGAAAAATAGCAGGGAACCACTACAGTTTGATTCAAAGAAGGATAGCCCATATATCATATTATCAACACTATTAGATATGAGGTTAATCACATTATATTTTACTCATAGATGAAATCTACATCTCTTACATAGACAACCACATTGGCCCTTTTATAACTATCATCATATCCGTGGACATAAAGATAATGATTGTTATGGAATCAAAGATTACATTAATAGATGTGTTGGTAATGGAATCATAGCATTCACACAAGGGGAATTGAGATATCCTCTATCATGGAACCATAGAACTCATTCATCCTTGACTGATTTATCATAGGACATTCCTTCCCAAGAATCATCAGTCATTCATCATGAGAGTAATGTAGGTTCTAAGATAGAGTGTTATAGGAGATCTCCTATTCAACCTACTAAAAAGGTTTGGAAACTAGTACAGTAAGAGAAACCTACATATAATAGGAGTATATAGTGCATTTTCAAAGACATATCTAGCATAGTCACATCCACTATAGTATGGTACCACTCTAGAGAGATATTTACTACAACTAAGTTTTTCAGGTCCTATCTCAAATAATAACCCACTATTGTTAAGATTAAATGAAACCACATCACAAAGTACCACTCTAGATATATATTCACTATGGCTAAGTTTTTTGGGTCCTATCTCACATAATAACCCACTATGATTGAGATTAGATGAGTCCCCATCATAGATTATAGTTCTAACTTGATCTATTTATCAGTCATATGCATCACAACAAAGGCCACATGGTATTATTTCACATAGCAGTCCACTATGATTGTGGTTAGATGAGCCTCCTTTATAACACATAGTTTATTATGATCTTGGTGGGTAGATTCACTAACAGTCCAGGCTTTTGGTGTAGTGGTTCATTACATTTGGTATCAGAGCAACCACCCATGTTTGAGTCACAGAGAGGGTGGGTTACACCAGCATTATAGTGTTCATTTGGGGCTCGTACATGTAGTGGATCTCATGTACGTGTGCAAATCTAGCCCAGAGTCTGGGCTTCAGAAGCGTGGTGGGATGTTATGATCTTGGTGGGTAGATTCACTAACAGTCCAGGATTTTGGTGTAGCGGTTCGTTACATAGTTTTAGTTGCACATCCATTGCAATTTCATCTTGTAGAGTCTCCATTCACAACTACAATTAATACACAATAGATAGTATCAGAAACAAAACATGTTCCTATATAACATGAGCAGTATGGGCACTTATTCAGTTGGCCATTAGGGTTCATATAGTGATGCAACATAGAATGATATGACACACATTCATACTGGTATTAGTTTATAAGATTCACTTAGTAGGTGATGATGGAGCCAAAGGGCCAACCTTTACATTCTCAAGCTACTCTGAGGGAAGTGATATGCACAGAGTGATATCTTACATCCCCTTTTACTAAAAAACTAACATTCCTAGTTCTAAATAACCATCCATATCCAAACCACATTAGACAAATCCTAATCTTCCCAATATCCCAATTTACCAATCTTAAACCAAATCACTTTATCAAATTGATTTACAAATTATAAAACAAATAAAGTTCTTTACTTACATATAATTCAAAATCAAAAGTAACATCACACTTATAAAAAAAACAATGAAATCACATATCCCAAATACCATTTTACCAAAACATGTGCAACCTCAACATCAATATCAAATCAACTATCTCTAATCAACTATTTTCAATAAATATACCAATATATTCCAAAATCCATAACATAATATGCCTAAATCCAAAATCAAACCAACATCCACACACACACACACACACACACACACACACAATGATTCTTCAAAACATATAAACCATTTCAATATAGAATCAATCATGAATGGGCATCATTCCCTCACTCTTAGTCTCACTCTCACCACCAATATTAGTCCCATAATCCACTTTAGCACTCAATGGCCCCGCATGACCTCCATATCCTGAATGCCTCTTACAATGACTCTCTTACTCTAGTAGTTGAACATGCTCCTCATGTAAGTTTGTATACTTAATTTTAAGGTCTGTGTACTCATCCATAATCCTCATGCTAATAGAACCATAATTAGGTGGAAGCATCCTATGCCTATTTATCTCAGTGGTCAACTCATCTCTCTCTCTTACTTCCCTAACATATGCAACTATCACTATAGAAACCTTATCAAATAGGTGAGCATGAATACTAGCCATAATTTTCACTCACTCTATCAAACCCTCTTCCATTTCATCATTAGGAACATGTCGTGTGAGCTGTCAGAGTGCCGACTCAATCATGGTCTCCCAATAATCATCATCTCCACTACTTTCCCTAGCATGTGCCTCATCTTGTGCACCTCTCACTCCATCTACACATAATGTATGATACTATGTTATCTATATACTTTAAAAACAAACTAAATGCATAAATTCATATACAATTTAAATAAAATTATTGCTCACCTCACATCATCTAGATCAGCTAAGGATCCTCATACTCTGAAACATCCCCTCCATCAATATGGTACAATGGATCCCACCAATGCCTCATCTATGACACACTATACATGTTTTTACATATGTCATCATACACATCTATAATATCTATAGCTACATCCCACACATCCAAAAGTAATGGTGTTAACTCAGCCTTCATAGGTCTCGCATGAGATCCTACCCTCATAAGTGCTCATGCACTCCTCACCCACACCCATGCTGATGGGGGCACATATTGAGGTACCCAAATATGTCTAGTCATATGATCATAATGAAAATTATCATACACTCTAACCCAAGAGTCATGTATCTAATATATAACTCTCATATATCATAATTACACTTCATCATCATCCCACCCAACAAATCCTCTATGAGGCCTCCACATAATGTCACCAGCCACTAGTCTATTTAACACCCATATATAATGATCCACCATAGGGGATCAAATATCCAATGTATTCATACAACACTAACCAAATAGCTAAAGATTTTCCCATTTCTCCCTCAGTAGTCCTACTAGTCGCATAATCACTATGTCCTCAGAAGCTTAGTAATGCAATAATGTCATTGTACTCAATCTACCACTAAATCTCTCTTATGTAAACCTATATAGATCCCTATATAGGTGGGATAGCATAGTCCTCACCTATAATAACATAGTACCATATACCTTAACATTTCACACAATCCTATGCATCTTATATGCAAAGACACCCCACTACCATCCATAATAAAAAATGATTCCAACAACATAGATAACCACTTCTGCAAGTGTGGAACATTAGACTAAAAAATAACTAACAATAATACATAACTATCACTCCATCTTTTATGTATAGCTAACGGTACATAAGCAAAATATAAGGATACATAATCAATAACATCAATACCCATGTCATCCTGTAATGTCACATGTTGTCTACTAACCGACAAATGCAAAATGTGATACACATCCTCTAGGGTCACAACAATATTCTCTATAATAAGTCATAAAGTACATGTATCTAAATTTAACTTCTCACATAAGTTAGTAATCAGATACCTCTCCCACTATACTGTGCCTAGGTTATACACATAACCCAACCCTACCCTATGCATAACAACTCTCTCATCAATAGATAATGATAACATCCTCAATGTTTCCATCACTTGACCCCTATGGAACTCTTTCATCCATACCTCACCCTAAAAAAACACTATAAATAACACATATATTAGTCCACAATGCCAAATCACTATCCAAGAAAAAATAATAATAGCTTAACAAAGGAGCAGCTCAAAAAATCTCGATTTAGGACAATACCACTGGGTATAGGAAAACATCATTAGACAAGAGTACTATAACCTAGATAAGAGTATTAGAACCCGGACAAGAGTACTAGATGTAGGATAGGAGCATTGGAACTAGTAAACTTTTTCATAGGCTAATTTAAAGAGCTCAAAACACCAAAAATAGGTTTCAAAACAAATAAAAATCAAGCTTTTCAACTACTTACTAGGGTAACATTACCACCAACCTGAACCTAGGCTACCAACTACTCAAACTGGGTCATGGTAGGTGCTTATCTCCTCAACATATCTCTCACTCTAGAGATCCAAATATTAACCTAGACAATACACAAATGAATCAAGAACCAATCCAATTTCCTATATTACCCAACTTTCTCAATCAAATCAAAATACCATTTTGCCCATAACTTGAACCTCGTAACACCATTTTTCAAACCATTTTTTTCCATGTGATAATGATACCGTAGACATTACTCAAACTTTGTTATATTACTACTTCATTTTCCTACCATAGAATGAGTATCTTTATATTCATTTTATACTCAGACACACACCTTGATCATCACCAATCAAAACTTGTTCCACTTTCAACAACTTTGTCTACTCAATAAAAAAACCTCTCAAGTTATTCACAACAATCCAACCTTATTTCTACTTATGCCATTAGTCATCACTTTTGGCTTGACCTCTCTATGACAAATTTCATCCCTCTCCCCAAAAGGGGGCCATTATTCCTATTATTCCTATTTCTACACCTACCCAACATGCCCATCCACTCTCATAAGTGGATACACCAAGGTTTGTATACATTTAGCAATCGTATTATTAGATTTAGCTCAGATCAGTCAAAATATACAATGATTCAGATTACATGGGTCACTCAGCATTACTTAGGACATTCAAAGGGATATAATTTTAGTTTATAAATACATAGACTATTTAGATACAGTGGTTCAAATCATATGGATCCATAATGATTTTAGCTTATAGGTACATAGACTATTTAGATATAATGGTTTAGATCATATGGATCCATAGTGATTTTAGCTTATAGATATATAGACTATTTAGATACAGTGGTTCAAATCATATGGATCCATAGTGATTTCAACTTATAGGTATAAAGATTATTTAGATACAGTGGTTCAAATCACATGGATCCACAGTGATTTTAGCTTATAGGTACATAGATTATTTAGATATAGTGGTTCAAACTATATGGATTCACAATAACTTTGATATATATTCATACTTAGATATGAAATTTAAGGGCATGTACATTACTACATGCCTCACACATATAGCTTCATACAACATGATACAGTTACAAGACCAAATAGCAAATTATAGGCATAGTGTAGAGCGTAGTGTTTTAATCTCTAATTTTGCACATGGGGCATGACACAATGGGTCATATCACATGTGGTTATATAGATTTATATATTATATAGATGCATCACTCACATACCATATTTGGGGGCATAGAATAGATGTTCATGTTCTTCATCATCTAGGATTATACAGATGGAATGGTAAGACATGTCATTCCCTTCTTACATATTGACTAGAGTTTTAGACTACACCCAATTGTACCTAGGTTATCACCAGGTTGGACTGCATGGCCATTTTTAGTAGTTAGTCCATTATATTACCCAAACCTAGACTACACAAATTTATGTGAGACAAAAGATAGACATTAGTTTTGAGTCTTTGATCATTTCTCATTTCTAGTCTAAATTCTTTAGAGTGAGGACATGATAGATTTTGCTCTTCAAAACATATATATTATATACACACATTCCATATTACATGATTTTATGTGGGATAGAGGATAAAAATTAGTTTTAGGCCTTTGAGCATTCCTTATCTTTAGTTAGATTTAACATAGGGGCAGACATTGCCCTCCTTCTCCATGCTAGAATGGATTCCAGTTTCAAATTCATTATAGGGGCATTCATTTTAGGGCCAAGAAGTGAGTTAGACCATTTGCAACACATTCATTTCAATGTAGGTAGGTTTAAGTACACATTTTATTTTATTCTATTTACTCTACTATTTCATTTCATTGCATCACTAGAATAAAAGTGGGGGAAATATATACACCCTAATTTGGTTAAGCAATCACACATATCATGTATTTTCATAGTCCTTTCACAAGAGAATCTGATTAGAGAATATGATCCTTGTTCACATTTAGCCATGTATTTTGTTTTACTTATCTTGTTCTTGTTTCATGCTTGAGTCACCTTTTTCTTTATTCTTAGTCATCTATAACCTTCTAGATGGTCATTCCATCTTAGCTAGACTCTATTTTCCATGTTAATTTCATCCCCCTAGGTCTTAAGCTTGTAGGACAAGAGTACTGGGATTGGAATATAGTGATGGACCCTATGGTGTCCCATTTCTAGTACTCCTATCCAATTGCATTTTGAGTCCTAACAATCAGGCTTCTTCATTTAATGAGTCCCAAGCCCTTATTAGCTTTATCTTTAATTTTTATTTGTCTTTTCAATGTCATCCAAATGTGAATAAAAGTTCCCAAATTTAAAATAAATAGTCTCCTATATAAAGGACTTCACAAGGCATTTTATATCTAGAACTTACTACTTTGACATAGTACATAATTAAAAATTAGTCAATAGTATAGCTCAACATTATACATCCCACATAGATTTTCATTCTTGATAAAGGAAGGGACTAGGCAAAAATTCATTTTTGTATCCATTATGCACATTGATTATGCACATTCCCTAAGGGAAGACTACATTTTATCTAAGACCCTAGCTTGAGGGTTAATGTAGGCAGCGATTAGGACAACAGGGGTTCTAGATCAAGTGATCATACTTCCCCTAACCTAGTTTTTCTCCATTTTGCATTTGATGTATTTGTTATTTCATGTTTGTAGATGGATCCAGGGTTTTGAATATTAAAAAATATATACAAGGATGTTTTTAAACATTTAAGATTCAAAATTTCATAGGCAAGATCACATAGGGACAATGAATAAAACCTAGAAAACTCAGACCTCTATGACTAGTTTGGACAACAACGGTAGGACCTAGACTATAGTGTTAAACCCTAAAGTGTGATATTTTTGACATTCCTATCTTTTCACTGAATGAAAGATAGATCCAAATTCTTGATATCTTCCCAGTCTTATACAATAATTTCTAGGTCTTGAAATAGTCATCTCAATCTACTTTTATAGATAAGTTACTTCTCTTCCCTATGTAATTAATTTTATAAAATTTTGTATTTTATCTGATTAGATCAGATTTTTCCCCTCAATTCATACCATTTATTTTTAATAAATTAAACACTAATTTCCCAAAAATAATAAAAAAACTTGGTTCAAAGTGAATAAGAAGAAAATTGGTTTCTGAGGAACTTTATGTCTAAGGAGATCATTTGGTACATTCTGTGAGGATTACA
Organism: Torreya grandis; assembly: GCA_037957365.1. NCBI lineage: Eukaryota > Viridiplantae > Streptophyta > Pinopsida > Cupressales > Taxaceae > Torreya > Torreya grandis. The sequence goes on along the minus strand of JARHVA010006708.1, from coordinate 437,107 downwards.
ATGGTTAAATTTGTGTTATATTTAAATTTGAATATGAATTCAAACTTTTTCTCAGTCATTTAATGAAATAATTATCATATCTTATATGTTTATCTATTTGTATGGATACAATAAGCTCTGTTAAAACTACTTGTTGTGAAGTATAGTTTCTTTCTTTCTCACATATTTTAGTCTTCTTATTCTCCACTTTCTAAGAACTTATTTACATAATTTGTGAATCAACTACTTAATTTCTATAAAATAACTCTATTATGGTTCATGAACGTTGTGATTAAAGTAATACCTAAAAATTAAATAACTTGTAGACATCCTACACATAATTAGTATAAGTTGTGAATAACTAAAAGTGTGAATAGTTAGAATAGATAAACATAAGCATACATGACATTCACCATTAAATGAAGGGGATTTAATCCCATGACTACCTAGGTACTTTTGTTGGCCTAAAAAATATCTAGCAAATAGTTTCTACGGACTTGACTGGGAAAAATGAACTTAACCAGAATTAAATTAGATTATTCACACAAGGGTAAGATAGACACAGAACTAGTGGTTAGTTATCCAAAATTGCATTTTTTCCACATTGTTGTATAAGAAGTTGCATGAAAAATAAAGGTGCACTTTTGATTATAAACACTTTGCTTATCTTGAGTTACTGCATGTCAAAATAAATGCTTTGTTTATCTTAAGTTACTGCATGACTCATCTTAAAAAAGAGCCACATGAACACATGTGAGATTTCATTTCTAAATTTAATAGACTACTCTACAAAATTCTCAAGATGCTCAACCTAATAGTGATAACCATAAGTTATTTTTCATCAATGTTCAGTTACCAAAGATTAGCTATTAGCTATGTAGAGAACATCCTATTGATTTAGCAACAACTTAGAACATTGCTATAGAGGTTAAAAATGACCTTATTATGGCTGGAAAGATCAAGAAGACAAATTCCAAGGTGGATAGTTATGATTTGACTACATTAAAACCCATTATTGACCCTCTATTGTATAAATTGGCAAATGACTTGATGCAAGTTAAAAGGCAAATTACTTAAGGTGCTCATTCTACTCCTATTAGTAATGCACCTACACATAATTATACAAATTAGAACTAGAATCATATTGTTTGACCTCCATTAAGACTATCAATTAAGGATGCTCTAAAAAACCATGTTGAAATAAATGAATATCAGATAGATCCTAATCTTGATCAAAGATTTACTGATGAGGATGACTTTGTAGATCCCCCTAGTGACTCCAATATAGGGTACCTTGAATATCAATAAAAAAGTGAATATTAAGAAATGATTGGAGATGATCATAGTCACTCTTTTGTAGTGTTTACAAGGTCACAATATCATTAAGTTGGTAAAAAATATTCTAAGGACAAGGGAAGGAAAAATAAGACTCCAGGTCAGATGTTAGCATTCTCAAAAGAGGTAGTCCTTTGCACACTTATCTTACTCCAAAAGATAAATATGTAACATTTTGTTTTCAACCTCATAAAACAGTCACTCATACTTTTGAAGCTAATCCTACTTTATCTATGTCCATCCCTTCTTTTGAAATTATTTATCACATCAAAAAAACTAAGATTCAAATGTCAGAAGCTGAATACTTGAGGTCCTATCCAGATCAACTGAATAGAATAGTTAAGTATGTTCAAAGAAAAATATAAAATAATATAACCAATGCTTTAAAAGGTATATTGTATAATGCCAAATAGGGTTATTTCCAAAACAATGCTACAACTACCTCTCCTACATCTTCTTCCACATTCAAAAGATTAAAGCCATTCTATGTGTCCCTCTTGATCAACAGTTTCAAGTTGAGCAATCCTATCATATATTTTGGAAACTCTAATAATATAATTCCATTTAAATTAGATGATGCCCTTTGGCTCAATTTAACTAATTAAATAGGGACATGTTACTTAATGGAAAGACAAGTTCCCTTGATTGGAAAAATTAAATATGCTCAAGCTATTCTAGCAGTTTTTCTAGATAAAAGTCTTAACATGACAATTCTAGTAGCAGATATTCATGTTTACTATGGAATGTTGTTGAGTAGAAACTTATGCAAAGACCTAGGGGAGAAGTCAAGATGGATTGGTCTTATTCTCATATTCCAATCAAAGGTGTAAATCAAAAACTTGAACCTAAGAAGAAATGTAAGTATACAATTTCTAAGTCAAATGATCCAAGATCATATATTATTTTTAAAGAATAAGATCATGGAATCTATTACCTTGAATTGGGAAAGGAAACACAAAAACTATAGACAAAATATGGAGAAGAGAAAATATGGATATTATAATTTGATGGTAGCTACTATTCTCTTAGTTTGGGTGTGGGATTCATATTGATATCACTTGATGGTAAGGTATATCTTTATTCTTACAAGCTTATGTTTGAAAATATTAAAAACATAGCAGAGTATGAAATACTATTATTAGGATTGGAACAAGTAAAATAAAAAGGGGTGAGACTTATAAAATCACAAACAGATGTTGAGTTGATAGTAAATCAAATTCATGGCTAATAGTAAGTAAAGAAAGATAAGCTAAGGCACTACCAGATCGAGTTCTGAGTATAACACTTGTTTTTATAGCCTTTTCAATAAATTTTATTCCACATGATCATAAATATATATCTAATTATCTTATATTTATTATAGCTCTGCTCATGCCAAATCAATAACCTAAACATTTTCAAGAGGGTGACTATAGGTTAGATATGGTTTTTTGTCCAAAGGTTTCATATAATGTCAATCAGTGGTAAGTCTTTAACAATAGAAAGCATATAACAACTTTCCTTGAGTAATAGGATAATTTTTAAGAATTATATTTTGAAGGAAGTAACTTACTTCTATGCTAGACAACAAAAGGTAATACTAACCTTGAACATGATGATAATAAATAGGTGTTTTAATTAAAGGCAAATAAAATTCTTAAAGGGTTAGTTTCTTTAGAAGATTTTTTTTATAAGCATGATTAGTTTCTAGATAAAAAGAAAGAATATGGTAAGAGTTCTCTACAAGTATAACAAGTTAATTTGGGTAGTGAGGAAGAGCCCAAGATGGTCAACATTGGGAAATATTGTTCTCAAGAGGAAAATTAAGCATTCATTATGCTTCTTAGGAAATATATTGATCCTTTTAGCTAAAATAAGTATAACATTACATTCCACTTCAGCTAGAGGTAAAACCTTTCAAACAAAATCTTCACCATCATAACCCAACCATATCAGGTATTATATTTTCTAAAATACATAAGCTACTTGATGCTAATATCATTTATCCCAATCATCATTAAGAATGGTTGTCTAACATTATCCCAATAAGAAATAAAAATGGATAAATACGTCTATGTGTTGATTTATGTAATCTTAACAAAGCTTATTTGAAGGATAACTATTCATTACCTATTATGGATTATACCTTGCAAGTAGTTATAGGCCCAAAAATTATCCATGTGAGATAGATTTTTAGAATATAATTAGATAAAAGTGGTAGAAAAAGATCAGTACAAAATAGCTTTCACAACACCATGAGGGACATTTGCCTATCAAAAGATGCCCTTTGGGCTTGTTGATGCTGGGACAACTTGTCAATGAGTGATGGACCTGGCATTTGCAGATTTGAAGAACAAGAGTATAGTTATATATCTTGATGACTTGATAGTCTTTTCCAAGAAGAGAGGTAATCATTTATCTAATTTAGAAGAGGTTCTCATCTAGTATAGAAAACATGGGATCTCCTTGAATCCTACGAAATCAATATTTGTCATGACTGAAGGGAAGCTTTTTGGTCACTTCATCTTAAAGGAAGGAACAAAGATTGATCTAGAAAGGGTGAAATCTATTTAAATTCTACTTATGCTTACATCTAAGAAAGGGGTACATTCATTATTTGGTAAGGTTAGCTTTCTCAAAAGTTCCACTCTTCACTTTACCAAGTTAACTCACCACATTTCTAACATGATGAAAAAAAGCAAGAATTAAAGTGGAATGTTGAAGGTAAGATGGCATTTGAAAATATTAAAAAAACCATAGCTCAAGCTCTAATACTAGTTTCTCCAAATTTTAGTAAGAAATTTAGTCTCTATTGTTATTATTCTAAACATACCATGTCAACCATACTTCTACAAAATAATGATGAAGATATTGAATCTCCCATAGATTTCATGAGATAATCATTGAAAATTTATGAACTAAATCATACATAGATGGAAAATCATGCCTTAGCTATAGTCAAAGCATACAAAACATTCAGGTACTACATCTTGTCTTCACATACTATAGTATATGTACCTAACACTATAGTTAAATCTATTCTAACGCAACAAGAGATGAGATTGCTATGAGGCACCTAGATAGCTAAAGGTTCAAGAGTTTGATCTAGATATCAAACCCACAAAGCTTATAAGAGGAAGAGGCTTGTGCCAACTAATGAAAAAAAGTAAACCAAATGACACATATATGATGGTGTCTTTGCTTCAAGATGAATCAGATGAAAATTTTCCCATGGTTCTTTTTGTTGATCTTTTTGATGAATGGTACAGTAAGATTTCTTTCTTCCTAACTAATGGAGAATGTCTAGCTCATCTTACATAAGGAAAAATGGACCATCAAGCTGAAGTCAAAGTACTTATCCTCTGGCACAATGGTTTAGATAAAAGAGGAATTGATGGTGCCTTCCTCCATTGTGTGGATAAAGAATAGAAAAAGAGACTACTGGAATAGTTCCATGATAAAGTATGTGGAGGTCACTTTTTAGCATGAGTTACAACACATAAAATCTTATGAGTAACACATTATCAGCTCACTCTTTTCTAGGATAATTTGGATTGGGTTTCTAAATGTCAAACTTGTCAATATTTTGTGGGATTTTTAAACTTGCTAAAATTACCTTTAAAACCAATCATAATCAATGAACTATTATGTTAATGGGGCATAGATTTTATTGGAATGTTGAATCGCTCTTCAAGTGTTGGTCATTATTATGTTTTAACTGCCACTAATTACTTAAGTGGGTAGAATCCATTCCTATAAATCAAGACACTTCTAAAGTTATATGTGATTTTATCTAAGAAAACATTATAGTGAGGTTTGGTGTTCCTCACAAGATAGTAATAGATAAAGCAACTAACTTTTCCTCAGCTAAACTAGCTCATTTATGTTATTTACGTAGAATAGAATTAGTTTACTCTTAAAATTACTATCGTCAAGGGAATGACCAAGATGAATCAAGTAAAAAAAACTTGATGACTATCATTCACAAGCTAGTGGATGATAATCAATGTACCTAGCACAAAAATCTATTTGATGCATTGTGGGATAACAGAATCACTCCAAAGAAATCCATTGGCATGTCACCATTTTATTTATTATATGAAATATATGTTGAAATACCCATCACCATATAGTCACCTAATTTACAACTGTCTAAGGTAATTGAAGATTCACTTGATAAAAGAATTGTGTTTTTATCTGAACTACAATAATTGTGTGCTCAAGTTGTTGACCATTTAATTGATCATCAGATGAAAGTAAGGAATATTTTTGAAAAAAAGGATTAAGAAATAAAGTTTGAAGTTAGTGATTTGGTCTTGTTGTGGGATAAGAAAAATGAACCAAAAGGGATGCATGGTAAATTTTATTCACTATGGAAAGGACACTTCACAATAAAGAAAGTTATTGGAAAAGATAGATTCATCCTAAATTATCAAGATGGAATTGAACTACTACTTCCTTATAGTGGGAAAAACTTGAAGCTTTCCAAGAATTAAGCATCAGGGTAACACCTGTGTGTGTGTGTGTGTGTGTGTGTGTGTGTGTGTGTGTGTGTGTGTCTAACCTCAATTTTTATTTTGTACAATTATTTTTATTTTTTATATTTTTTTGTTTTGAAGTTTTTCATGATTGAGTTTTTACATGACTCAATACCCAATAGAAAAAAAATCAAAACTAGAGATATTATAATTTCATCCTTGTTTCATTACTTATTATAGAAACAAAGATGTCCTTAGTCAGAGCCAGTTGATGTCCCCAAAATTTTACACTTGGAAATTTCAGGATACCCCTATTGAATTTTTTGCCTTTTATCTTATGTGAGTTAGTTGTCCTTGTCAAAACTTAGTCCCATAAATAAGACTTAGACTTTATTAGTTTTCATTGTGATTTATTTCGTTACCAAGATTGCTTCAAATTGCTCTAGAAGGTTAGAAAATGTCTACCTGAGTCATTATCATAAAACCCATTTGTCCATCTTTCTAAGAGATTCAAAAAGCTATGTTTTAGACTCAATCCTAAGCCAACTCAAGTTCTCTAAGTTGTTTTACTTATTTAAAATGGTGAAGTAAGTTGTCTTTCAAAACCTAGGTTACAACATCCAGTTCAAATCAGAATTATGTAATGAATTTACTTATAAAATCTAAGTAAAGTAGATTCATAAATCCACAAAGCATTATTTAAAATAACCCAGGGTTTTGAGGTTACTTCACTTGATTAAATTCATAATTAAAATCAATAATGGGTTCATGAGTCCAAATTATTCATAAGCCTAGACTAAATTAGGGTTTTAGAGGTACTTGACTTCATAGACCAAATTAAGCAAAGCAGTTCATGAAACTTGATAATCATCAAAATTACTACATGGATTTCCTCACACATGTCACTTACTTGTCATTAATGTATGAGTTAATATAAATATTATAAAATTCCACCTCATTTACCACCTAGCTTTTGATTTTTCTAACCTAGTTGTTACCCCTACAAATCTTGAGTGACAATGTTTGAGCTTCTAGAGCTATTTTGATGCAAAATATTCATAACCCATTTGTAGTTGAGGTATTTAGATTGTTTTCACTTTGTTTTTATGTTTCCATTTTGTGTTTTTAACTCATTTTTCCTTTGGTAAGATTTCATGCACCATTTTGAAATATTTTATGTCATTTCTTACTTTGCTCACAATTGTTTGTCATTTTTTGCATGCATAGGTGTTGTTAAACTTGTAAATTATTCAAAAATACTTGGCATGAGAAAATTTCAAACAAAATAACAAAACATTGAATATTCTTTGTATATCCCTAATGTTTGACCTAGATAATCTACCCAAAGTTTGAATAACTTGTTACTTTATTGGGTTTTCCAACCTAAATAAATGGCCTTAAGAAACCCAAAGTTCTTAAGGGGCATTACTTGCTTAGATTTTGAACAAATGCTTACTTACCTAGAGTTTTGATTACCTCTTAATTCTATTTCATTAGGTTTTCCAACCCAAGTAACTTGCCCAAAAAACTTGGTAAGTTACTTAAAGAAATCCAAAATTATAAATGCTTGCCACTTAGTTAGGGTTTTCAACCCTAAAGACTTGTGGAATACCTAGACCATCGCAGAGTTATGACATCCTGTTACTTGGAATGAGTTCCTTAAAATTCCATGGTTTTTTATTGATAGAAGATCCTATTACCTAAATCTTGCTTAGGATTGTTACATGAGACAACAACTTAACTCAGTTGTTTAACCTTTTCTAAAACCAATAGGAATAATTACTAAGTTTTCAAGAGCATTTACCAAGTCTTTCCAGTGTTATCCACCCCAAATTTTAGGAGTAGAAGAATCAGCAACTCTGATTGAACAAGTTCTTGAACTTGCACTTGAAGAATTTCTAGGTCCAAGTAGGAAAGGGAAGACTAAATAAAAGAGAGTTGAGAAGTCAAAGGAAGCAAAGATGAAGTATGAATACAAGGGATATCCCATTGAGTCTTGAATTACATCCAAACTATCTAAAATTAGTGATACTAACATAAGACATGTTTCCATAAATAAGTTATTGGAAAGGTCTAAATCCACAGTCAAAACACCACTCATGTAAGCAATGAAAAATAGTGGAATCCTACAAGTTTTAACTTTCCCAAGCTCTGCACAACTTCCTAAATTTGTCCTAAAATGTGCTAAGTATTATTATTCTCTCACTAGGATAGTAAATGTTGGATTCTTTTAGTTATTTCCACTTAGACACTGAATCTTTTCCCCAACAAGCTAGCACACTAGCCCTTTCACATGAGAGGTAATTCTTGTGCACTCACCTAAAGCACACATTGAAAGATCAGTTCTCAAAGGCTTTGAAGTATAATGAGTGTTTGTTCATATTTTTAAATTACAAGTTTTAAAAGGTCATTTAACACCATAGATATATTACCATTACTAACTAGTGATAAAAGGAAAAGACACCTATGACTTGTAAGTAAAAAAATCATCATTCAACACTTATACTATTTCATTATTCATCTCATGATGTGGTAAACACTGAATTCTTATTAATCACTTGAATTATAAGGCAAAGTTTTTATCTCTACTTGCCAAAAGACCACCCTTCCAAATTATTACAATAGGGGTTTTATTCTTGTTTTTCCCTAACCAAGTGTCATAATTCTAATTTCCATGAATATATGGAACACAAAATCTCAACAAACTAAGAGCCATAGTTCTTATAATTATTTCTTACTATAGAATCAAGTATATTTTCCCCTAGATCTCCGTTATATGTTATATTTTGACAGCCAACTATTTCATTCCTCATAGGCTAGTACAAAACCTCTAAATGGTGGGGGTTAAAGTGTCCTACTTGAATTACTCTTATAACTACTCCTACATCCCTCATGCTTCACTTCCTATGCACTCCCCTAGTATTATACTTTGGTTATGAGTCCTTTATTCTTGGGTCCCTTGTGACATGTTCTCTTTTGATTGGGTCCTCTTTCACTGGTCTCTTATGCCATTGTCCTTCTACACCCATCAACTTCCCCACTTATCAATTATGTTCCATGGTCCTCCTATGCCATGGTCCTTCTATGCCATACTAGTACTTACATCAAAATGGACAATTGTATCTACATGCCACACACCAAAAATGGAATAATACTTATTCAAAATTTAGGGGTCAATATTAAAAGATACCACTAGTAATGTGGTGGTCAAATTAGATATTCAGTATTTTGACTACTATTTGAAGATCTCAATTAAAGTGCTCAACATATCAATGAAAAATGTTTAAAAACCATTGGGAGAATAAAATAGTAGATTGCATCAAAATAATAAATACAACTTATCTGAAGAAACCAATGTAGACCTCAAGGTTTCCAAAGCAAATAGTGAGCCTGACTTGGTCCAAAAAGTGGATGACATCACCTAATTACTATGTAAAATCAATGGAGAGAAGAATGCCAAGAAATTTTCCACCTAGATGTATGCTTATATAAGGGATATTGATGTCAATAAGAATTATTCTATGATTAAATGGTCAAGGATGATAAGTGACAGCATTGATTATCAGCTAACTAATGTATTATAAACACTTAACTTCAAAATGACTTCATATTTAATATATGTTTCAATATCTAATCAATCCTTTTCTGGGATGATTACAAAAGGGATGTTGGAAATAGAGTCCATCTATGAATATTAACCTCAATAAACTCTTTCTAAATATTTCAAGCACTATAAAAGGATAAATTATGCATTTTTATATGAAGCTATATGTAAATTGAATGTTAATTTAAAATTCAAGAGAGTATCTTATACAACTTGGGGGAAATTTTCCCATTTTATATGTATTTTTATTTAGTTATTAAATTTCACATACATTAGATATGGTGGTTTCATAGGGACACTAGTGAAATTTCCAAGGTACCCTAGTGATAAATGGATTCTTATATAGTTGTGTATGTAGTTGGTGGAATTTCATGATGTTAAATCTAAAGTACACCATTATTTAGTTGGTTTTCCTATTTTTATTGGCCATTATCATTGTGCAAATATTTATAAAGACAAAAAAATACAAATAGAGATGTATCATAACTACAATCAATTCCATTTTAAAGCTAGAACAAATTTTGATTATAGAGGCATAACACAAAACACAGTTTCTCTTGAGTATATGCATATCCTTGCACTTGAAGACTTTTAGATTGATTGTAGAGATGAATTTAAAGTGAGAAAAGGAGATAACAGTAGGATGACTATAGAAAAAATTCACTCTTTTGATTTAGCTACCATTCCTGAAGACATGGAAGATGATGGAAAAGTATTTCATGATTCTTATCATGCAATGGGTGGAGACAATGCTCCACTCCTAGAAATTGACTATAAGAATAATCAAGTAAATACTATTACTGAGAGAACTTCATTGGCTATTGTTATGAATTCAATAGGGATTCTTAAAAAAGGTTACCATATGAAGGAGCCAATAATGACATAAATTGAATAAGTAAGCTATAAGAGGAAATCAATGCAAGGATAAAGTAGCCAAGATCCAAATAGGAAGATGAAACTCAAGAAGAATACCAATGATACATATTATTTAGTGAAAGAAAAGGAGTCAATTTAGCTAATTTCTCTTGCATCTCCTTTGGTCTCATCTACCACTCCTACTTCTACCACTCATCTTTCTACCACTCCCCTTATCACTCCTATTTATATTACACCCACCACATCTTCATCTTCATTACCAGTGAAGAACATACAACTAGTAGTGAACGAGATATATCCATCAACACTCACACTACCTCCAAACTCTTATAGATTCAAACCTCTTGAGAAACCTATTCAGAAGGAGACTGATGTTCCTCCTCCTCCACCTCCATATTCTCCACCAAATACTCCTCCTCCACTAAATTTTTATGATCACCCTACCATTCCTCCTATTCATACCCAAAAAGAGCTAGAGAAGATAAAAATTGGATAATTAATCTCATCTCAAGAGGTATCACAATAAGAAGTAATAGTTGAACCTAAGGATAATGCCACTGGAAAATATAAATAACAAAAAACGTTTGACAAGGAGGTAGAGAAATAAAAAGATGAACAAATAGTTTATAATGTTATTCAAGGTATTCTAAATGAATAGGAAATTCCTTATCAAGAGATAGTGGTGAGAAATAATCAATAACAAATGGTGATTCATTCAGCCACTTCCACTAGTATGGATTTTTTTCATGGTTAGCATTGCAACTAGTTCTTGAGTCAAAGGAAGAAATTAACTTGGAAGAGATAGAATTGTAGCTTCTAAAAATTCTTGATTATAAGGGTAAAAATTATGAGTGTCAGAGTGACTTCAAAGCTAATAATTGAGCCTTTAGGTCAAAAATTTGTAAAAATATCAGTTCCTCCATAAGGTAAACATAAAGGTGAAATAACTAAAGAAGCATTAACAATTGCAAAGCTATCTCGAAGATAAGTCACTACAGAGGGATTGAAGTAGGACACACATACTCTTATAAATATTCTCTTTCATAAGCTTGATGAAGAGAAGGATGATAAATTCAAGTTAAAGAAATAGATTTCTAAGTTGTGTGAAATAATTGCCAAAGTGGCAAGATCTGCTCCTCAACAATCATTACTTTTAGGAGATGTATTTAATCAACAAACCATAACTAAGGTATAGAAAACTAGTGACAAGGCAAAATTAGTTGACAAATGGATAGATAAAATGATGCAAACTACATAAAAATGGTTTCCTGAGGTCCCAAGCACTTTGGCTGACATTGAGAATAAATTAGCATAACTAAAAATAATGATGAAGGAGATTGAAAGTGAGAATGAAATATCTGAATTGAAATAGGAAATCCTTCAATGAATAAATGCTTTAAGTGAAATTTTTTTTATTGAATAAAATATTATTTTAGAGGGATGAATAAATAAACCAAAGAAGAACACATCATATCTTTTCACATGTACATTTTTGGAGCAATGCTTGAAAAAATGAAGACTTTGGAAGAAGATGCTCACAATGTGAAAGTAGATTTGGAGGATTATATATTCTATCCTATGATTTTTTGGTTGGAAGAAAGGCCAAAGACACATGAGAAATTACATCATCAATTCAATCAATTAATTAAAAAGGCCACGACTCCATTCACAATAAAATCTATAAAGGAGTTAATAAAAAGTCAACAACAGGTCAAGAGGCTTGAACCCAAACTTGAAAAGGTGAAAGAATATTGAAAAAAGATAGATAATGAGATGCTAAGATTAGAAATATAAACGTAATCAATTGCCAATTCATATGACATATCCATTCAATTCATGATGTCTCAACATATCAAGTATATAGAAAAGTGTAGAACAAAGGTTCATGAATTGAAATGATTTATATTGATTCTCTTCTCAAAAACTTCTAGTTTATTCATAAATGTATTTTAAGTAATTTTATTCTAGGTAGTTACTTTGTAAGTAATATCACTAAGAGAAGTTACTTGTAAAAGTAAGTTGCTTTGTAAAATGTAAGACTTAAGTAACTTGGCTAAACATCATTACTTCAAGTTATTTTGTAAAAATAAAATACCTTAATAAAGTTGTACACAACATGCAAGGAATTTATATTTGATCCAAATATTGAAACTGATAAGTGTTACATGTCATTAGCTATTGCATGCCACACATGTGAAATTTGAGGAGGATGTCTGTCAATGATTTTTAGAATTTAACATAACACATGGGAATTCAAGGAGTTTTCTCTTAATTATTTTTGATATCTATAATATTATAAAAATGAGTGAAGTCCTATGTGTTAATGGGGATGGTAATTTTTCAAAATAAATTATAACTATTAAGATAAAGTTTAAGTAATATGAAACTTTTCATTTAGATTTATAAATGTTCTTTGTATGAACTTGATTCAAAGTGAATAAGAAGAAAGTTGGTTTTTGAGGAACTTTGTGTCTAAGGAGACCATTTGGTGCATTATATGAGGATTAAAATAGTAAACTTTATGTTATATTTAAATTTGAATATGAATTCAAACGTGTTCTTAATCATTTGTTGAAATAATTATCATATATTATATGTTTATTTGTTTGTAAGGATATAATAAGCTCTACTAAAACTACTTGTTGTGAAGTATAGTTTCTTTATTTATCACATATTATAGTATTCTCATTCTCCACTTTCTAATAAATTCTTTACATAACTTATGAATCAACTGCTTGCTTGCTGCAAATCACTATGTTATGGTTCATGAACCTTGTGATTAAAGTAATACCTGAAAATAAGATAACTTGTAGATATCATGTGCATAATTAATATAAGTTGTGAATAAATGAAAGTGTGAATAGTTAAAATAGATAAACATAAGCATATAATAGCTTCATTATTAAATAAATCAGCTTTAATCCCATGACTACCTAAGTAGTTTTGCTAACCTATAAAATATCTAGCAAATAATTTCTAGTGACTCTGCTAGGGAACATGAACTTAACCAGAGCTAAATTAGATTATCCACACAATGGTAAGATAGATGCAGACTAGTGGTTAGTTATCTTAAATTGCATGTTTTCCACATTATTGTATAAAATGTAGCATGCAAAATAAAGGTGTACTTTTGATTATAAATGCTTTGCTTATCTTGAGTCATTGCATGTCAAAAGAAACACTTTGATTGTTTTAAGTTTTTACATGACAAGTAATCACTTCCCATGTATTTGATTATAAATATGAAGTAACTTAAATAAATTCTTAGAGAAGCATAAGCACTTCAATCTAGTAAATTGAACTTTCACTAGGGCAAGATGAAATCAAGGCCAAATAGATGACTTCTTTTAGCTATAAGAATAGTTTAATTTTAGCTTCCCTCCTTAAAATAGAAGGCGAATAGTAAATATTTTGCCTATCAAACATATGTGAACTATGAATTTGTTAAGCACAAGCTTATACTGAGAGGGGGGGGGTGAATCAGTATAAGATATTTTTAACTTTCGGCTATTAATCTTAAATTCAAAACCTCAAATTACTCCGCAATTAATATATTCAAAGTAATCAAATGCAAAACCACACAATGCAAATAAACACAGATTTGCGTGGAAACCCTTTCGAGAGAAAACCACAGAGAAATTCTCTTAATATAAATATTCGTAGGCACCAACCTACTGGAGCACCAACCCCAAAAACAATTTTGTAGGCACCAACCTATAGGAGCACCAACCCCTTTTACTGAGCACCAACTCAGCAAGAGACACCAATCTCTTCAAAACGAAGGCACCAACCTTCTCAGAAAAAATCACTCTTCTATCTCAAATTTGTTGTCAAAACAACAGATGATAGAACACTTGCTTTATCTCCTTTAGATTCGATCTACGCTTTAGTGTTTTCGCTGCTATACTCTTTCTTATACTTGCTGATTTTTTCTTTTCAATATTCTCACAAAAATTTGCCTTTAAAAATTCTGCTCTTCTTTTATATATCTTCTACTTTCGAATCTACTCTTTTGCCATTCGTTATGGACTTATTTATAACCCACAGAAAGCCACAAATTAAGGTCGTGACTCTTCAAGTGAAAAGGTCCTTTCGAACGGTCACACCTCCTCCCAATAGGTCGGCCAAGGTTGACAATTCCATCAACATTTCCGTCGACAATTCCGTTCACTTCCGTCGACATTTCCGTCAACAATTCCGTTCACTTCAGTCGACATTTTCGTTCAATTCCGGCAACAATTCCGTTCACTTCTGTCAACATTTTCGTTCAATTCCGGCAACAATTCCGTTCACTTCCGTCAACAATTCCGTTCACTTACGGCCATTAATTCTGTTCACTTCTGGCAATCAATTCCGTTCACTTTCGGCAATAGTTCATTTGACATCAATGACAATATTTAAACAATCTCCCCCTTTGTCATTGTTGTAGCTCCCCCTTTCTGTGACATCTTCTTTATGTACTTCTCCCCCTTTGACATCAATGGCAAAGGGTCTATCCAAGAGCTAGTACTTAGCTCCCCCTTCGCTGATGCTTCCCTTTAGTGGCAAGACGCAAAAGAAATTACTCCCAACTTCTGTCGTAGGTACTCAAATGTTTCCTTTGGAAGTGGCTTAGTGAAGATATCTGCCATCTGTTCGGATGTGGAAACATATTCCAATTTTACTTGTTGTTCTGCCACCTGTTCTCTCAAGTAATGATACTGTATAGGGATATGCTTAGTTCTGGAATGCATAACTGGATTCTTTGAAATACTTATTGCACTAGTATTATCACAGAATATAGAGATTGGATGATTATACTCTACTTTGATATCTTTCAAGGTTTGTTTCATCCATAGAACTTGTGTACAACATAGCACTGCCGCTATGTACTCTGCTTCCGCTGTGGATAGAGATACAGAATTCTGCTTCTTACTCAACCAAGATACTAGGCTATCTCCAAGAAAGAATGCTCCTCCACTTGTACTTTTTCTATCATCTACACAACCTGCCCAATCTGAATCCGTGTACGCTACCAATGTGAAGTCTTTACCTCCTGGGTACCACAACCCATAATCCAAGGTTCTCTTTAAATATCTAAATATACGTTTCACAGCTTGCACATGTGTTTCTTTTGGAGCTGCTTGAAATCATGCAACCATACCTACTGCTTGCATGATATCTGGCCTAAATGCCGTCACATATAGTAAACTCCCAATCATTGATTTGTAAAGTGTTTGATCAGTATTCGGAGATTCATCATCTTTGCTCAACTTCGTACCTGTAGCCATAGGTGTGCTAACAGGGGCACACTCCTCCATATGGAATTTCTTCAACATCTCCTTCACATACTTGCTTTGGGATATGAATATTCCTTTGTTAGATTGAGAGATTTGTAAACCAAAGGAAAAATGACAACTCACCTAACATGGACATCTCAAATTCCTTTTGCATATCTTTGACAAATATCTTAGACATTTCTTTATTGTCTCCTCCAAAGATTATATCATCTACATACACCACAACAATTAACTGGTGATCTCCTTCAGTTTTGATGTAAAGATTACTATCAGCATATCCTCTCTTGAATCCTTGGTCTTGTAGGTATTTATCAAGCCTAGCATACCATGCTCTAGGAGCTTGTTTCAATCCGTATAAAGCCTTCTTCAACTTACACACATAATCCTTGTTTTCTGATAAGAGAAATCCTTCTGGCTGTTCTATGTAAACTTCCTCTTCTAGATTGCCATTTAGAAATGCTGATTTAACATCCATTTGATAAACTTTGAAATTTTTGAATACTGAAAATGCAAGAAATATTCGAATTGCTTCTAATCTAGCAACAGGGGCAAAAGTCTCTTCAAAATCTACACCTTCTACTTGAGCATACCCCTTACATACCAACCTTGCTTTGTTTCGAGTGACTTGGCCATTTTCATTCAATTTGTTTCGAAAAACCCATTTAGTGCCAATTACATTCTGATCCATTGGCCTCGGCACAAGTTCCCAAGTCTCATTCTTCTCAATTTGATCTAATTCTTCTTCCATTGCTTTTACCCAATGTTTATCATGACTAGCTTCAGAAAAATTCTTAGGCTCTACCTTGGATAACAAAGAAAAATTTACATGCTCAGGGATACTTACAATTCTTCTTCTGGTTTGCACCCCAGCATCAATGTTGCCAATGATCTGACTTTCAGCATGATTCTTCTGAACAAAGCGAGATGGTGCTTTGGTGTCTTGCCTTTCAGATTCACTCAATTTTTCTACATTTTCTTCCTCCCCTTCTTCTTCTACAAGATTGGGTATTTCTAGAGGCTCTTCTGAAGGTTCTTTTGCCTTTTGATTCATGATCTCATCTATTCTAACACTAGCACTTTCTACGATACTTTGTAGCCTTTTGTTATAACATCTATAGGCTTTGCTTTTGATGGAGTAACCAAGAAAAATTCCTTCATCAGCTCTTGAATCAAATTTGCCCAAGTTTTCTTCATTCCTGTTGATAAAACATTTACATCCAAACACTTTGAAATGTTTGACCGACGCTGGTCTTCCTTTCCACAATTCGTAAGGAGTTTTGTCATTATTAACTCTGATTTGCCCTCTATTCAAGATATATACTACTGTATTAACTGCTTCTCTCCAGAATCTATTTGATAGCTTAGATTCATTCAACATAGTTCTAGCCATCTCTTGAACGGTTCGATTTTTCCTTTCCACCACTCCATTTTGTTGTGGAGTCCTTGCAGTTGAGTATTGTCTCTTAATTCCATGATCTTCGCAAAACTCAATGAATTCATTTGAAATAAACTCACCTCCTCGATCTGACCTTAGACATTTTATTTTCAGCTCTTTTTCATTTTCTACTAATGCCTTGAAAGCTTTAAACTTTTCAAATGCTTCTGATTTTTCTTTTAGAAAGGCTACCCATGTCATTCTAGTATAATCATCAATGAGCAACATAAAGTAGCTCTCACCTTGCATGCTTTCAGTTCTGGTAGGACCACAAAGATCCGTATGAATCAGCTCTAGTGGTTTGGTGGTCGAATATTCCTTCGTTCTGAACCTTGTTCTGGTTTGCTTCCCGTGTTGGCATTGCTTGCATAGAGTGCTTGAAGGTTTTGTTATCTTTGGCATATCTCGTACAGCCTGTTTGTTGCTGATTTTCACAAGATTATCAAAATTTATGTGCCCTAACCTTCTATGCCATAGCCAACTTTCTTCAACTTGACTCAGACAACATTTCTCTCCTCTCATTTCTCCAAGCATGTATAGGTTGTTTGTAGTTCTATGAGCATCTGCAATTAGTTCTCCTGTGTCTCTTTTTCTGATCTCACAACCTTCAGAAAAGAACTTGAGCGTGTGTCCTTGATCACACATTTGGCTAACACTTAGAAGATTATGCTTTAACCCTTCCACATATAACACATTTTCTGTTTTGGTTTTTCCATTATCGAGACTAAGTGTACCTTTTCCTGTTATTCTGGCTGTAGTGTTGTCTCCAAACTTCACCGTGCCTTCATTGACATTTTTTAACAAGATGAATTTGCTTTTATCTCCAGTCATGTGTCTCGAACATCCACTATCAATGAACCATTGTTGTCCTTCATCTCTAGCATGGAATGCTGTTTGAACAATCATGGATTCTTCTTGCTTCTTCTTCTAGATCTTTGATGGTTCTCTTTTCTTTATCACTGGAGCTTTGAACTTTTGATCTTGTCTTACAGATTCAAAAACACTTCTACAATAGCATGCTATATGTCCATAGTTGTTGCACTTGTAACAAACTATAGCTTCATCAAAGTTTGATAAGGGAGCGAATGAATTGTAGTTTCTGTTCGAAGCTCCATAGGTTCCTTTGTTTCTACTCCTGACTTCAATATCCTTGGCTCTCTTTCTACAATCTAATTTCTTATGACCAAAATGATTGCAATAATAACAATATCCATTAAAATAATTACTAAACCTAGTTTTATTTGTATATCTTGGAGCAAATGGTCTTCTGAAGTTTTGTTCTCCTTTGCTTTCTTTGTTGATAGAGTTGGTTTTTGTATTCTTGGCTTCTTCCTTCTTGGTCTCCTTTTTCATTGGTTCTTTAAGAGTTTCAACGTAGCTCTTAGCTTTCTCTTTTTCTTTCTCATACCCAATACCTAACTTGTTAGATGGTGATCTTTGACTCTCTAGAATCTTATTCAAAACTTGAGTGCTTTTTTCAGATTTCAATTCACTTGTTATTTTAGAATTCGCCTTTTCTAGGTCCCTTTTTAAAACATCTATTTCAAATTCATACCTTTCATAGTCTTCTCCTTTCTTCTTTAGCTGATCCGTTAGATCTTCTTCAATTTTCTTTGCTTCTTCGATTTGGACTTTTAGATCAGCAATTACCTTGTTTGATTCCTCAAAGACTTGTGATGTCTTCGTTTTGAAGTCTCGATTCTCTTCTTCATATTTTCGGAGTTGTAACTTTAGTTTCTGATTCTTCTTCTTAAATGCTTTTATTTCTTCCAACGTGCAAAGAAGTTCTTCTTCAAGGTTCACTTCACCTTCTTCTTCCATGTCTTCGTCTTCCTCCAAATTATCTTTGCTAGTGGTGACATTTTCCTCTGTAGCCATGAACAGAATCTCTTCATTATCACTCTCAACATCACTTTCTTTGTTTTCTTTGGATGAGCTGCTATACCTCTTCGAGTATAGGCTTCTCTTTTGTTTCTCAAATCTTTGCTTCTCTTTGCTCGGCGTGAATCCCTTTTTGTACTTTGATTTGTTTCTCTCATCATCGCATTTCCTTTATTTGGACATTTGGCTGCAAAATGACCAATTTTACCACAATTAAAGCATTTAAATGGTAACTTTCCTTTATATTTGCCCGATCCTTTCTTTAACTTCCGAATGAATAGAGCTTCATTTTCATCTTCTTCACTACTTGAATTTTCACTTGATTCTGGTTCTTTGATCTTCTCTTTTTTTGAGACCTTGAATGATGCTTCCTTCTTCGACTGTCTCTCAGATTCGGTTCTCATTTCGTAGGCCGTAAGAATTCCATGGAGCTCGTCCATTTTCATCATGTCTAAATCCTTCATTTCTTTAATGGCAAAGATCTTCGCATCAAATCTCAATGGTAGGGATCTCAGGACTTTCTGAACGATCACAGATTCTTCAATTTTCTCTCCGAGTCCTCGAATGACATTAACAATTTCATCGACACGAAGAAGATACCCAGCAATGTTTTCATCATTCTTCATTTTTAAACTTTCAAACTGCCTCCGATGGGTTTGGAGTTTTGCTTTTCTAACCTTACTATCACCTTCATAAATAGTGTTGAGTTTATCCCAAATCTCTTTTGCAGATTCACAATGCATAACCTTAACAAACTCATTTTTTGAAAGCCCGCATAAGATTGCATTCATAGCTTTCGCATTGTTCTCACTGGCCTTTTTCCCGGTGGCATCCGTTGGTGCAATTTGTGGCATTGTGTATCCTATTACCACTGCTTGCCAGATATCAAAACCTAGGGCCATCAAGTAAGTCTTCATTCTTATGCTCCAAAATGCGTAATTCGTTCCATCAAACAAAGGAGCCTTGTTGGTGGAGAAACCATCTAGTGCTTGAGATCCTACCATATGTGCTTTCCAAGATCTACCTTCTAGCAGTTGTGCTAACACCGAAGGAACCGGCTCTGATACCAATTGTTAAGCACAAGCTTATACTGAGAGGGGGGGGTGAATCAGTATAAGATATTTTTAAATTTCGGCTATTAATCTTAAATTCAAAACCTCAAATTACTCCGCAATTAATATATTCAAAGCAATCAAATGCAAAACCACACAATGCAAATAAACACAGATTTGCATGGAAACCCTTTCGAGAGAAAACCACGGAGAAATTCTCTTAATATAAATATTCGTAGGCACCAACCTACTGGAGCACCAACCCCAAAAACAATTTTGTAGGCACCAACCTACAGGAGCACCAACCCCTTTTACTGAGCACCAACTCAGCAAGAGACACCAATCTCTTCAAAACGAAGGCACCAACCTTCTCAGAAAAAATCACTCTTCTATCTCAAATTTGTTGTCAAAACAACAGATGATAGAACACTTGCTTTATCTCCTTTAGATTCGATCTACGCTTTAGTGTTTTCGCTGCTATACTCTTTCTTATACTTGCTGATTTTTTCTTTTCAATATTCTCACAAAAATTTGCCTTTAAAAATTCTTCTCTTCTTTTATATATCTTCTACTTTCGAATCTACTCTTTTGCCATTCGTTATGGACTTATTTATAACCCACGGAAAGCCACAAATTAAGGTCGTGACTCTTCAAGTGAAAAGGTCCTTTCGAACGGTCACACCTCCTCCCAATAGGTCGGCCAAGGTTGATAATTCCGTCAACATTTTCGTCGACAATTCCATTCATTTCCGTCGACATTTCCGTCAACAATTTCGTTCACTTCCGTCGACATTTTCGTTCAATTCCGGCAACAATTCCGTTCACTTCCATCAACATTTTCGTTCAATTCCGGCAACAATTCCGTTCACTTTCGTCAACAATTCCGTTCACTTATGGCCATCAATTCTGTTCACTTCTGGCAATCAATTTCGTTCACTTTCGGCAATAGTTCATTTGACATCAATGACAATATTCCAACAGAATTAGTTGCAACATAATTCTTCAAGAATAATCCAACCCAGTAATCCTTGATTCTTAATTCCTAGAAGAATGACATAATAAATTCCTCTCCCTTGGGGGTCAGTGATTAGCCCATTGAATTTAACTCCTCTTCATGACTTGCCTAAGGGGTCAAGAAAGAAATTTCCTAAGTTCATAGGGGATAGAAAATAAAGTCCAGATGAACACTTAGCTACATTTTTATATCCTATAGAGTGATTGACATTGAACATGAAGATGTGTCAGTCAGGCTCTTCACTAAAACCTTACATGACATAGCTATAAAATGGTTATGCCATTTAGCTCCTATCACCATAACCAATTGGGCCACTATGCATGATCAATTTGAAAAAATATTTAAAGCTATTGAAGATGCACACATATTGCTTACCCAATAAACTCAACTTAAAAAAGAGCCATATGAACATGTACGAGAATTCAATTCTAAATTTAATAGACTACTCTATAAAATACCTTAGGCTACATAACCCATTGGTGATAACTAGAAGTATTTTGAATTAATGCTCAATTATCAGAGGTTAGCTATCAGTTGCATAGAGCACATCCTGTTGATTTATCAATAGCTTATAACATTGCTACAGAGGTTAAAAATGACCTTATTATGGTTGAAAAGATCAAGAAGAAAAATTTCAAGGTTGATGGTTCTACTTAGAATCCATTACAAACCACTATTGATCTTCTATTGAAAAAATTGGCTAATGACTTGCTACAAGTTAAAAGGTGAATTGCTTAAGGTGTTCATTCTTCTTCTATCAAGAATGCACCTACATGTAATTTAACAATCAACACCAAAATCATATTTCTAGAGCTCCAAAAAGACTATCAATTGAGGATGCTCCAAAAAACCATGTTGAAATTAATGAAGAAGATCATATGGCTATTGATCTTGATCAAAGATCTACTGATGAGGATGAATTTGTAGATCATGTTGGTGACTCTAATATAGGATACCTTGAATATAAATCATAAAGTGACTATGAAAAAATTATTGAAAAGGACCATAGTCACTCTTTTGTAGTATTTACAATGTCACAATCTCAGCAAGTTAGTGAAAAATGTTCCGAGGAACAGGGGAAAGAAAAATAAGACTTTAGGTCAGATGTTAGCATTCTCTGCCCACTTCTCTTGATACAAAAGATAAATATGTAGCATCTTCTTCTCAACCTCACAATCTAGTCACTCATACTTTTGAAGTTAATCCTATTTTTTCTATGTCCATCCCTTCTTTTGACATTATTTATCACATAAAAAAAATTCAAATTCAAATGTCATAATTTGAATACTTGAGATCTTATCTAGATCAAATGAATAGACTAGTTAAGTATGGTCAAAGTAAAGGATTAAATAATACAACCAATTATTCATAAGGTATTTTTACTACTCCCAAACATGTTTCTTTCCAAAAAAATGCTACAATTACCTCTCCCACATCTGCTTTCACATTCAAAATAATAGAGCCTTTCTATGTGTCCCTCTTGATCAACGGGTTCAAGTTGAGCAATTGTATTCTAGATCTGGAGCCTTTGATAATGTCATGCCAACTAAATTAGTTGATTCCCTTGACCTCACTTT
This sequence comes from Torreya grandis, assembly GCA_037957365.1. Classification (NCBI taxonomy): domain Eukaryota; kingdom Viridiplantae; phylum Streptophyta; class Pinopsida; order Cupressales; family Taxaceae; genus Torreya; species Torreya grandis. Next base: position 414,617 of record JARHVA010006708.1, on the reverse strand, counting down.
AACTAAGTTAATAGGGAGATGTTACTAAATGGAAAGAGAAGTTTCCTTGAATGGAAAAATCAAAGATGCTCAAGCTATTCTAATAGCTTTTGAAGATAAAAGGCTTAAAATGACAATTTTGGTAGTAGATATTCCCATTTCTTATGAAATGTTGTTAACTGGAAACTTTTGGAAAGACCTGGGGGGGAGAAGTCAAGATGGATTAGTCTTGTGCTCATATTCCAATCAAAGGTGTAAATCAAAAACTTGAACCTAAGAATAAATCCAAGTATACAGTTTCCAAGTCAGATGATCCAAGATCACATATTCCTTTTGAAGAATCAGATCATAAAGTCTATTACCCTGAATTGGGTAAGGACACACAATAACTAGAGACACAAGATGAAGAAGAGAAAATATGGATGCTAAAATTTGGTGGCTGCTAATATTGTCTTGGTTTAGGTGTGGGAGTTGTATTGATATCACCTGATGGTAAGGTATATCCTTATTCTTATAATCATAAGTTTAAAAATTCTAACAATACAGTAGAGTATGAAGCCCTGTTGTCAGGACTAGAATAAGCAAAAAAAAGGGTGAGAATTCTAAAATCATAAGGAGATAATGACTTGATAGTAAATCAAATTTATGGCTAATACCAATTAAAAAGAGATAAGTTGAAGCACTACTATGATTGATTTCTTAGTGCAATACTTGATTTTTTAGCCTTTTTAATCAATTTCATTCCTCATAATTAGAAATCTATAGCTGATTCTCTTGCAGTTATTGTAGCTTTGCTCATGCCAAATCAATAGCCTACACTTTTTCAAGAGGGTGACTATAGAGTAGAGATGGTTTTCTATCTAAAGGTTACAAACAATGTTAATTAGTTGTAGGTCTTTGACAATGATAATCAGATAGTAGCTTTCCTTGAGCAATAGGATAATTTTGAAGGAAGTAGTTCAATTCCATGATAGACAACAAAAGGTAATAATGACCTTGAACATGATGATAATGAAGAGGTGTTTTAATGTAAGGGAAATAAAATTCCTAAAGGGTTAGTTACTCCAGAAGAATTTTTTGATAAGCATGATTAGTTTTGAAGAAAAATAAAGAATATGGTGAGAGTTATCCTCTAAAAGTACAATAGGTTAATTTGGGTACTGAAGAAGAGCCCAAGATGGTCAACATTTGGGAAATGTTGTTCTCAAGAGGAAAAATAAGCATTCATTATGCTTATTAGGAAATATATTGATGTGTTTTTTTGGTCTTTCAAAGACCTTTCACCAAAAGAGGTACAACATTACATTCCACTTCAGCCAAAGGTAAAACTTTTTAGACAAACGCTTCATCATTATAACCTAACCATCTTAGGTACTATATTTGATGTGATATAGAAGTTAATTTATGCTAAGAGAATTTATCCCATTATCATCCAAAATGGTTAGCTAACATTGTCCTAGTAAGAGATAAAATTGGAGAAATACATTTGTGTGTTGATTTCCATAATCTTAATCAAGATTATTTGAAGGATAACTATCCATTGCATATTATGGATTATACATTACAAGTAGTTACAAGCTCAAAAAATTTGTCCATATTATATAGATTTTTAGAATATAATCAGATAAAAGTGGTAGAAGAAGATCAGTAAAAATGACTTTCACAACACCATGGGGGATAATTGCCTATCAAAATATTCCCTTTGGGCTTGTTAATGTTGGTGAAGCTTTTCAACAAGTGATGGGTCTAAAATTTTCACATCTGAAGAACAAGAGTATAGTTGTATATCTTTATGACTTGATAGTCTTTTCCAAGAAGAGAGGTAGTCATTTGACTGAATTAGAAGAGGCTCTCATCTAGTATAGGAAACATGGGATCTCCTTGAATCCTAAGAAATCAATATTTGTCATGACTAAAGGAAATATTCATGGTCATATTATCTCAAAGGAAGGAATTAAGAGTGATCCAAAAAGGGTGAAAGCTATTCAAAGTATACCTATTCCTACATCTAAGAAGGGGGTACATTCATTCTATGGTAAGGTTAACTTTCTCAGAAGGTTCATTCTTGACATTATCGAGTTAACTCACCACATTTTTTATATGATGAAAAAGAATCAAACATTCAAGTGAAATGTTGAAGGTAAGATGACATTTGAAAATATTAAAGCATTTATAGCTCAAGATCTAGTACTAGTTTCTATAGATTTTAGTAAGGAATTCATTCTCTATTATTATTTTTTTAAACATACCATATCAACCATAATTCTAAAAAATAATGACAAAGATATTGAAGCTCCCATAGCTTTCATGAACTAGCCATTGAAAAGTTATGAACTAAAGTATACATAGATGGAAAAACATGCCTTTTCTATAGTCAAAGCATGAAAATCCTTCATGTACTACATTTTGTCTTCACATATTATAATATATGTACTTGACACTGTAATGAAATCTATTCTAACATAGTAAGAGCTGAGATTGCTAAGAGGCACCTACATAGCTAAGGTTTAAGAGTTTGATCTAGATATCAAACCCAAAAATATTATAATATGAAGATGCTTGTGTCAACTAATGATATAAATTAAACTAGATGACATAGATATGATGGTGTCTTTAATTCAAGATGAATCAGATGAAAATTTATCCATGGTTCTTTTTGTTGATCTTGTTGATGAATGGTATAGTAAAATTGATTTATTCCTAACTTATGGAGAATGTCCAACTCATCTTACACATAAGGAGAAATGGACCATCAAGCTGAAGTTAAAGTATTTTGTCCTTTGGGACAATGGTTTATATAAAAGAGGAATTGATGGTATCTTCCTCCATTGTGTGGCCAAAAAAATCAAAATAGACTAATATAAAATTTCTATGATAAAGCATGTGGAGGTCACTTTTTAAAATGATTTATAGAACATAAAATCCTATGAGCAAGGTATTATTAGCCCACTCTTTTTTGGGATAATTCAGATTGGGTTTCTAAATGTCAAGCATCTTAACATTGTGTGGGACATTTAAAGTTGCCAACATTGCCTTTAAAACCAGTCATAATCAATGAACCATTTCGCTAGTGGGGCATAGATTTGATTGGCATGTTGAAACCCTCTTCAAGTGTTGGCCATTATTATTTTTTAACCACCACTGATTACTTTAGAAAGTGGGTAGAAGCCATTCTTCTCAAGTAAGCCACTTCTGAAGTTATATGTGATTTTATCAAGAAAAATATTGTAGTGAGGTTTGGTGTTCCTCACAAGATAGTAACAGATAATGCAGTTAACTTTTCCTCATCTAAAATAACTCATTTTTGTTATTTACACGGAATATAATTATTTCACTCTTCAAATTACTATCCTTAAGGGAATGGCCAAGCTGAATCAAGTAACAAGAACTTGGTGACTATCATTCACAAGCTAGTGGATGATAATTAATGTACTTGGCAAAAAGAGTTATTTGATGTATTATGGGATATTAAAATAACTCCAAAGAAAGACATTAGCATGTCATGTTTTTAGTTATTATATGGAATAGATTCTAAAATACCCATCACCATAGAGTTGTCTACTTTACAACTGTCTAAGGCTATTGAAGATGCAACTTATTAAAATTCAATTGATAAGTGGATTATGTTTTTATCTGAACTATAAGAAGTGTGTGCTCAATTTTTTGATCATTTAACTCATCATCAAATGAAATTAAATAATATTATTAACAAAAAGGCTCAAAAAAGAAAGTTTGAAGTTGGTGACCTGGTCTTGTTGTGGGATAACCAAAATGAACCATAAAAGATGCACAGTAAATTTGATTCACTATGGAAAGGACCTTTCACAATAAATAAAGTGAGAAGAAGAGATAACAAAAATATGACTTTAGACCAAATTTTATATTTTTATTTAGCTACCATTCCTAAAGACATATAGGATGACGGTTAAGTAATTCATGATTCTTATCATGCAATGGGAGGATATAATACTCTACTCCTAGAAATTGACTATAGGAAGAATCAAGTAAAGACTCTTGCTGAGAGAACTTCATTGGTTCTTGTAATGACTTCAACATGGATTCTTAGTAAGGGTTACTATATGAATGAGCCAGTAATGATATAAATTGGCCAAGTAAGCTTTAAGAGGAAAGTGATGCAAATAAAAAGTAGTCAAGAGCCAAAGAATAAGTAGAAACTCAAGAAGATTGCCGATGATACATATTCTATAGTGAAATAAAAGGAGTCAATTTAACCAGTTACCCTTACATCTCCTCTAGTCTCATCTACTACTCTTCTTTCTACCACTCCCCCTATCTCTCCTATTTCTTCCATGCCCACCACATCTTCATCTTCATTACTGGTAAATAACATACAACTAGTAGTGAAAAATATAGATCCATCCACATGCGTGCCACCTCCAAATTATTTTAGCTTCAAACCTCCTGAAAAACCTATTTAGAAGGAGACTAATGATCCTCCTCCTCTACACCCATCTTCTCTACCAAATAATCCTCTTCCACCTCTTTATGAATATCAACCCACCATTCCTCCTATTCATACCCAAAAAGAACTAGAGTAGATAAAAAATAGAGAAGTAATCTCATCTTAGGAGGTATCATAGCAAGAAATAATAGGTGAACCTAAGGATAAAGCCACTGGAGAAGACAAAGAAAAAGAAACTTTTGACAAGGAGGTAGAGAAATAAAAATTTGAATAAATAGTTGTCAATGTTGTTCAAGGTATTGAAGATGCATAAGAAGTTCCTCCTCAAGAGATAGCCATGAGAAATAATCAACAACAAATGGTGATTCATTCAACCACTTTCACTAGTATGGAATTTTCTTCATGGTTGGCATTAAAAATAGATCTTGAGTCAAAGAAATAAATTAAGTTCAAGGAGATAGACTTTTCCTTTTGTTTTTCTTGTGATACCTCTTGAGATGAGGTATCTTTTTCAACAGTCACTTGTTCTAACTCCTTTTGAGTGGCTAATCGATCATCTAAAGGGGGTGGAAGTGGAGTAGTGGGTTGAGAAGATGGATGAAGAGGAGGAATAATAATTGTCTTCTTCTGAATGTTTTTATGAAGAGGCTTGATGTCATGAGACTTTGGAATTGGCATAAGTATTGATGGATCTATGATTGGTGTAGTGAAGTGGAAATGATGGGTGGAGAATTATCTATGGAAATAACCAAAGGAGGTATGGTAACATATGATTAAACTAGTTCTTTATCTTTGACCAAGTAGTAGTGTCATCATCATTCTTCTTCAACTTAGATTTATTTTGTACTTAGTTTTTATCTCCTTGAATTGCCTTCCTTTTATGGATTATGATAGTAGTTTTAATCATTAATTCCTTCATGTAATAACCCTTAATAAAGATCTAATTGGAAGTCATAGAAAGGACCATAGAGGTTTTATCTATAATATTTTTAACTTGATCATTTCCAAAAATAGTTTCCAAAAGTGGGGCATTATCCCCTCTTATTACATGGTATGCATCACTAGTTACAATTCCATCATCTTCCATATCCTTTGAAATTGTAGCTAAATCAAAAGCATGAATTTTTTTAATAGTCAACTTCATCTTATCTCTCCTTACATCAAACTCATCTCTTTAATCATCAAAAAATCCTTAAGTGTAGGAATATGCATATACTTGAGAGAAACTATATTTTGAACTACAAATATACAATCAAAATTTTATTTGACTTCAAAATGGGTCTGATTGTAGTTGTGGTACATCTCCTTTTGTACATTCTTTACTTTGTAAATTCTAGGGCAATGATAGTGACCAATAACAATAGGAAAACTAATATAAGGGTGGTGAACATTTGACTACAAATCATGCAACTCAACTAGTTTCCTACACAATTTCATAAGGATATATTTGTCACTAGGATCATTTAGTAACTTGAATGGTTTACCCAAAAAACCACCAAATTTGAGGTATGTGAAGTTGAAGAACTGAATGAAAATGCTTCCAAATTGGGAAACTACATTCCATGTTGCATCAAATACTCTCTTGGGTTTTCAAGACACATTTAACCTGCAAATGATTTCATATAAGAATCCATCATTCACTATCTTATAATGCTTTTAGTACTCAGAAATAACTAATTGGGGATAATAATCATATATGGGCTTAGTTTCCAACATTTCTTTTGTAGTTAGCCTAGTAAAGGTTCCCTTTGATGTTACAATATATACTAAATATGAGGTCATCTTGAAGTCAAAAGTATGTAATACATTGCTTAACTGCTAATCCATGTTGTCACTTATCATCTTGGCCCTTTCAATCATTTCCAAACTTGTATTGACATCAATGGCCTTAATGTATGCATACATCCAAGTTAAAAATCACTTGTCATTCTTTTCCCCACTGACTTTGCATAACAATTGAGTAATGTCATCTACTTCTTAAGAAAAGTCTGACCTTACTATCTACTTTGGAAATTTTGAATCTTATTTCACCTTCTTCAATTAGTTTGTGTTCATTATTTTAATGCACTCTACTATCTTACTCTCCCATTGTCTCTTAGATTTTTTCATTATTACATCTAATATTTTAGATGGTGTTGGGATCTTCAAATGATAGTTGAAATATTAAACATCCAACCTTATTACTACATTATCATAAGTATATTTTATTGTCCTAGTGAAGGAGTCATAGTACTTGGCACATGCTAGGATAAACTTAGGAAGTCGAACTAAGCTTGGGAAAGTTGTAGCTTGCAGGATCCCTCTATTTGTCATTGCTTACATGAGTGGAGTTACAGCTTTAGATCTCTCTGACAACTCAATAAATGACACATGTCTCATATATGTATCACTTATTTTAGTTAACTTGGAAGTGATACAAGATTCAATAGGATACCCTTTGTACTCATACTTCATCTTTGGCTCTTTTGATTTAGTTCTCTTAGCTTTTGTTTTACCCTTCTTACTTGGCCCAGGGGTTTCTTCAAGTGCTAACTCAGGGTCTTCTTCAATTAAAGTTGTTTCTTGTACTTATACTCCATATATTTCTTCTTCTGATCCTTTTGATATTTAAATTATTTTTGACTAACCCTATAAGAACTTGATAAGTGATTTTAAAATTTCTATGATTACTCCTATTGGTTTAGAAAAGGTTAAAGAAATGAGTCAAGTTGTTATCTCAAACAATACCTCTAGACCAACTTTAGGTTTTAAGTAGTAGAAAGTCTTGAAAACCCCAAGTAACTCATAGTAAGAAATAGGGTATCATAACCCCAAGTTGGTCTAGAGGATCTACATGTATTAAGCATTCAAGAATCTGGGTAAGTAACAAGAAAAAGGCATGGGTAACTTTAGGTTTCTCTTAGCTAGTAACATGGGTTCAAGATTCTGAGTAAGTAGTAAGTCATGAGGAATCTAGGTTTCTTAAAATTAGATACTTAAACTTTATTAGGATAAGTAACTTGGATTAGAAAAATCGAGTAAGTAACTAGTAGTGAAGAGTCTAGGTTTCACTAGGGTATTTTAATGGGTTTCTCAAGGATTACAACTTAAGATTTATTAGGGCAAGTAATTATGGTTGGAAAACCTGAAGTAAAATAAATAAGCAATCATAACTCTCGGTAGGTAGGGTGCTTGAGATTTTTAGGGTTCTTGAGGGTAGTAACTCAGATTCAAGAGTCCAAGCAGGTAGTTATGGGAAACCCAAGTGGGTAATGCTATGTTATCCACTAGGTTTTCTATAGGAAGATTTAACCTTTTATGATTTTGTGTGTTTTTACATGCTTAGGGTATATGATAAAATTTACATGGTTTTTACAACATCTAAATAAGTAAAAATTGAAAAATAAAACCAAGCAAAATAAGCACAGATGATGATACATTCATGGTGGCAAGTGGAAAATTACCAAAGAGAAATGAGAAGAAAATGCTCAAGATGAAGCTATGAGAACTAAAAGAACATGATCTACATACCTCAAATATAAATAGGTTGAGATGGGTTTGATAAAAGTCACTCCAGAGGCTTAGATAATGTAGTTTGGGGTTCACTAGGGTGGTAACTTAGTCAAACAACTCAAATTCTAGGTGGGAAATGAGGTGGAATTTATCGATATTTATATTTTCTAACATATTAATGATAAGTTGGAGACATGTGTGAAGGATCCATGTAGGCCCTTGAATTTTTATTAGGTTTCTCAGACTACTTTGCTTAATTTGGAATTTGAAGTTAAGCAACTTTATAAACCTGATTCGGTCTTTATTGGTGTGTACTTTGGGTTTGTAAGCCTTCATTACTTTTACTTGTGCCTTTGGGGAAGTGAAGTTATTTCAAAAACTCATTTTGCTTCAGGTAATGTTATACTAGTTTGTGGGATTGATTTACTTAGATTTTGATGAGAAGTAAAGTTGTTGGATAATTCTAGTTTGAACTAAGTATTGCAACTCAGACTTGCAGGACTACTTTAATTTTTGTTTAATAAGTTAAGTAATTTTGGGAACCTAAGTTGGCTTGGAAATGGGCTCATATACTTGGCTTTTTGATCTTTTGGGAAAGATGAGTAAATGGGTTTTTTAGTGATGGCCTTAGGTAGATGTTTTCAACCTTTTGGAGTAATTTGAAGAAATTGGGAAAAGAAAGAAACCCAAAAAAAACTACTAAATACTAAGAATTTATTCAAGGGACTGGTTTAATAAGGACAACTAACTCACATAAGACAAAATGTAAAATTTTAAATAGGTGTAACCCAAAATTTCTAAGTGTGAAATTTTGGGGACACTAGTTTCCCACATTGATCTTGTTTGTGTGTGTGATCTTTCATTATATTCATTGTTCATTTCTATAAACATCTTGTATGCTTCATAAATAATTGAATTAAAAACTTAAATGTTTAAAGGGTTTGGAAATTGAATTGGTTTATTTCCCACCACTAATTTATCCCCCTTCTTAGTGGCTTGTACCTCTAACATGGGAGTGGTCTATCTTTTTTGTTCCTCATGTCTCTTTTGTTGCTTAAAACTAAGGTTGAAACTCTCTCTCTGAGTATAACCTTAAGCATTTTTATTTTACATTTGATTCTTGCTCATCACTTGGGCTTGAATGTTTCACTCCTCATCCTTATTTTTTTTCCTACTTGGCATTAAATTTCCCAATTAGTTGTATGCATGTGCCTAATGTCCAATGTATTTTATTAATGGTAAAGTATGTGTTTGAATTTGTATTCTTAGTTTTATTCCAAGTGTTTCAAAATGTTAGAGTAATTACCTTATCATTTTGCTTATACATAATTTGTTTTAAGTATAGCTTTGTGACATGTTTCCAAATACCTAGTATTTTACCTTTCATTCTTATACATAGTGTGTCTTCAAGTCTATATTTTTGTCATGTTTATAAATAACTAGCATTTTATATAGTTTTAGGTTTCATTTTCACCTTTTGAGCCTAGCTTTGTTCCTTATTCCCAAAGACCTAGCGACATTTTCATTTTTTAGATCTTGATTAGAATTTTTTGAAGCACTTTTACCAAATTTTTCATTTAGATTTGTATTTTAATTGACCATTTATGTGAGACATTTGACATTATACCTTGATAACATCTGAGACCAAGTTTATCATTAGTTAATTTAGAGAATAAATCCATTCATAGGCCATGTTTTTAGACCAAGTTTACATTTTAGACCAAGTTTTTAGACATACCAAGTTTAGACCATTTTCCATTTAGACCATGTTTCAAGAGTTTATAGAAATCTAGAACTATTTTTTCAAAAAGCAATTATTGTTAATTTATATATGCCTTGCTACACACATAGTGGAACCATGTACAATCCAGATTATGATAATGTGGTCATGAATGATAACTTTGTTCAAGACCCATATGGCAATGATGTAGTTTTTGAAATAGATCCATATACTCCTTACATGGATCAATATATGGAGAAAATTCAAGATCTCCTAGCACACTACTTGGTTAACACACCTTCCTATTTAGGAAAAAACCAAGAACAAACATCCCAATATCTCACTAGTGTGCCATCAATTATTAAACAAGTCCAAGTCCAACCATACTACATAAGCATATTGTCAACATATGACCCATACATATTTCATCATCACATGCTTAAAAACAAGGATAAGTTTTTATTTAGATCCATGGAGTTAGGGGCCAAGTTTATAGTAGACTTCTACAATGAAAACTTTCCTAGTTTAGTTAGAGTATTGTAAAATGTACCTTACACCCAAATAATGGAATATGACCCTACTATCTATCCTCAACTACTCATGTTAGTTTCATACTAGGACCCAAGTATGATTAAAATATTAAATTTCCCTATGGAGGACCAATTCACATAGATGTAATAAGTATATTAGACCTACCTAAACCTAGCATGAAATATCAATGCCGTGGTCATATCGAATGATCTGCTTATCAAATGAACTCCTTCAAAAGGAGTACTAATTGATTTAATAGGTAAATATAATCTATGTGTAGACTCATTTGACAAAATTACTTCATTAAGATACATGTTTAATGCCCCATTCATCAAAGAAGTGACTTTGGCTTCCACTCAAGACAATGTGTAAAATATGGTGGATAACATGCAATTATTTTCCAATCCAGCTAAGGTGAGATAAATGAACCAATAAATAACCCACAATAAAAAGTTCCTCTTACTAATACCATGAGTGGTTTACAACATCAAGGGATAGGAATTATTACTTCTCAACCATAACAGATTACTCCCAACCCTCAACCAGCTACTTCTTCAAGCATGCAATAATAAGGTATAAGTAATAAAGTGTCAAATAATACTTTGCCTCATTAATAAGTGTTAAATGTTATCCCACCTCAATAGGTGATGACTAATATTCCAAAAAAATAGTAATAGTCCAATTTACCATTGTATTAAAGGTAGAACACTATGCCACCTCAATAAGGGGCAATAAATGTTCCACCTCAATAGGTAGTGACAAATATACATCAATGGTCACAAGCTAATATACCTTTACAATCATAAATGTTGTCTCATCAACAACATATTTCTTTTTTCAAAGAAAAATTCCAAATATCCAACAAGTATCTAGTTCACAATAGGTGTTTATGTAATAAAGAGGTACCAATGTCCAACAAGTACCATAGATTCAAAGATAGGGTCTTGGTCAACAATAAGTTCCCTTTATTTAGATAGGTTCAACTAGTTGATAACAAGTCCTTACTCAACCTCACCAGGCACAATATAGTTCATAAATCCATATCCTTCCATTACAAAACCAATTATCTCAAACCTAAGGCCTTATACCAAATCCAAACTAGAATATACTGTAACAATATGTGTAATATCAATAGTTGTATCCCATTCCATGAATGTGTATTCCTGGTCAATTCACCCATCAAACTAACATTCCACAACAAACCATTCCTCCATTATAACTTGGTCAAGTTAATACACCTTTGAACACTTAGACAAAACCCTAACCAAATGTACCATCTAGTTTATTGGCCCAAAAACTACAACAAATGAAGGATGTGATTAACGTTATTCAAACAAGGAAGCAAACCAAGAAATTCAAATGAGAGGATGTGTGTTCATATAATTTTAACATGGAGTATCTTTAGATATTATTTCCTTTGGGTTATGAACCATCAAAATTTAAAAAATATAAGGGTAAAGGAGACCCTAAGACACATATAACAAAGTTCTTTTTTTCTTGCCAACCAGTGGCTTATAGTGACATCTACCCTTTCCTTTTATTTCCTTAAAGTCTAGATGGATAGGATTTGGAGTGTTTTCTCAAGTTGTCAAATAAGTCAGTATTTTATTTTGATGATCTTTTAGACAAGTTTGTGCAACATTTATCATATAATCTAAAACATGAGATTTCATTAGTAGTTTTGACTCAAGCTAAGCAAAAAGTTGGGGAAAGCATTGCAAGCTAATTATACATATGGAGAGCATTGGCTAGTCACTCCACCCATAATTTACTAGATAAATAATTGGCTACTATATTTACTAAAAAATTACATAGTCAGATATCTTATCACTTGGAGATTTAGTGTGTGTACACCTTCAAAGAGAAGATTGAGAAAGGCTTATATATTGAAAAATCCATTATTAACAAAGGGATTATTAAGTTGAGATCCTCAAATCAGAATTAGCACCAAAACCAAAATTCAAGCCCAAGTCAGAACCCTAATTTATTCCAAGCATAAGCATTTTCACCAGTTAAAGCTAAAAACTATGAAAAATCCAAACCATATAATTGAAACAAGAACATTGTTGGTAATGGAGTAACTGAGTTGCACCATGTCCAAATAGTGAAAATATTGTTTACTCAATCTATACTAAAAATGTAGCCTATTCCTCATTATTATCTTATTCAATGAGCATAACCTATGCAATAGCCTAGATTGAAACCTCAAATGCCATATTAACCACCTTTGTAAACCCTTCCTCTAAGATGAAGACCTATTCTTTGAGTCTTCAGTTATCTTGGCAAGCAATTTAAAGCCATTTTTTTGATTACTAGTTGTGGCTAATATGATTCATTGGCTGATCCCAAAACACTATCTTGAGGATATACCATATCCATATTAGTATAGAGAACATTAGTTCTATGAATACCATCATGTTCATGGATATTCTATAAGCCATTGTGTGTAGTTTAAATACCTTATTAAAAATATGATGGAAAATGGGGAAATCCAATTAGATAATAGAGTGTCTATTTTTAAATAGAATCTAGGTATCTACCAAAATCCTTTTCCATAGCATAATAATGACAACCAATAATAGTAATAAAAAAGGCCACAATAATAATAATAGTCATAATAGTATCAATAATAATCTCAACAATATCAATAAAAATAATAATGTCAACCAAATGGGAGGAACCAAGGCCAAAAAGATCCTAAAAACTAATTAGATTATCACATAGTTATACATGATTACAATAAAATTGTAGGTCATATTGTGGGTGGGCATGTTTCTACCTTTAATGTTAGACTAAGTGATAATAGACCAAGATTGTTAACTCACATCACCAATCAACCTACCTATGCTAGTAATCCTTCTTTGACCTATGACTACAACCAAGCACAACACCAATTAAGGATTACCATTTTAGGACCATATGTTGATAATTCCTCATTGCCCTGTGACCATAACCAAGTACACTAACAATCTAGGATTATCCTATCTATCTGATCTCCATCATTTTCTAATATTAATGATCTTATATCTAATATGGATTATGCAATCACAACTCAAATGTCTAATATTACCATCCTAGGCTTGCATCCTCCTACTAATGAACCAATCCATCCTATTATTCCAATTAAGAGTAAGTTACATAACACTATTAATGAAAAGACATACGACATTGTGGAACAAATCCATAATACACCCACACAAATCTTCATTATATATTTATTATGTATGTATACTATCAATAAAATTATTCTAATAGAACTCCAAAGCCAATCCCAATTTCCAAAAGACATAACCCTAGACAAATTCCAAGCTTTGGTTGGACACCTATCCCCAAGCTAGTAGTTGAACTTTGACCAAAGCAATATGTCATCCCTCAACCCTCTCCATAATAACTAATTACACATTGAATTTGTCATCATGCAGCACAAAGCCAAATGTGTCCTCATTGATAATAGATCAACCCTAAATATTGTGTCTCTAAATCTCATCAAGCATCTGGGATATGAAAAATCCAATCTACACCCAAATAATATTACCATCAAAGCCCACAATAATGAATAATGAAAATAAAAAAGAACCATAATATTTTCAGTGATCATTAGGCCTTTGACCCACAATACACTTTTCCTTGTGCTTAACCTAGACCTATCATACAATTTGATTTTTGGTAGACCATGGATACATCAAATTTATGCAATCCCTTTGACATTAAACCAGTGTATCAAGTTCCCTCAATTAGGGATTGAGGTAACTATCCATGTCAATCTATAACCATATGAACATTGTAAACATTTGGAGGCTGAGTATAAAAGTTACAACTACCATTTTGGCCTAGACCTAGTAACCAATAAGGATAAAGACAAAGAGATACTTGTCAAATTGCTAAAGGCTAATTATGTTGACCTAGATAGCCTTGCCTCACATTCACATAGGCCACCTTTTGAAATGTCTAATCATTTTACCATTTTTAAAAATGGTCCAAGAGATTATTTGACCCATGACACATTCCATATTTCCAAGCTTCAATAGAACCCCAAGTCTTATAGAAGACATAAATATAGGTCACCTTATATAGAATGGAAATCAAATGGAAAAGTCAAGCTTCATATCCTAACACTTATTATTTTCACATTGGCCACTATCCAAGAAGAAGACCCCCTTACCAATGATGAGTCATGGTTGTGTAATGATAAATTGGCTAATTATTACTATAGCCCAAAATATACTATCCTTAACAAGATAATGGATAACCAAGCCTATGAAGGACGAGGCCTTGGGGAAAATCATCAGGGTACTCTTGAACCCATTTCTATGACTAGATAAAAAGTAATTTATGGTCTTGGATTTAAACCACCTAGAGGTGACCCCATGTGTTGTATTCATGTTACAACACCAATGTCTAGTGATGATGATGTTAGTAGTGAAGTAGATTTGATCATAGCATTTATGAATACCTTTCTATTACCAACCTATTTAATCCATATACCATTTTCAACATTACTCTAGTACTCTAACTTTACAAGCTTCCCCTTTATCATACTCAACTTATAGACTGGGACTAGTAATAATCCACATTACATATAGACAAGTTTGAGAATGATGAGGTCTTTTATGATTTTTTAGGCCTAAGAGACAATGTTCCATTGGGAAACCACAAACAAGGGTTCTCTATCAAACTAGATCCTAGCCTATTCTAGAGAGTGGGTAAACACCCTTAACAAAAAATAAAAGAATAAAACATTAAGGTCCCAAAATGAAAACATATTTGAAGCACTTTTGTACCAGGGTAAAAATAAAGAGAAAGGTTAGTATTTTAGTGAAAACCTATTTCAGGTGCCACTAGATAGGGTTGCTCACCTTTCCTCAAATGAATCTTAGGAGATCACAAATGACAAACTTGATTTTGAGTATGAGTTTAGCATAGAGGAAAAACATGCCTTCGATCAAATTTCCCAAGAATTTCCTATAGTATTTGTTATGTGGTCATTACTACCATTGGGAGATTCTGAATCATCCTACTTGAGAGAGCTTGAAGAACCATTCTGTCTAGAGCAATTTTCCATTACAGACCAATTTACATTTTTACTAATTATTTTGGATGATGGCTTAACTCTTCTAGTATTAAATACTATGGAAGTCAACATTAGGACTCTAGATAACCTAAAGGGGATCAAATTAGGTGTGCCCCTCACTGAAGAGGAATATGAAGTTTTTAGATCCCTTTTAAGGAAGTTTGTTGACATTTTTGCTTGGGCCTATTTTGACATGTTAGGTTTAAACCCTACCTTGGTTATACACCACCTTGTTATGTATATTGATGATAAATCTATGAAATAGAAGATACATAAGATGCATCCTCATATTGTTGTATTAGTAAAGAAAAAGATACAAAAACTCTTAGAAGTGATATGTTCCAATCGATTGACTATTCAAAGTCAATCTCAAATGTTGTACCTATCAATAAAAAGCCATAAGGAATCAAAATATGCACTATTTTTAGAGACATTAATAAGGCCTACCCCAAGGAAAACTTTCCTCTACCAAATAACATCATGATATTTGACTCCAAAATCATGTATGAAATGCTTTCCCTTATGGATAGCTTTTCAAGATACAATCAGATTAGGATTATACTAGAAGACCAACATAAGATATCAATCACCACTCCTTGGGGAACATTTTTCTATCAGGTTATTCTATCTGGCCTTAATAACATTGGGGCCACATATCAAATAGCTATGACCATCATATTTCATGACATGATGCACAATATTATTGAAGACTATGTCGATGACATATTGGGTAAATCAAAGACCCATGTAGACCATCCAGTCATACTATGAAGGATATTTGAAAGGCTTTGTGAGTATAAAGTTTGATTGAATCCTAAGAAGTGCATATTTGTGTATATTTAATAAATTTTTTAGGTTTTATTGTCTCTCTCTAAGTCATTGAAGTTGATTTTTCCAAGGTACAAGGCACTATCAAGATTCTACCACCTTCAACTTCGAAGCAACTCCATAGTTTGTAGGGTGAAATATAGTCTATTAGATGCTTCATTTCATAGTTGGCTAATAAATTCCATCACTTCACTCACTTGTTAAATAAAGGTGTTACATTTATTTAGGATGAATAATGTCAAAAACCCTTTCAACATTTGAAGAAATATCTTCCAATCTACTAGTTTTGTTACAACTAATATCAGGGAGGCCATTTTTACTATACCTATCTACCATAGACAATGCCTTAGGGGCATTTTTGGCTCAACATGATGAAAATGAGAAATAGCATGTCATTTACTATCTAAGTCATACACTGGTCATGTCTAAACATAACTATATGCCAAAATAAAAATATTGTTTATTTGTGGTCTTTATATCTGAGAAGTTATGTCATTACATGCTTAACAACAAGACCATAGTGATTACCAAAGTAGATTCACTCAAGTATCTACTATCAAATAAAATTTTATAAGGATCCATAGATAAATGGATCATGTTTTTGAGTGATTTTTAGATTGAATATGTCTATTATAAGTCCATAAATGGACAAGTCCTTGAAGACTATCTTGATGAATCTCCCCTTTCAGATACTGAACAACTCACTTTTCAATTCCCTGATGATTCTATGATGACCATCATAAAAAAAAATCCTAAGGAGTAGCACTAGAATTTGTATTTTGATAGGTCATTCACATCTCATGGATTAAAGTTATGCCTATTATTTATTATGCCATAGGTGGATCTCATTCCCAAGTCATTATGTATCATCTTTCTTTTTACTAATAACATGGATTAATATGAATCACTCATTTCAAGTCTTTGTCAAGAAATACAATAGAACATTCAACATCTCATAGTTTATGGTGATTCCCAATTAATCAATAATTAGGTTATATGGCATACCATATTACCTAGTATATGGCACTAAGGCCATTCTTCCCATTGAGGGTAAGTTACCTTCTATGTGTATCTCATTGAAACACATCCTAGATGATGAATATTATAGAGTAACTCGCCCTCAAGAGCTATATCTACTAGATAAGAAGAACATGGCCATTATAAATATCCTTAAAGCTTATCAAAATTGGTTACGTGGTTAATATAGCTAGTGGGTCAAACATAAAGAGTTTAATCTTGGTGATATTATCCTCAAATAAAACCAAAAGAACACCACGACCAAGAAAAAAAAGAAAGGCAAGTTCAAATGTAATTAGACAGGCCCTTATGCTATTGTTTCAAATCATTGTTCTAGAGCATACTTGATCGACACACCAGACATAGATGAACTTGACGAGCCCATGAATATCATACACCTCAAGCATTATTTTTCTTGAGAGCCCTAAGGTATTATCTATGAGGATTTTTTACATTGTACCATACCATTATCTTCTTCATACCATGTCGCATACCATTCTTACCATACCTTCACTATTGATTAAAGTTTTTTTAACCTCCCTACCCACCTTTTTTGACCTTGGTTCTAATTTATTGGTTCTTTGGGCACCTTCAAAGAGGAGATTCAGAAATAGTTTTAGTAAATGATTTAGTATTATAGACAATAGTAGTATCTTAGATTAGTATGATAGTGGTTTGGAAGTTACATCATTCATTTGTTATTTCATTTCATTATGAAAGTTACTAATTAAAATTGTCTTTTGGAAAATTAGTGTCCCACCCTATGCTACTAACTATAAGCTCCCTATGGGAAAATTAGGAGCAAGACCTTTACCATGAATTACCACATCACCATACCATTACTATTGTTATATTGTGCCATTTGCATAATTTCTAAACTTGTTACTACCTAGTCGAAATCCTTCACTATAATGTGGAACTATAGTGACTTGAGGTCCTAATGGGACTATGTAGGTAGTGCTTTATTTATGTTGAGGTCAGCTCAGTCACCCCTTTTCCATACTCTCAACATTTTATGAGCACTTTAAGTTTGAATTCTCTCATTATTTTGAGAGCAACCTTAGACATGCTCTCACTATTTTTCAAATTAAACTAAAAAGTCTTTTGTAATTCTCAATCAAGTTGAGATGCTTAGAAAATTCCAAAAAAAATTGTAAATGACTTAGAAAATCCTTAAAATCCTAATCATCATGAAAATTGGATTATAATTTCCATGCAAGATATAAATCCATCAAAAATTTTGGTTTGGGCCATCTTATCTTTTTAGTTTATTTATAGACCACCTTGGCCATTTCCTCCCATTTTTGGGATAAATACATTGGCATGAGGTCTACATAGATTTATATAGGGAACACTTGGATACATGGGTATTTTGGGTTAGCTTAGTTACACATTCCTTTCTTTTTAATCACTTCTTTACCTTAAATATTTTGGGACTCCTAATTATTTCATGAGTAGCCAATTTTTGTTTATTTTCCCCATCCTTATTGGCCTTAGCCATATGCCCTTGATGTTTTGTGAGTTTATATTGTGAGCATTGTGTATTAAACATTGATATATTAATGACCACTTAGATTAATCCTATGCTATCAGTATTTTGAAATCTTATTCTCATTCTCAGCCTTAGATGTAGTCAATGTTATCATCAAATTTAAAAGGATAAAATCATGGGTTAACCCATATGAAACTTGTCCATTTCATATCCTTCAAACTTTAGGCATGTAAAATGAGGTAAATCAATTAACTTCATGCATTTTTCCCCTTTAAGGAGATTTTTTTTACTTGGTTTTTTCAAATTTTGTAATCCAAAGAATTTTCTCTAGACTACACCCCTTATGCAAGGGCAAAGAATTTATATACTCTTGCACATACAAGGGTGAAGAATTTCTCTACCACTGCACATGCAAGACTAGAGAATTTCTTAGTTCTTGCATGTTAGCCCACCACTCAGGGTAATTAATGGTTATTAATTACCATGGGATTATATATATTTAACCATGGTGAATTATTTTTATTATTATTTTTCCATCTCTTCATTATTTTCAAGTTTTTCTACACTATTCTTCACCATTTTCATGCTCCCTTGATTATGTTTTGCCCATGGATTAACCCATCCACTTCAGATCTCAGGTATGTTTTAGTTTTTTTTTATATATTACTCTCTCTTTCTTTATTTTATTCTATATGTATTATTGCATCATTTTCATTATTAGAAACCCTATTTTTTTATTTCCACCCCATGTGTTGTTTTCAAACCCTACGCGTTGTTTTACAAACCATGTTGCATGTTTTTAACCCTATTTATTTATTGTTTCAAAACCCTTTATCATGGAGTACTTAGGATTATTTTTTCTAAAGTACTTATTCTAATCCATTCTCAAACCTAAGTGTAGGCTGGAGAATTTTCTCTGCCCTACACTTAGGAGTTCTCAATGCTCAAGTGTAAGTCATAAAATTCTTTGAACTTAACCCAAACCTTAACCAATTCTACCCGAGATCGGTTTAGGTCAAAGAATTTTCTATGACCTACACCTAAGGACCTTAATCCAAAGAAGGTTAGAGAAAATTCTCCAGCAGACATCCTTGCCTTCCCATCCTGTGTCATCCAAAGAATATTATTTGGATTACATAGAAATATGTAATCCAAAGAAAATTCTTCAAACTACACCTACAAATCTATCTGAGGTGTAGCCCAGATAGAATTCTTCAGACTACACCCAAAACATTCAAACTTCATGTAGTTCAAACAAATTTCTCTGTACTATATGAAACATTTAACTACCCCCATGTAGTTCAGAGAATTTTCTCTAAACTACATAATTCCCATAAGCATGCACATGCATAGTTTTTATCTAATTCAACATGCTTCTTATGAAAATAAAAAGATGTTAACTCTGGAGGGTGTGAACACTCTCTTATATTTTCTCAACCAATGATGAATGTTTCTCCTAATAAGAGAGCCATGAAGTACAAATTCCAAGGAGTGGTTCCAATGTCCATAGTTGAATCCAATGTTGATTAGATCAAAGATACAAAAATTGGTCATGTAGACATGATAGAATTATTATAGAGGTTAAACAAGGACCTCATTACACCTCACATGTAATTTGTTCTAAATAGTAGAATTCACTTAGTAGACACATTCCTAGTTTCAACACAAGATTTAGAGTTTGTCTTGATAGTTGTTACCCATTTTGATAAGCAAATTAAGTTAGTTAAAGATGTAGATGCTAAAGTTGGCATCTAAATTTTTGAGGAATATTTTGACATGACATTTCATCTACCTAACATAAAAGAGTGTTTAAATATTACTATGAGATCAGCCCAAGAACATTATGACAAAAATTCTAATAAATGCAAAAAGCACATCAATTCCCACTGGCTCAGGACTCCTTAACCTACCATTGTTAGGTGGCCAAAGAAAATTTATCATAGTGAATTATTGAAATAAGTAGGGTATTTATCACTCTTCTGAGTAGATTTAAGGGGTTTCCAACATCCAACATATTTCAAGAGTGGATGTATTATTACATATGGGTCATCAAGAGGAATAAGCAAAAGATCTTCTAGGGAAATCATATAAGCGATGCTATTTGTCACCAACTCTCTGAGGTGACTTCTTCCCTTAAGTTCTATATAACCTCTTATCTTGTATATGTTATTTCAAGTATGAAATATTTTCTAGGTCTAACTAGCATTAGTGATTGAATTCAAGTTCATGTTCATGAATATTATCCACAATTGACCCTGAAGGAGAGCCCAAAGCATTATAGAAGGGTCAATGATACCTTATTCTATAAGTAAATTTATAATTTTTACAAATACCTTAAGAAGAAAAGAGTTTCAGATGCAACATGGGATCAAGTGAATAAGGTTGGTTGCATATTCTTACAATTCCCAACCTTTACCTATATCAAAGTAGGAGGATTCAATGAACAACCCTATATGTTACCAAAATATCCAAGTGAGAAACTGATTCTAATGGATATGTGTCAACAATTATGAGTGTATAGAAGAAATAATCATATGTTCACAAGCCTAGGTTCATGTTTCTAATTAGCATTAGCTAGTACACATTGTTTACCACTCTAAAGGCCAAGACAATAGAAACCAAACTATAATGGATGAATCTTAAGAGGTTTAAGAGCTGAGAAGACTTTGACTATAGGAAAATGAAAGAAAATATCAAAGGGAACTACACTCATGTACATAGAATAGAATATATTTGGGTCGAGTGTAGGATAGAGTAAGACATGAGAAAGCTTGACTATAGTCATCTCACTCTAGATCAAATTATAAATTTAAAGTTAGATGATGTTCCTAAAGATGTGGAAGATGATTAAAATGTATTGGACCCTTTGTATGAGAGTTTTCAAGTGGATTATACTCCTCTTCCACCAATACAATGGTTAGTAAAGGAATCTACTTCTATAAGAGATAGATTCCAACACATTCTCACTAAAATCAATGCCTGGTTGGAAGGAAAGGACATTAGACTAAAACCTTTTAAGACTGAATCTAAGGAGGAGTATAATGAAGAGACTTCCAAGAAATAAGAAGTATAAGTACAAATAATAATTAAGATACCTATACCTTTACAAAAAGGTGAATCTTGTTTTTAAAAGCAAAGGTAAAGGCAAGGACACTGACATAGAGGAGAAAAATGTTCAGACTAATGTAGAAGTAAATCCTACTATGGGGGAAGCATCAGTGTATCTAGTGACTTCTCAAGATGACTCTCCCTAGGTATCATCTTCTTCTCTTCCCCCAATCAACCCTATATCAATTGCCTCTATAGTACCCCTACAAATTATTTAATATTATCCTTCATCTCTAACCAGTGACACACTCTTTCAAGTTCCTTCTCATGGAACTTTGGACCAAGTATTTGGGTCCCTTTATAATTTTCCTAGTCTTTCAAATTCATTAGCATCACCTTCCAATTTGTATATTACCTAGTAGGACATTGATAGGTTCATGTCTACTTCATCTTCTAAATTGACAACTCAAGTCTCATCCACTCTTGTGCTTAATGTGTCAATGGGAATAAGTGTTTCTACTATACCTACTCAAATGCCACCTATCATTACCACCACTCCATCAGTATCTAATCCAGTACCAGATACCTCTATTCCACCTTCCATACCACTCACCTCACAAACCATTGATCCTCTCCCATCATCCCAATCTTTGGCATCATCTACATAATAATATTCATCTACCCTTCCCCCTTGGCCAATATCTCAAATGCCAAAGATGAAGAAGAAATCTGTGTCACCAAATGATTTTGAATTTCATCAACTTGTGCCAGTAAAGCCAAACATAAAAAAAGGCCAAAATATTATCAAGAGTAATTTTTTATTCTGGTAACAAGTATGCTAAATTTTTAGTTCCTCCCATTGATAAAAATATTGAAGATGTCCAAGCATCTGACTATGCAATTTGATAGATAGATCTTCGTAAACAAACACATGAAAGTGCAAACTAGGATCTACAGGTAGCGATGGCACTTTCCTTGAGAGATATGATAAAGATATGGTGATCAAGGATCAGATCAGAGCATAGGTAGAATAATTGACCTCAGTTATACTAAAAATCACTCAATATTTGAACTAGTAGAGCCCATTTGGAGTGAGTCTACTAAAAAAGCTATTCAATAAGTAGAGAAAAATGGGTCATAAGGTCGAGTAGTCAGTGCTTAGATAGAGAGGCTATCAATGCAAGGTGCTCAATGAATACATTATTCCATTGAGATTTTGAATAAATTGAGTGAAATTAATATGGAAATGCAATAGACACTTAAAACTCTCTCTCAAGACTTATAGTTAATAGATAATGATTTTCATATGTGGACCCAACTATGTTAGTACAAATTGGAACTTCTGATTGAGCAAAAGGTGATATCGAATAAGAAAATGTTTGTAGAATACATGGGGGTAATGAAGAATAAGAAAGAAGTCCTCTAGAATCTGATCAAGGATCTTGAAGAATCCCAAGACTTATACACAGACAAGGGGTTGGACCTTATAGACAAGATTGGGGAAATTCCTTACCAGGTAATGGATGATGCTCAAAATATCCTTCTTGCAAAAACAATTATTCAAGAATTCACTTCTTTGGTCCACACTGAGGTTCAAATAGGAAAATTCACAATGGAATCCATCGATAAGCTGTTGAGTTCCAAGTAATAACGGATAAATTATAGAGAATTTTGGATAAGAACAAAGGCATTCCCATCAACATAGTAGACTCCATCACAAGAGTCCTCACCATCTCCATAAATACATCAGGGCCAGATAACAATGAGGTTCAATCAGCCCTTAAGAGATATGAAACCTACCTAGAAAAGAATAAAAAGGAAGAAATTATTTTTTCTATGGACACTTAAATTATTTTCAAAACTTTTCATATGTAGTTTTGTTGTATGTAATTTACATGTAGGGAAAGTATAGAGTCCTAAGTAAAATTGAACTCTATCTAGAATAACTCAAAGTAGTTATGTTTTCCCTATTTTTTTTATGGATCCTCTCTATAAATAGTAGGATGCTCTTTTGTAAATGGATCACTAGGTCTATAGAAGAGAAACATTGCTGAATTGAGAATCAACTTTTGAAACTTTGTGTTCAAATTATAAATCTTTAATTCAATCAATGTAATAAAATCAAGTGGTCTTTCAATATTTGTGTTGGAATAAGCTTGTGGTGTATTGTAAATTTTCTTATATCTTTTCCATTATATATTATTGTGCATTTTATCAAATTCTGGTGTGAAATTTTATAAATTAGAAGGTGCTAAGAAGCTAATTTCAAAGTCTTTATGCTATAATATCATTACTAGGATTATGTTTTCAGGTATTTATTAGAAGTGACCATGGATAATTTGGGCCATGAGTTATTTTATTTGGTTATCTAATATTAATTAGAAATACGGTGGAGACTTTGGGCTACACTTTGTTCCATCTATTTACATTACATTTCTGGTATTATTCTAGTTACTCTTATGTCTAGCTAATGTGAATATCAGTTATTCTTGGTTTAATAAGTAATTTTATGTTTTCATAATACATTGTAAGAATTGGAAGGGCTTATAATATAAGTTTTTAAGTGAACATAAATTATATAAAAATATAATTGGATGATATAGAAACACCCACATGATAAAAATAGTGTAAATAAGTGTAATTAATTACTTGTTATTTTATTTAGAAATTAGGTTGCCTCTCCTTTCCTAGAGGACAGATTTAATCTCATCATACTGTGGCTGAAATTACCATTTTGTTGGTGACAAAATATTCACCCAATAGTTTTTAGTGACTTCATTGGGGAATGAACACATAACCAAGATCTACACTCATTTGGTTGAAATAAAACCAACACCATATTGTTTGTTATTGTTTTGATGTTGTTAATCTCTTTCCTTTTCTAGATACATTCACAATCTAGCATAAAAAAGTTATACCTTTACCATAAGGGCAGAAAGACACATTGATCCTTCATTTGAGTTGTTGCAAGAGCATAACTTCAATATTTTACTTGTACATACATGGTCACCTCTTCAATGTATATGAAGTTTTCCTCTTACCAATACAAGATCTCCTATACTAGGGGAAGCTTCAAACATTCATAGGGTCTTGCCTATTTTACCTCTATAAATATTTTTCATAATCCCATAAAACCCACATAAAATGGATACTCAATTTTCATGGGGATATAATTTTAGTCCATTGAAATTGACTCCACCATCTCATGAACTACCTCATGGTTCATAGAAAAACTTCCCCACGTTCTATGATAGCAAGCAACATTCAAATGAACATATTTCTATATTATATATTTAATGTAAAGTTCGAAGAGTGGAATATGAAGATTTTTATATTAAATTATTCAAATAAACACTCCAAGGCATTGTTGTTGATTGGTTTTACCATCTTATAACAAGAACCATCACAAGTTGCGTAAAACTCAAAACTAAGTTCAAGGAAATATTCAAGCTAATAGAATATGCTCATGTCTTGATAGCTCAAATCACATAAATGAAGAAAGAAACACATGATCCCATGCATTATTTTGTGGTAAAGTTTAATAAGTTGATGAATAGGATCCTAGTTGTTACAAAACTAACACCTGAGAACTTGAAGGTTTTTTTTTTAAAGTTTCCAGAGGTTAGTTTTCTTTTGCTAAGAGCATCCATAGTTCATATTGATGCTACTCAAATTTTTGATAATAAAGTATAATATTATTTGATCTTGGTGGGAAAAGTTAGAAATAATTCAATTAAGCCTAAAGGGCAGTCCTCTTCACCTTCTACTAGCACCATGGATCCTATGGTGTAGAAGTTGGCAAATAAATTGCTAGCACTCAAGAAGTAAATGTCTCAAGGTATGCAATTTTATTCATACAAGGATACTCCAAAAATAAAATACCTAAATTCTTATAATTAATCCAAAAATGCTTCAGGGAACTAGAATCAAAATAAGCTTCCCCCACCATAAGAAAGGCTTGCATTGGAGGTGCCATCAGATAATACAACAGTAAACTTATTAGAACCTAAAAAATGATGATATTTTGAAGCTATAAAATATCCTAAAAGATGACAATAATCCATTCATAGGAGATGAAGAAGGATAATCTGGTGACTCTGATATTAGGTTTCTGAACTTTGAAGAAGATGAATAAGAGGAAGATACACACGGCGAGTCTTATGTCATCTTCACCTATTTTCAAAACCAACTGAATCAACAATAGAATGTTGATAAAACTAAATTAAAGGATGAACCACATAAAGAGGTTATGAGTTCCAAAAGAGGAACTCCTTTACCAGTTCAACCAAAATATATAGTAAGGGATAAATAAGTACACCTCATCATTCTACTTCATCTCCTTCTACGTCTAGACCCAATGCCCAAAATCCAAAACCTAAAAATGAAAATGCCTCATCTTCCTTGGGTGACCGATACCTAAATTTTGATATCATATACCATGCTAGGAAGACAAATATTAAAATGTTTGAGGTTAAATACCTCTAATCTAATCCTGATTAATTTAAAAGATTAGCTAAGTTTGTTAAGAGTAAAGTGACCAATTCTAATCAGGTTTCATCTAAGAGTGCACCTGTTGACCCTAAACCAAATAATAAACAAAATAACTTGGTTGTAACTCCATCCATCTCTATAAAAATAGAGTATTTCTATATTTACCTATTTGTCAATGGTTACAAGCTCAATAATTATGTCATTGATTCAGGTGCTTCTGACAACATGATGCCAGCCAAAGTAGCTAC
Source organism: Torreya grandis (assembly GCA_037957365.1). Taxonomy (NCBI): domain Eukaryota; kingdom Viridiplantae; phylum Streptophyta; class Pinopsida; order Cupressales; family Taxaceae; genus Torreya; species Torreya grandis. The sequence goes on along the minus strand of JARHVA010006708.1, from coordinate 388,277 downwards.
CACCTTGGGGTTAACTCTAAAAAAGACTTTTGGTCATTTATTTTCAATGGAAATGAAGAAATTACCCCTCATAGGTTAAATCAAAGATACACAATTTGCATTTGTCACTTTTTTGGAGAAGATAAAGATGACAGTTCTTGTAGCCAATGTTTTAACCTCATATGGAGTTTTGTTGGGATGTATTTTCTAAAAATATGTTAGAGGTGAAATCAACATGGATTGGTCTGAGATTAGAATACCTTTCAAAGGTATTATACATAAACTTCATCTAGAGAAGCAAGTAAAGTATACTATGATAAATATTGAGGATCTGAAAGCTCAAATTTTCTTTAAAACCTTTAGAATGGGAACTTATTTCTTGACCACATATGAGGATCTAGTATTGTCAAATGATATTTCAAATGAAGGTCAAGAAATAGATGAATCACCCTCTTCAAATGAAGATATTTTAGATTTTGAAATTATCAAAGTAGAAAGTTCAAATGACATTTGGACTTTAGAATTTGATGGTAGTTGCTCCTTAACTAGATCTAGAGCCAAGATAGTCCTCATATCTCTGGAAGGAAATATCTTCCCTTTTCATTTCAAGTGATAATTTGATAATACTAAACATATTATTTAATATGAAGCCTTGCTATTAGGGATGGACATAGCACAAAAGAAAGAAATTAAAAATCTCCATGTTCATGGTAATGTTGAGTTAGTCATCTGTCAAGTCAGGAATTTGTATCAAACAAAGAATCAAAGGATAAGGAATTATCACAATCATTTTTAGGATTGCATGGAAGATTTTGATGCTTTTAATTTATCAACAGTGCCAAGATAATATAAAAATAGGGTAGATTTGTTGGCTATTTCAGCCACCCTCCTGATTCCTCACAAGGATTTCTAAGGAAAAAAGTATACCATTGAGTTGGTCTTCCAACCTAGTGTTCTTGATAATGACAATCATTGGAAAGTTTTTAACAATGATGAGAAAGTAATTGCCCTTTTGGAGAAGGTAAAAAATTTATTGAGTTCTACTTCAAGGGAAGTGACTCTACTCCTCAAGAATCAATCTCCAAAGTGGATGAGGAAATTGGTGAAGAAATTTTGTAGCTAAAAGGGAATAAGATTCCCAAAGGATTGGTTTTTCTAGAGAGACTCTGATAAACATGATTGATTTATCAAACAACAAAAGTTTGAATCACATTCATCAGTAGAAGTTGAGAAAATCAATCTAGGAACATAGGATGATCCCAAAATGATAAATATTGGAAAATATTACTCATTGGAGGAAATAAAGAAGTTTGTGACACTTATATGGTAGTACATTGATGTGTTAGCATATTCATATGCTGATTTGAAATATTTTTGACCCAATGAAGTTCAACATGATATTCCTCTCAAATCTGGGTCTCGACGTTACAAGCAAAAATAATGACAATACAATCCCAAAATCTTAGGTACCATCCTTGTCAAGATTCAAAATATGTTGAATGATAGAATCATCTTTCCTATGCATCAATTAGTGTGGATAGTGATCTAGGAAATAATTCAAGGACCCTTCAGTGGTAGTTAGGTGACAGTCAACTCCTTGACTTTTGTATTGTTTTCATTTTATTTTGTTCTCAGTGGCAGTTATGTGGTAGTTAGCTCCTCGACTGTTGTATTATTTTCATTTTGTTTTGGTCCTCAAGAAATTATATCCTCGAGCATTGCATTATTTCAATGTTGCAAGCGATTATATCCTCGAGCATTGTATTGTTTTAATGCTACGAGCGATTATATCCTCGAGCATTATTTTGTTCGGTCATCACCATTAATTCCTCGAGCCACGTAATCTCCTAAGGTGGCCTTTAATAATATGTATAAATGCATTATAACCTAAAAAGGGAAGGAAAACATCTCTTCTCATAGATAAGCATATGTTTTGGCAAGACATCTCTTCTCAGAGATAAGCCTATATTTGTATTGCAAGCTGTAAGTAATATGACATCTCTTCTCAGAGAGTTCATTGTTATTATGTTGTTTCTGTGCTATTGCAATCTTCATCAACCAGAACTTTTGAGTTTTGGATCAGTGGTATCAGAGTGGTTTATCTTGAGAGTGTATGTTCCCAAGGATGAGGTCGTGATATAGGAAACTTGGATGGGAAGTGACAGAGCTTCCAAATGCTCCACTTATGCACCCTAAACAACCTCAAATGGTGGATAACACCAAGACATCTGATCCTTTCAAGGAAATGGTGAATGAATCCCTCCAGTGGTAACAAGCGCAGATGCTCCAACAATTTACTCAAGTTCTTCAAACACTTCTAATATGAAATTCTGGCTCCACGACTACACATCTGGGCTCCTCATTGAGGGAGCTTCCTTTCAGTTCCCCAACACCCTTCAAGGTTCAGGTAAATTTTGATATTCCCACATTTGAAGGCAAAATCAATGCTGATGTAGTGGAAAATTGGTTGGATCAACTGTTGTCCTACTTCTCTATAAATAAGTTCACTGATGGATAAAAGATCACTTTTGCTCTTTTGAAATCATCATTGCCCGTGAAAAACTGGTGGGAAGTGTACAAAAAGAGGTTCAGAATGGATATCATTGGCCTTGGGGTAGAACCCACCTGGGATGATTTTACAGAAGTAGTAAAAGAAGAATACTATCCCATTGGCATGTATGATGATCTGTACATATAGTGGCAACAACTTCGCTAAGGCAAGGACCAATCTGTGCAAGATTACACAGACACTTTCCATTCTTTATATGCAAGACTGGGCATTGAAGAAAGTGAGAAACATAAAAATCTCAAATATCGTGGTGGACTACAATGGTACATCTGAGGGGAAATAGATCTCTTCAATTTGGAAACCATCGGTGAGGCATACAAGTTTGCAGTAAAGATTGAGCAGAAGCATGGAAGAATGGATATAAAGAATTAGTCTTCACAATGGAAAAGTGATAATGAAGGTCAAACACGAGGCCAAAATTGGAAGCAAAAGGAAGGAAAGATCGGGAAGTGGCGTGGTTATAACAAATCTGGAACTCACTCCAAAGAAGAATGTCAAGCTATCAAATCACTACTTTTTGAGTCACCATCCACAACATCTATTGCTCTACCTCATACAAACCCTATAGTCGAAGAGGTTAAAGAATAAATTATAGATGCTAATCTTGAAGCCATTGTAGCTTCACTACAGACACACGATGAGATGCTAGATGACAAGGAAAGGTTGTTTCACTCTAAGTTATGGGTGAAAGGTAAGCTTCTACATTTCATTCTTGATAGTGGAAGTCAAAATAATTTAATCTCTACTAATGTTGTGAAAAGCCTAAATCTATCCATGAAGCCTCACCTAAAACCATATAGTATTGGATGGTTGAGCCCAGGGAGAGACCTCCGTGTCACCCACCAATGTCTTCTCTCATATGCAATACAACCTTTCCAAGATGAGGTCTTATGTGATGTGGTCAATCTAGATGTTTGTGATGTACTCTTTGGTCAGCCATTCACGTATGATCGACATGTTATATACGAATCAAGAACTAGACAGATCACTCTCACTCTTGGAATATGGTGCTATAGGGTACCAAAAGTACCACCTTCCACATCTATCTCTCTACATAGCACCAAGAAATTTGTTTTCATGGTGGTCAAGCCACAGGAATCCAAAAGGGCTGATGTTACAGCCCTACCAACACAACACCAGAAACAAATAGATACTGCCCTAAAGAAGTTCAAAGCCTTCCATCCATAGACTAATGGTCAAACAAAAATGGTGAACAATCAGGCCCTGCACAGTTCCATAAACCACATTCCCTTCCAAGTGTGCATTGGGAATCAAATCAAGACACAACCACCACACCTGATGGGGAACGATGATGCAATGGGGACCATTGATTTTTAAGGAAGGAGGAATTATCCACGCAACAATTTGAGGACCCTTTAGTGGCAGTTAGGTGGCAGTCAACTCCTTGACTTTTGTATTGTTTTCATTTCATTTTGTCCTTGATGGCAGTTAGGTGGCAATCAGCTCCTCGACTGTTGTATTATTTTCATTTTGTTTTGGTCCTTGAGTGATCATATCCTTGAGCGATCATATCTTCAAGCATTGCATTATTTCAATGCTATGAGTGATTATATCCTCGAGCATTGTATTGTTTTAATGATGTGAGTGCTTATATCCTCGAGCATTGTATTGTTTTAATGCTGCAAGCGATTATATCCTTGAGCATTGTTTTGTTCAATCGTCACCGTTAATTCCTTGAGCCATGAAATATCTTGAGGTGGCCTTTAAGAATATGTATAAATGCATTATAACCCAAAAAGGGAAGGCAGACATCTCTTCTCAAATATAAGCGTATGTTTTGGCAAGACATCTCTTCTCAGAGATAAGCCTATATTTGTATTGCGAGCCGTAAGTAATACGATGTCTCTTCTCAGAGAGTTCATTGTTATTGTGTTGTTTTTGTGCTATTGCAATCTTCATCAACTAGAACTTCTGAGTTTTGGATCAGATAGATAGCATCATTCTCATGAGAAAAAATAATGGATAAATCTACATTTGTGTTGAATTTTATCATCTAAACCAATCATCACTAAAGGATAATTACCCATTTTTGGTAATGAATCAAGTTCTACAAATAGTAATAGGTTCAGAGATGCTGTCTATGTTATATGGATTGTTAGGATACAATCAAGTGTAGGTACATGATGAAGATCAACAATATATGACCTTCACTACTTCATGGGGCACCTTTATATATTGTAGAAAGCCTTTTGGGTTGATCAATGTTGGTGCTACCTTTCAGAGGGATATGGACTTGGCTTTCTAGGATGTTGTTGGTAAGTTAATTATGGTCTATCTTAATGATTTAACTATTTTCTCAAAGAATCATCAAGATCATTGTGATCATTTACAAAAAGTACTTCAAAGGTGCCATCAACATGGGATATCCCTCGATCCCAAAAAATCCATTTTTGGGGTTACTAAAGGTAAGCTCTTTGGGCACATTATGACCAAGGAAGGAGCAAAGATTGATCCTGAATAGGTCAAGTCCATTCAAAATCTCACTTTTCCATTTAGTAAGAAAGGAGTACATTCTTTCTTTAGGAAGGTTAATTTCTTGCAAATATTTGTACCTGATTTTGCTAAGAAGACATGTCATATTGTTGATATGATGAAAGGGAAGTCAATTTTACATTGGAATGCAAAAGGAAAAGCTTCCTTTCATGAAATAAAGGAAGCAATTGCTAATGATCGAGTCTTAGTCTACACTGACTATACCAAGAACTTCATCATGTATATTTATGCTTCTGAATATACTCTATCCAACATATTAGTGTAGTCAAATGGAGAATGGATTAAATATCCTATAGCTTTCATGAGTTATCTTCTAAAGGCTCACAAGCTCAAGTACTCACCCATGGATAAATATACTAATGTTGTGGTAAAAATAGTTAAACATTTCAGGTATTACATCCTCAATTCTCATACCATCACATTGGTACCAGATTCTATAGTCAAGTATATCCTTACTCAGTAAGAATTTGGAAGTAAGAGATTTAATTAGATTGCTAAGATCTAAGAGTATTGTAGACACCTAAATCTAGCCATTAATAACCTCCAATTAGGCTTTTGACCAATTTCCACCAAAATACATAATTTGGCCTAAAAATACTAAAACACATTAAAAGATTTGAATTTGACATATTCAAGTGCCAATTTTGGCTAGAGTATCATAAAATGGGGAAATGCAATTTATGGGCCAACTAACTTTGATCAGATCAATTCGAGTCAAAATGCTAATTTTACACCTAGGTGCTCTGTGTCACTCTTTTCTATCAAAACTCTTTCACAAGACATGTGCCTTTGTTATTTTGTGATAACATCTTAAATGAGAATACAGTTCTAATGTATCTAACATTGACTTCTAATTCCAATCCAGTCAAATGTTGGACCAATAACAAGGAATTTTGATCAATTTGAGTAATTTGTGCACAAGGTGTTTAATCATGCTTAAGAGTTAATTAAACCAAATTAGATCCTAATTAATAATTCCATGGAAACTTGTTGAATACTTATTTTGGGAAATGAATATTGAATATCTGCATCATTGTGTGACCTGATTTCTTGGAAAGACATCCCTAGGCCATAAATTCCACAAATATTAGGATTCATGCCTCCCATGCCTTATCAATGCCCTCCATGCCTCTTAATTATTCCTCTATCACAAATATTGATTAGCCTATTTATCAATTTTAATTATAAAAGTGTATAACCAACAATGGTCACTGTGTTTTTTTGACACAAACCCAAGAGCTCATTTTTCTAAGTTGGTTGTTTCATCTTCAAAAGTGCTTATAAGCTAAACATCTTGGCAATATTTTTTTTACAGGTTTTACTTGAAAAATAATCAAATCATGCTTAAATAGATCCTTTAAAACTTCTTTTAGGGTATTTTAAAATAAATCAATCTTTTCATTTAGGTGCTTAAAAGAAAATCATTTAGGGTGCTATTGCTTAAATCTTATAGTTAGCTTTCAAAGTTACAAATTAAGACTAAGGGGTCAAATGAACACCACCAAATCTTTCATTTGGGCTTAAAATTGAACACACTTGTCATTTTTGTCTTCAATAGTTATTTGATCTAATTTTGTTTAGTAAAGAGAGGGGTGTTACATGTATGCTCTTATATTTGTCCCCTTTAGGGAACCCTTGGAATTAAAAGTGCCATTCTTATTGCTGAAATCCTATTCCAAGGCTTAGGAAAAATGTCATCTAAATCACTCCCCAAAAACTTGTCAAAGATTGTGTGACCTTGAAAATGACCCTAAAGTCTTTCTATTAGTTTTTTATTTCATGCAAACTTGGCTTATGAGGGGGATGCCATTACCTCCCATGAGTTCTTTAGGGAAGCTTTGACTTGAGGTTTCATCCCCTAAAATTGACTTAACTTACTCCTTCTGAGTTGCACATCAGATGTATCTACATTTGGGCATTGCACTGCACTACATGAACAATAGGATGTAGTTGTTGTAAAAAGACTAGACCTTTTTACAACTAGCCAATACCATGGTCACCTAGTTTTTATGCTTGTATTTTGTATCATTTGATGTGAAAGTCATTGTGCAATTGATTCCCCTAGAAAAATTCAAAATCTTGATAGTTTACTCAACCCCACATTGCCTATCCTTGCTAGGATTTGGATGATTATACTTGGTGTATTTTGGTCATTTTTGCTTGGTATGTTTTGAGACTAAAATTTATTTGTTTGTTCATAAGCCATGTCAAAATTAATTTTTCTATATGTCACTCTTTTGTCTAAAGAGGCATTATGATGGCCATTTTACACCACACTTGTGCCTTGAAATTTTTTGCTAAACTTGTTTGTGTGTGTATCATTTGAGTTGAGGATGGTAGTGTTATGCTACCCAAAACATGTTAAAACCATTTCTTTGAGTCTTTTGAAGCATAACATAGATCACATAATTTGAGCTTGCTTACGCCATTAGGTTGCTCAATTTATTTCAAGACTTGTTTACATTATATCAAAAACCATTTGTTTCAAACCAGGTCATGTATCCCATTTAGACCTTTGTCTTGTGTCATCATGTTATCTAATCGTATCTATCTTGTTTGGTTAAATCCTAGTTTTTATTGTTGAGTTTTTAATTGGCCTTATCAAGTTTGGATTTAAATATTGATTAATTTCTATTTAGGACTCAATTCATGGGGATGATACAAATATCTTTCTCTTTTGGGTTGCATAACTTTAATTAATCGATTACCCAAAATTGAAAACTATTGATGGTTCATTTGTTTAAATTATATCTTCATCATTGTTTGTGCCTTTATTTAGAAGAACATATCCTTTAACAAAGAGCCATTTGTCTTATGCCAACTGATCATGTTTATGTTTGATTCCATGTGTCGGGTTTATGCCAAAGTTGTTTCCAGACTTGTTAGATTAAATCAAATCATCAGCCTTTATTTCAAGTCTAACTTTTGATGTTGTTTGGCCAAAAGTCCTAGCATGTCTATTTTTTTGAGCCTAGATTTTGAATCTACATTTGGATAAAAGACCTGGTAACTTAAATTTTCCCTTTCTTAGTTTAGACCTTGTTTGGAACACTTTGACCTAGACCTTTGACATGCCTATTTTATTCAGATGCTTGACCTTTTATGCATATGACATTTGACATTAGACATTTGATGTTAGAATATTTTATGCCAAGTATTAACAAAAATTATTTTGGAGATATAGATCCACTTTTAGACCATATTGGAGATACAACTCCAATCCCTCGACCAAGTTAGACCATGTTTGGACCATATGTCCTTTGGATAGTTTTTCAAAGTTTATAGAACTCTAAGCCTTTTTGTTTCAAATATTTCATCATTTACGTGGATATGTCTAGCTAAACCTATGGTTTAGTCACGTAAAATATAACTTATGATAGAATGGCCACACAAAATCCCACTAGGAACCCCTATAGAGAAAGATTTTCTAAGGAGTTTTATTATTCTCCCTATAATAATCCATATGGGGAACATAGTTAAAATCCACAAAATCCAAATTGAGACCTTGATTGGCATGAAGAGGCTTGTGAAGATGACTTTGAAGACCCAACTATAGATAATTTTATTTGGGATATGGATCTATACCCTTTTTACAATAATAAGTACGTGAACCATAGTCAAGAACCAACTTATGAGCCAATTCACAATTAAGATTATATGGTTTATGAGAAAGACTTAGATGATTTGGCTTATGTAATTAATCAGCATCTACCACATCATACTATTTCTATTCCATGACCACAATGTCACATCATTCCCATACCATTACCTCATCTTTTGGTTTATGTGATAAATCAAGCTCCATAATGCCCCTTCATAATTCCAAAACTTAGTCCTTTGGCTTATGCATGCAATCAAGCTCCATACCACCCTATCATTACCATCTTAGGACTTTATCTTTTAGCTCATGAAATAAATCATGCTCCCTAATGCCCTGCCATTATCTAACCACAAGCCATTCCTCATCCAAAACCAATCCCATCCAAACCTCAACTAATCCAATCATTCGAAGACCAAGCTATGTTTAAAACTGGTATTTTCCAACTCATTTGAAACCAAATCCAAGACAACCAACCAATCCAAGATTTTTTTTTGAACCAATCACTTATGGTAAGTTAACCTATGATGAATCACCTATTGATCCTATACTAGTTGTTGAGGAGTATCACACTAATGAGTCAATCTTTGTCGAGTCACTTCTTAATGATTATAACCACCTTTGGGAAAATAATTACCTTGATCATGTGCCTATTTTTCAAGAGCCTCTTATTGACAAGCCACTCTCTAAGGATTTGTCTCTTGACCTTTTTCCCATCCTAGAGGATTCTCACTCTGATAAACCAATTTTTATGGAGCCCATTATGCCATCATATGTTGTTACTTGTCCAAAACCAAATATTAAAAAAGACATCATTATAATAGAGTACCCATTAGATGAAGAATCAAAGTTAGATTCAAGTTATATTCTTGAATTGAAATCATATTTAACATTAGAATCATAATAAACATTAGTCTCAACATTAGATTCATAGTCTATTGATTTTGATTCAGATTCAAAAAAAGAATATGTTCATGGTTGTTACAACATTGCTTAAGCATGCCTTATAGATCAATTTGAATACATTTGTGATCATTCTATGCTTTTTGAGGATAAGTACTTCAGATTCGACACAAGTTATCCTAGTATATTATATGAGGATTGTACAACCTCTCCCCATTCCATTACTATTCCACAAGCCATTACCATAAACCAAAATAGCCATATAATTGACATTCCATCTCCCACAAGTGTCAATTGGGATTGATAGAATCACACTTTATTGAAATTCATCCATGGTGACATAGCCATTAAAGAAGATCAAGGAGGCCAAGACCACATTCATATAGTATAATAACACTCTCCTAGTGAAACCTTTTTAGAGGTATTAAGATACAATCACAGTTCCAACTCAACATCATCTAGTGAAATGTTTTTAAAAGCACTAAAAGAAACTCAAAGTTAAAAGCCAATGTTTATTAGTGAAACCATCTTAGAGGTGCTACAGGACAATCAAGACAACTTCATTGGTGAAAACCTCATTGAGGCACCAATAACTGAGCACAAAAGTTATTCACTACTTGATGAAGACAAAATCAAAGATCAACTCAAAATAGCTTCCAATTTATATCCTAATCAAATGTTAGTTACTCTTTGGCCCAAACAATAGAAAAATCTGGTGGTCCTATCAAGAAAACATGTCTTTGGGCCTACCACAACCAAAAATATTTTAAATCTAGAATCAACAACATTACATGGGACTAAAAGTCTTGATCTTCATTTGTTTCCCCACCATTATACATTCCATTATCATCTACCATTCCATTTCAAAATCAAACCTACCATCCATTATTTATCCTTATTTACCATCCTTGGCCACACTTTCCTTAATATAGGATATAAAGATACCTTGTATCGACATTTGAAGGAATCAAAATCAATGAGCAATGAAGAACACAACAACATTCTTGGCATCTAAATCTACAACCAATTCTTGATAGAGCAACTATTCAAATGAGGTGTAGGATAAAAATTAACATGATCAAGTATTCTATCTATATCATTTATTAATTAAGATGTGCATCTCCATCTCAATAGAAAAAATAGAATCATATGTCATTTACCACACCCAGGCCAAAAACATGTACCATGCCATTTCACATTACCATGCCATTATCGATGTTATATATCCATTCACCATTATCACATATTCTTGCTATTCACCCTATCACTTGGGAGAAAACCCTCTTACCATTTTTTCTTAAATATATCAAAAACTATCATTATACTTAGCAAGACCATATTATTTTATCATTCCATTCCTATCTAGACCAAAGCCTATTTTTAGTCATCCTACGCAATCCTATTTTGTTCTTGGTTACTTTGGTTCTTCCTACACTTTTTGAGATGGGATTCCAATAAAGTTTTAACAATCAATCAAGTCCATGTTTAAATGATAGTCTATGAAATTAGTGTGGTAGTTGATTTGTCAAGATATCTTTCATTTTCCATCCTGTATCAAGCGTGTTTATGTGAGCTTGATTATAACCGCCTATGGGCAAATCAGTGTTTCATTAGTCTTGCTACTAATTATAACCACCTATGGGAAAATTAGTATCATTGACCTATGAAATTTTATCTTATTTATAACTACCTATGGGTAAACTATGGGAAACACTTATTTATCATGCATTGTTGCATCACCTTGCCATTACTATTCTCATTTGACTAGTTATTTGCTCGATTTGAGAACTTGTTGGGACCTAGTTGGTTTTTCCTTGCCTTTTGTGTGGATGGAATTAATATAACTTGAGGTAATTTTAGGAATATGTAGATCATGCTCAATTCATGTTGAGGTCACCTCAGTCCCCTTTTCCATACACTCACCATTTTGTGAGCAACTTAAGCCAAATGCTCTCACCATTTTGCGAGTAATCTAAGCCAAACGCTCTCACCATTTTATGAGTAGGTATCTTGTAATTCTATAAAAAGTTAAGATACCTAAAAATTCTAAAAACATTCATAATATTTAAAAATCCAAAAATATTTATCCTATATAAGCCTAGTCAGTTACCCTCTATTTGCCTTACTGGGGAATTGTCATTGTTAGGATGTTTTTCTTTTGATTTTATTTTTAGGCTTTCTATTTTTTTGTTTATTTCAAGTTGTTTGTTTGATTTTTTTTTTTTTCATTTGCATGTTTGTTTACTTATAACACTATTGCCTTGACCAAGTTTATATGCATTCATAGGTGATTCCTCAAGCACATTATTCATAAGTCTATCCATATTCATACGTTAATATTTTAATCATGGTTTTTATCATTGGTGAATTGTTTTCAAGTGTTTATTGGATCAAGAGTCAGTTATTACACATATTTTGGCCAAGTCTTCATGGTCTTCTATCATGAAGCCTACCATCAAATGCTATAGCAAAAATCAGCTTCAAGAATGTCTACAATCAATGAAGCCACAAAAGTTTCTCCTTGGCACCTTAGCAAATCCTCCCATCCCACCCTTGATCAAATTAACCTATTGGCCATTCTATTTGTATCATTACTAATTAGGATGAGCATCTCCTCATTAGCAAGTATAATTGAATCCTTATAATGATCAATCTTATTCCTCTATCCATCTCTTTCATCACTTTGTACCCGCTCAAATTTTATCTATATTCTAAGTTATATCCTTGAGTTATGCTTGTTAATCATTCTGAACTAGGACACCATTAGTTTTAGCCAATCCAAGTATTTTTAATGATTATAACTGCCTATGGGCAAATCATTATTTTGACTTTTATTCTTGATTATAACCACCTTTGGGCAAATTAGCATCCTTTTCACATCAATGGATGCAATCATTTTCTTATTTGGATTAATCTCAACCACGGGTTACTTCCACCTTTCTTCTTGTTTATTTTCAAGGGAACACCCATCAAAAAATGTGATGACCACTCCCTCAAGGGGGCATCATCATAAGCTTCCCAAAACCATTTGGAGCTTTGTTTTTCAACCATCATCATATTTTTGGCATATAGGCCATATCTCATTATTTGAAAAGACATTTCTTTGCCTATAGTTTAAATCATCTTCCCAAATAGGGGTAAACTATAAACACTTAAATCTGGCCACCAATAACCTCCAATCAGGGTTTTAACCAATTTCCACCAAAATGCATAATTTGGCCTAAAAATACTAAAATGTATCAAAAGCTTTGAATTTGACATATTCAAGTTCCAATTTTCACTAGAGTATTATAAAATGGGGAAATGCAATTTATGGGCTAGCTAACTTTGACCAAATCATTTCGAGTCAAAATGCCAATTTTGCACCTGGGTGCTCTAGATCACTCTTTTGTATCAAAAATCTTGCACAAGATATGTTCCTTTGTTGTTTTATGTTGACAACATTATAAATGGGAATACGGTTCTAATTCATTAGACATTGACTTCCAATTTTAATCCAATCAAATTTTGGACTAATAACAAGGCATTTCGATCAATTTGACTAATTTGTACGCAGAGTGCTTAATCATGCTTAAGAGATAATTAAACAAAATTACAGCTTGATTAATAATTCCATGAAAACTTGTTGAATACTTATTTTTTGAAATGAATATTGAATATCCACATCATCATGTGACCTCATTTCTTGGGAAGCCATCTCTAGGGCATAAATGCCATAAATATCAAGATTCATACCTCCCATGCCTCATCAATGCCCTCCATGGATATTAATTTTTCCTCTATCCTAAATATTTATTAGCCTATTTATCAATTTTAATTGCCAAATTGGATTAATCCTTATCCACTCGTCTCAATTTTGGGATGGACAATTCAGGTTGAGTCTAACCAGTCTCAAAAATCTATAAATAGAGAGGCCATGAACATAATTTCTAAGATATTTTGGTGCAAAGTTATAATGAAAAACTATCTTCAATTAGTGTTACCATGCTAAATTGATTCCAATCCAAGCCAAGCCAAAGCTACAAGGTGCCAAGGAGAAGAGGAGATAGCCAGGTCTCCTTTGATGAGGACTTCATGAGCACAAACCAAAAAAGCCACTATAAAAAGAATTTTGGAGCATCAAAAAAGGTAAAAAAGAAGGTTTATTTTGCATTTTAGTTGTGTGTTTTATTCATGATTGTTAATTAAACTCTCCCTAATGTCTAGGTCTAGAGATGTTATGCTAGTTAGTTTGCTTCTTCATTTTGTTTTCATCTTGAAACTAACACGATACTAACCATCCTCTCTTGAGTCAAATTTATAGCTCACAAGTACTATATGGAAATAACACCTATGAAGCTAGTGAATGGAAAAGGTTTGTATTAGCTTATTATAGAAAATAAACTAGAAGAGGTATCTAGTGATAAGGGAGATATATAGGAAGATCTTCCCGCAGTCCTATTTGTAAGCACAATGAATGAGTGGTACTATAACATTGATCATTTCTCACATGTGGAGAATGTCTAGAGAATTTATCTTATAAAGAGAAGAGAAAAATAAAGCTTAAAAATATGAAATTCATTCTTTATGATAATGGTTTGTACAAGTGAAACATTGATGGAATTTTTCTACAGTGTGTAGACAAAGCATGACAAGGCAAGTTGTTGGAACCTTTCACAACTTGGCATATGGAGGACATTTATTAGCTCAAGTTAAAGCTCACAAAAAATTTCAAGCAAGGTACTACTGAAAAATACTTTTTTAATATGCATATGCCAAGATGCATAAATGCAAGAAGTGTCAATAATTTGTGGGGAAACCCAAGTTGGTAGTCCTACCCCTCAAGCCAGTAGTTAGTGAAGAATATTTATAACAATGGGGTATTGACTTTATTGTCATTGTGAACTCATTATTAATTTCATGTCATAGTTATGTTATCACATCTACTGACTACTTCACTAATTGAGTAGATGAAATCTCAGCCAAACATGCCACTTCAGAGGTTGTTTGTAACTTCTCAAGGTTTGGAGTACCTAACAAGATAGGACTGATAATGTTGTTTGTTTATCATCCCAAGAGATAACTAAGTTCTATTCTGAATATGGGATCACTCTATCTCACTCCTAAAATTTTTATTGTCAAGGAAATGGTCAGGGTGAATTGAATAGCAATAACTTGGTCACTATTATTATGAAGTTGGTAGAAGAAAATTAGAGATCCTAGCACAAGGCATTGTATGATGCATTATGAGTTGATCACGTCACTCCCAAGTGAGCAATTGGTATATCCCCATTTCAACTTATTTATGGTTTGAATGTAGAGATATGTATCACATTAGAGTTTCCCACTCTTAGATTGGCTAAATCAATTGAGGATGAGATGTTTGAAATTTCCATAGACAAGTGTATTATGTTCATTGCTAAACTAAAAGATAACATACAAAGGTGATGGACCATATTGTTGAACATTAAATCCAGGTCAAAAATATTTTTGAAAATAAATCCAAGTCATGAGATTTCTAAATTAGGGATCTAGTTCTTTTATGGGATAAGAGAAGAGAGCTAGAAAGAATGCATGGAAAATTTGATTCCTTGTGTAGGGGTCCTTTCATTATTCATCAACTCTATGGAGAGAACAATTTCATTTTGGCTTACTAAGATGGAACACCATTATCACTAACCTATATTGGATACCATCTAAATATTTTCACTCAATGGAGTTTCATATAATTTTTTACATTTTTAATATATTTGTATAGTCTTTTTGTTTTATCTTTAGCCTAGTCTATCCCCTGACTTTGTGGCCCAATAGAGAAAGACACTTAGATTTATGGGATAATATCTCCCTCAAGTGTTTCAAATAATTCATAAAGGAAATTCTCCAATCAGATCCAACTATTATCCTCAAATTTAGTAAGCTCAATCCATGGGATAACCTTTACAAAACTTATCCATTTTATAGCCTTCAAATTCTAGGCATGCAAAATGAGGCAAATAAATTGCCTTCATGCATTTTATTCCCCTTCAAGGAGAGTTTTTTTTTAACTTAGTTTTTCAAATATTTTAATTTAGAGAATTTTCTCCAAAATACACCCCGTATACAAGGGTGGATAGTTTTTCCACTCCTGCACATGCAAGGGTCGATAATTTCTTCACCACTACACATGTAAGACCAAAGAATTTATCCACTCCTGCATGCTGGCCCATTACCTGGGTTAATTAATGGGTATTAATTAATACAAGATTATATATATTTAACTATGGTGAATTATTTTAACCATGATTTTTCTATTTCTTCACCATTTTCAAGTTATGCTAAATTGTTATTCATCATTTTCACATTCCCCTGATTATACTTCACCCACAAATTAATCCATCCACTTCGGATCTTAGGTATGTTTTAGTTTGTTTTTATTTATTTCTCTTTATTTATTTATTTATTTATTTTATTTTATCTATATTATTTCATAATTTTCATTATTATAAACCCTATTTAATATTTTTTCCACCCTACGTGTTGTTTTCAAACCCTACATGTTGTTTTCAAACCCTATGTGTTATTTTCAAACCTTGTGTGTAATTTTATAAATCATGTTGCATGATTTTAACCCCATTGATTTATTGTTTTAAAATCCCTTCCTATTTATTACTTCAAAGGATTTTTTTTTAATTAATCAATCTAATTTCATCCATGAACCTAAGTGTAGGCCAGAGAATTTTCTCTGACCTACACCTAGGAGTTTTTCATGCTCAGGTGTAAGTCAGAGTAAATTCTCTAAACTTCACCCAAACCTTAACCATCTCTACTCGAGCTCAGTGTAGGATATATAATTTTATCTAACCTATACCTAAGAACCTTAATTTGATGAAGGCTAGACAAAATTCTCTAGATGACATCTTTGCCTTCCCATCCTATGTCATCTGGAGAATTTTCTCTAAATTACATACAAATATGTAGTCTAGAGAAAATTCTCTGAACTACACCCACAAACCTACCCTAGGTGTAGCCCAGAGAAAATTCTCCATACTACACCCAAAAAATTTAAAGTTCATGTAGTTCAGAGAATTTTCTCCATACTACATGAAACCTTTAACTACCCCTATGTAGTTTAGAGAATTTTCTCCAAACTAAATAATTCCCATATACATGCACAGGTGCAATTTGTTTCTAATTCTACATGCTTCTTGATAAAATAAAAATATGCTAACTCTAGAGGATGTGAACACTCTCATATAGTTTATCGACCAATGATGTAGGTTTCTCCTAATAAGAGAGCCATGAAGTATAAATTTGAAGGAGTGGTCCCAATGTCCATAGTTGAATCTAATGTTGATCAGATCAAAGATAAAGAAATTATTCATGTAGACATGATATAAATCTTATAGAGGTTAAATAAGGACACCATTTCACCTCACATGTAATTTTTTATGAATAATATAATTCACTTAGTAGCCACATTCCTAGTTTCAGCACAAGATTTAGATTTTGTCTTGACAGTTGCTACCCATTTTGATAAGCAAACTAAGTCAGTTAAAGATACAGATGGTAAAGTTGTCATCCAACTTGATGAGAAGTATTTTGACAAGATATTTCATCTCCCCAACATATAAGAGTATAAATATATTACTGTGAGATCAACCTAAGAACATTATGATAATTTTTTTGATAAATGCAAGAAGCACATCAATTCACACTAGCTCAGAACTCCTCAGCCTACAATTACTAGGTGTCCAAAGAAAATTTATCATAGTGATTTCTTAGAAGAAGTAGGGGATTAATCACTCTTTTGAGTAGATTTAAGGGGATACTAATGTCCAACATATTTCAAGAGTGGATGTATTATTACATCTAGGTCATCAAGAGGAATAATTAAAAGATCTTTTAGGGAAAGTAGATCAGTGATGCTATTTGTCACCAACTCTCTGGGGTGACTTCTTCCCTCAATTTCTATATTACATCTTATCTTTTATATGCTATCAAAAGTATGAAATGTTTTCCAGGTCTAACTAGCATTAATGATAGAAGGAAAGTTATTGTTCATGAGTATTATCCATAATTAATCCCGAAGGAGAGCCCAAAGCATTATAAAAGGGTCAATGATGCCTTATTCTACAAGTAAATTTTTACTTTTGATAAATACCTTGAGAATAAAATATTTTTAGATGCAACATGGGAGCAATTGAATAAGGTTGGTTATATATTCTTACAATTCTCAACCTTTACCTACATCAGAGTAGGAAGGTTTAGTGAACAACCCTATATGCTACCTAAATATCTAAGTGATAATCTGATTCTAATGGAGACATGTCGATAGATGATGATCATACATAAGAAACAATCAGATGCTCACAAGCCTAGGTTCAAGTTTCTAATTAGTATTGGCTAGTACATAGTATCTTCCACTCCAAAGGCCAAGATAATGGAAACTAAACTATAATGGATTACTCTCAATAGGTTTAAGATCTGAAAATAATTTGACTATAAGAAAATGAAAGAAAATCTCAAAGGGAACTACACTCACGTGCATAGAATAGAAGATATTTGGGTTGATTATAGGATAGAGGAAGATGTGACAAAGTGTGTCTACAAATGTCTCACTCTAGATCAAATTATAAATTTAAAGTTAGCTGATGTTCCAGAAGATGATAAAAATGTATTGGACCATCTGTATGAGAGTAGTCAATTCACTTATATTCCTCTTCCACCAATACAATGGTCAGTAAAGGAATCTACTTCTATAAGAGATATATTTCAACACATTCTTGTTAAAACCAATACTTGGTTGGAGGGAAAGGATATCAGACTAAAACCTTTCAAGAGTGGATCTAAGGAGGATTATGATGATGAGACTTCTAGGAAATGAGAAGAGATATGTGCAAAGAATAAGGAAGATACGTCTACCTCTATAAAAAAATGTGCAATATATTTTCAAAATAAAAGTTAAAGGCAAGGGTACCAACACAAAGGATAAAAATGTTCAAACTAATGTAGAATAAAATCCTACTATGGGGGAAGGATCAATGCATATAGTGAATTCTCAAGATGACACTCCTTAGGTATTATCATCTTCTCTTCCCCCAATCACTCCTATATCAATTGCCTCTATAGTGCCCCTATAAAATATTTATTCTTCTCCTTCACCACTAACTAGTGACACACGTTTTCAAGTTCCTTCTCATGGAACTTTGGACCAAGTATTTGGGTCCCTTTATAATTTTCCTAGTCCTTGAAAGTCATCAATATCACCTTCCAATTTGTATATTACCTAGTAAGATATTGATAGGTTCATGTCTACCTCATCTTCCAAATTGGCAACTCAAGTCTCATCCACTCCCGTGCCTAATGTGTCAGTATGAATAAAAGTTTCTATCATATCTACTTAAATGTCACCTATAATTACCACAATTTAATCAGTATCTAATCCATTACTAGATACCTCCATTCCACCTTCTATACCACTCATCTCATAAACCATTGATCCTCTCCCATCATCCCAATCTTTGGCATCCTCTACATAAGAAGATTAATCTACCCTTCCCCCTTGGCTAATATCTCAAATGCCCAAGAGGAAGAAGTAAGATGTGTTACCAGATGATTTTGACATTGGTCAACTTGTGCCAGTAAAGCCAAAAATAGCCAAAAAGGCCAAAATATTGTCAAGAGTAATTTTTTATTCTAATAAAAAGTATGCCAAAGTTATTATTCCTCCTAAAGATAAAAATATTGAAGATGTCCAAGCATCTGAATATGAAATTATATGGATATATGATGGTAAAAAAATGCCCTTTCATTACATGGACCATCATTCAACAACTATATGGAGACATTATATCTTCATCTGAAAGTGATGTTTCCTTAGATGACTAAGCACACAATGATATTTTAGATACTTCATATTATGTGGACACATCCTCATTAGATGAACAATATATATGGTTTTCATTTATTAATGCCCCATCATCACCATATTTTGTTACTTCAATAGATTCTAGAGATGCTTCATTAAAATCTTCCAACACTTATTTGCAACAAGACAAACCTTTCACTTCTATTGTTCCTAAATTGAGTATAGCCCAAGCTTCCTTTTCTTCAATAAAGCAAATCATACCTTATCTTCCTGATATAGTTTCATGGGATGATATCTTGACATGAATTTTAGAATTATTTGTGGAGACACATATTGTAGACTTGGGAGACTCTTCACATCTTCTCTTTCATGAAGATGTTCCTTCAATTATTGTGAGGGAACAATCTAACCCTCTTATTCATTATCTTCATGATCATTAATCATAGGTTGACATGAGTGTGGATTCATTTGGAAAAAATTTAGAGAATGCGTATTTGACTTGAAAGGAGATCACTTGGTCTTTGGATCTTGTTCTTCATCCATCTCTAAGAGATTCTAGATTGTCATCTTCAATAGTGTGGCCTAGAACATGTGATTTTTTCATAATAGATTTCAGTACCAACATGGAGATTCTTGAACAACATTTAGAGACTCCATTCATCATCCTTCTTTCCTTATGTTCCTTTCAAGAATGAGAAGAAGTCTTGCACACATTCATGGTTTCATTTCTTCCTTAAGGAAGGAATGTTGTTCGGCATTCATGGATCTTCATCATTGTCCTTTATCAAACATTCACCATTTTTAAAGGTGATTATACATTGAGGTGTGGATACACTGTTTCTCTTCTTCTCTCTTATGGGGGGAACTTTTTCCTTACATAGGGTTTTGTCCTCATCATTATTCATTGAGAGCATTTTACATCTTTTTCTATCTTTTAGGGAGGATTTTTGTTCCACTAGGGTTTCTCCTTTTCTTAGTTTATGAGAGTTTGCATTGTTCATGGGTACCTAACATGACCTAGTATCTAGTTTCTCCTTTATTAGTGCTTATGGGGGGGGGGGGTGGTGTTGGTGTAGGCATTTTTCCCACTGCATTTTGCCTACATGGTTGTATTAGCTTGCTTAGGTTTCTAGAGGTCACGTTGATTACTTGGGAATATTAGTACCACATTAACTACAATGTTTGGTATCTTTCCCTTTATAACCTATATATACACCTCTCTCCTTTTGTATTCTTAATTTAGTATGATACATATTATTTCATTTTCTCTCATCTCTTTGGGAAATATTCTTGCTTGATGGTTTCAATGGATTTTAGCTATGTGATGTGTGATTGCTTGAATTGCATGATCACTTCACCATGGTCATTCATTGATCTAGAGATCTTAGAAATTCTTTCATTTTGTGCCTCATTTGTGTTGACATTTTCATAATTGTAGAATGTCATCCCTTCTTTTCTCATGCACTCACCATTTTATAAGACCATTTCCATATTCCTTAATGAAACAATCATATTTCCTTATCATCAATTTTCTTCTATCCCATATCCTGGGAGAACTACATTTGGCTTGAAGTTCATATTGAATCTTTGTCCATGGAACTATGAATGTAATTCCCACTTTCTTAGTGCATCTAGAGTCAGTATGACTATCCCTTCCTTTTCTTCACTTCCCCCTCCTTTTATTTATTTGGTAGTTATCTCATATAGCTTAGGGGCAATAATTGTGTCTTATTTTTTATCTTTATTTCCCTATAGCATAGGGTCAACCTTATGCCAATTATCCTTAAATTTTTATACCTATGTCATTATTACATAACTTATGGGTCCTCTTATCACCAAGAGTAACACCTCTATTATCACCAAGAGTAACACCTCTATTACACATGCACAAATAATTTGTTTCTTGTTTTCACTAACATTGCAATTAACCATTGTTTGTTTTTGTTTTGATTATTTTATTCACTATTTTATTTATTGGTGTTTTGTTGTGTTTCATTTATTTGTTTATTTGCCCATTTGTTTGATTTCATTATTGTGCCTTGAATTAATATATCTAAGTTTATTGGGTTATTCCTTGAACATTATAATTTAGTCCATCCATATTCATACATCAACTTTGTCATCATGGTTTATATCATTGGTGTATTATTTTCCATTGTTTATTATATCAAGTGTCAGTCCTTATGTATATTAAGGATAGGTCATCATGGTGTTTTATATCATGGTGAATACCACCATGTGTTATAATAAAAATTAGTTTAGTTGATATTACAAATAAATGGTTTCATGGTACTTCTCCTTGTTCACCTGATCAATTCTCATTCTATCCAAAAATAACCCAAATACAGAGTAATTAAATCATGAATGAATTTTAAACCATGATAGTTAGGATGTGTATATACATCCTAGTAGATAGCTTAAATTCATTCCCATTATCTATCCCATTTTACTCTTATTTTGTGAGTATGGATTTATTATGCAATCCCCATTTTCTAATTTTCCCTATTATTATAAACTATAGTGCCAATTTTTATAATCGCATTTGGGCAAAATCATTATGTTTTGATCTATTAAGATGGTTATGATCATAACCACCTTTGGGAAAATCATTATAATTTTCATACTCTGAAATTTCATGATTTCATTGTGCTAATTATTATAATTTCCTTTGGGCAAATCATTATTATTATCTTCCTTATAGGTTCCTTTTTCACTATGCCAATGATTATAAATACCTTTGGTCAAATCATCCTTTTGTATATTCCCTAATATGCTAATGATTACAAATACCTTTGGTAAAATTAGTAATTTTCACCCCTTCTACCTTTAGGGACCATCATTTCCTTATTTTTGAGGGAACGATCATCGACCTTATTTGTCATCCACTCCCTTGATGGGGCATCTAGGGCTCTTCCATCACCTTCTAGGGCATTAGACATTAACAAATTTTTAATTATTTGATAATAAATTAATATTCATATAGATTTAAATTCCTTAACAAACAAGTTCAAACTATAAACATCCCATTCTTGCCACAACTAGCTCAACTAGACTTCAAAGTGAATTCTATCAAACTTTCCAAATTAAGTTGAAGAATCAGTGAACATTCCAATTTCATCTAAAAATCAAATATTAGTGCTCAAAATAATTTTGAGGAATCCATATTTATGGTATTATCTTATATACAATAATAACCTCTCACTAATTCATCTTAGTCACCTTGTAAACTTCCAAAACTAGTAGTTTGGCCTTTGGATAAATTAAACAGAACACTTGAACAATTCATAAAGTGCTAAAATGCTAAGCAAAATTAATTAACTAATCAAACCAATTTAAATGATTAAGTGAATTTTCCATGTGAAATTAGTGAAAACAAATTTTATAAAATGGAAAATTCAATAAATATGAGGTCATGATGACATCATCATCCTCAAAGTGAATGAAATAAAAATATCTCCCTAAATACAATAAATTTAGAAATGGAAAGCCATGCTTAATAAATGTGATATCTATCTCAAATATTAATTACATGTCCCCTCTTTAACTCACCTAGGGTTAGTTTGAAGTCAAATATGGTTAAATCTAACCTAACTACATTTGGGTTAGAGTTAACTTTGGAGGCTATAAATATAAGGACTCACCCATTCATCTTCAAGCTTTCTATGTGCAATGTTATTATGCTAAAATACCTACCAAAAGATTTATAGTATTGTTACCATTACCATTTTATAATACAAATTCAACCAACATTACCAAGGTCCTAAGGAGAAGTAGAGTAATGGAGCTTCATTGATAAATATTTATTAAGCACATAACTGAGCACATCATTCCATTCCCAACTCATAACACTTGCTCTCATGGAAGGTAAAATCTATTGATTTTATTTCATTGGTTAGTTATTTTATGTAGTTATCTATATCCTTGACTGTCTATGATATATGTTTTAGTTTTTAATGTGCTTTTTTTTATTTGATTTCTTGACTAACACCATGTTAATCTCCCCTCTTGGATTTCTTGTTCACATTTTTGAACTAAATTTATTAGGATAGGGCACTCCTTTGGTGAAAATTTCCATACATACTAGTGATTTTATCATCTAATCTTATTATTCCAAATTTATGGCATGACCATCCTCAATCTCTATCAGAAAGTGTATACCTAGTGAAAATGATAGAGTCTTATCTGTTATTTGTTTTAGGCTCAGTTTGGGAGTCCAATCCACATTTTCATCTTTACACCAACACAATACCTTTACTTTCTAATTTTTGGCATGCTCCCAAATATCTACTAATTTTCCTCCCTTGTGTCACCTTTTGGTGAATAATATAATATATCAATGAGTTTCAATAAAAGTAAACCTTGATATTAAAGTATAACATGTTGTTAAAGTTTGATTATGGTTAGCAACCACAATAAGACTACACTAAATAACATAAACAATAACACAAATCAAATCTAAATAGAATATATAAAATACCAATTAACACATAACTAATTGAGCAAAGGGGAAATGAATTAAATTATTACAATTTGACAAAGATAATTTGTATACAAATACCTAAATTGTGACTACCTATATACTGTTAAAGGCTGAAAATAGGTCAAAATCATTGATGAAAAAAACCTTAATTTTTCCTTAATTTTTTTTGTTGATCTAAAAATTTGGAGAAAAAATATAATATTATATAGATTAGATAAACCAAGATCATATGGGTTTGGTCTTGGTAGGTTGAGACTAATTCTTATCACTAGGTTCAATTCTAGTTAGATGTTATCTAAATCTAATGAAATATTATGAGTGACATTGTCTACCCTTGTCAAAAATTTGTATCATATTTTATATTGTGGTATGAATATCATATAATTTATTATCTTTCACAAACTAATTAGCTCAAATCACATTACAATAACATTAAAAATGAAAGAATTTATGAGGGGCCTACATTAATCAAACCTTTTTCTTTAACAAGATGTAAATAAACACTCATGTAGTTTAGAAAATAATCCATCGTAATGTGAATTTCTCAAACTTATCCTTATTAATGAGATGATAGAAACTAAAATGGACTATATAATATTTCACTAACTGTTAAATTATGTTTTTTGTATAACAGTGTTTTTATGATCATGTAGTTATAGTTATACACTTTAACACATGGATTATCAATGGAAATCAATATATCTTTCTATATGTGTTTATCCTAAATTTATTAATGCACTAATGTATTGATAGACTTATCAAATTCAAATTGTGACTTTATTGGCAAGCAATATGACATATAATGGTCATAAATTAGACAAGACATGACTAAAACAACAACCAAAAAATGGAGGGACAAAAAGGTACACAAAATAAAATTCCTAGATCATATTGACCTAATATTGGTAAGGCAAATATTGGACTAATACTATCATATAAAAAATATCTTGAAATTCATCCAATCTTGGAGACTTGTCTTTGCCCATTGGAGCCATAATATGGAAAATATCTTCTTCTAAAAGGTGCCATCAACATATCATAGGCTTCATCCTCAATAAATATCATATTATTAGTTAGTAGTTATTCCTATACCAAATGAGAAGTGCCTTCCTCTCCCACCAAGATATTATAAGAAAATTTCATTCCTAAGTATCTAATTTCATGCTTACTCTTAACATTCTCTCTTTTTAGGAGAATAAATTTATCAATTCTATTGATATTTACCTTGAACAAAGTTGATAGGTGAAAGAATTTTTAGATTTTTCAACCTTCCTTAAGCCTTAACCTTAATTTTTTTTCCAAAAAACTTATTCTATATTTAGATCTTGTTAGAGCTCTATAATTTCCTTATTTTATAGATTTAGAAGACCCTAATCAACCCATTTATCCATTATCTAATTCTGGACCATTTCTATTTCAGTTGAGAGGGTAGTCTTCTTCTAAAAATGGTTCACAAACTTAAGCTCATTCCAATTATGACCTTTTTATTACATTATACAACTTGAAAAAAATATTTATGGATTCATCATGAGAAATGATACAAACACATAAACGTTTCAAGTACCTAATGTGTACTCATCACTAGGGAAAGGAGCAAAAGATAAGAATGGCAAAGCATGGGAAAAGTAGCTCACCAACCTCATATAAATGATATTCTAAAATAGAAAATAAATAGATATATTGGCCTTCTCAAGGACAATAAGACAAAAAAAGGAATAAAAAATAAATTCAACTTTCTTTAATATGGTTTAGGATTGGTTTTCAAGAGTATCCAATACCATGTCTGATCTCTCTATTGAGGTTACGAGTTCTTTTTTCAATTTCAATAGTTTCTCTTATTTTATTCCTCCAATAGTCATATTATTTCACACTTAATTTGGATTCATTAATGTTAATGTTTTTTTTATTATTGAGTGAGCTTTTAGCTAAAGCTAAGGATTCAATATGAGTTATGATGATGTCACTAGAATGTTCTTTGGTATTGATAGTGTCAATAAAAGATCTAAGATCTAGGGATAATAATAGTTATGTTGGTATTGATAATGTTAGTTTGGACATGCATGGTGGTTTAGGAGGAGTGGTTAATGATTATTTAAGTAAAGACACTACATTTTAATGCACCACCATTCAACTAGTTATCCCTCTTGGTTATAATCTTATACCAAGAAGGAATTTATAAACTAGTTATTATTTAGTATCATGGCACAATCATCTTTAAAAAAATGATTAAAATAAAATGATTTATAATAATGTGTTGAATTTATCTAATGTTAATTTATATCATCCTTCCTTATTGCTCCTAAATAGAGGTCTTGGTTTCACTATAACCCCTTCAACAATACCTTATGAAGAAATTATCACTAATGTGGAGCTTGGTGTTAAGAATTTAAATGTTGATGTGGTAGAAGAATTAAGGGATGAATGTTCCCTCACTTTATGTAAAGCTTTACCACCAAAAATCAATATTGCCAAAGTTGAAAAAAGAACCTTACATAATCTTAAAAGTAATAAAGACATTTTCATACTCAAAGCACATAAAGGGAATACCAATGTGATTTTTTACATAATTGATTATGTTGTAAAAATTCTTGATCACTTAAACTCTAGTGGGAGTTATGTAAAATTAGATAAGAATCCTCTAAAAAAAGTCACTAGAAATATATCCAAAGTTATTAAATGTTCTTCCTTAAATGATAGGGATAAACTTAGACTCATTCCTAAAGATCCTATCATCCCAAGAATTTATGGTGTACCAAAAATTCACAAGGATGGTTCACCCATTAGGCTAATTGTCAATACCATAAACTCTCCCACTTATCTTATTGAAAAAAATTTAGCAAAGAAACTAAAGCATCTTCCTGGTAACACTTCCTCATTCATAAAAAATTTTGAACATTTTGTTTGCAAAATAAAAAATTGTATGATTCATGAAGAAGATATTTTGTTAAGTTTTGATGGTGTATCACTCTATACTAATATTCCTCTTGATGAAGCTATGAAAGTCATCTGGGAGGTCACTAAACTTGTGTAATTATGCTTACACTCTACATTTTTCACTTTCAAAGGTGAAATATATGAGCAAACAAATGGTGTTACCATGGGTTCACCATTATCGCCTATAGTGGTAAATTTGTCTATGAAATTTTTTGAGAAAGATGATTTAGAGTCATATCCTTTAAAAATTCTATGGTGGGATAGATTCATTGATGACACTATCACCAAATGGTCACATGGAGAGGAAGAGATGGATAAGTTTATAAAACATTTAAATGACCAAAATGTAAACATTCAATTCAAAATGGAAAAATAAATTAATAGTAAACTTCCTTTCCTTGATGTCATTATTGCAAACAAACAGGATGGGTCCCTATCCCATGGGGTATATATGAAAGTGACTCATATGTATTTATATCTTTAAGTTTATTCTCATCATCACCCTCACCAAAAATCTATTGTTCTTGACTCTTTAGCAATAAGGGCTATCAGATTTTTATTAGAGTCTGATCCCAGTTTAGATAATGCAAATGCAATGGTTGAATGATCACATAAGATAAATATATTGCACACCACAATGAAGTTTAATCAAGATGAAATCACAAAGCAAGAATATTACATAAGACAAGAGATATGAGAAAAACCTAAACTTGCATTAATCTACATAAGATTGATAGATCTCACACCTCACAAAATACAAAAGAGAACAAGCCATTAAATAAGCTAAGAAAAGGCATGAACTACATCCATTTAGAAATGTTAACAAGGGTTAGTTACCAAATGAATTATAACCCCATGTATTAGAGATAAGTCAACATTGGTTGGTGAATGATAAGGCATCCTCATTAACCCTTTTGACCACAATTTACACATGTGGGTGTGAAAATAATTGACCTCATAAATCATCTTAAATAACCAAATATCGACCTATGCATAGTGGAAAATACATGTGTATTAAAAACCTAAGGTCAAAAATCTACACTAACACCCATCATTAAGTGTAGCTTAGGTGGGTAGTAGAATTGGGTCCTAACAACTAGCCCTGATTAGGTACCCAAGTATAAAGTAATCTCTCACAAAGTGGAAAAAAGGTTGAAAAGTTAGTGGGAGCCCCCCCCCCCCCCCCCCCCCCCACAAACAAAAAAGAAAAGAAAAGAGAGACATAGAAGAAGAGAAGAGCCTAGAAGGCCCCCATGAAGCTGATGTTATTATTGATGTAGATCATATCCAAAAAAGAGCTCATAGATGAATGAAATTGATCTTAGTAAAGGGTTTGATGAATATATCTACAACCTACTCTAAAGATCGATAAAAACTCAAGTTGACTTGACCATGAATAAAATCCTAGATAAAATGCATGTGAATCTCAATGTGTTTGGTCCATTGATGTTAAACTATATCTATATAGTACTCTGGTTGTCACATTATATGATGGTGGGCTATCTGATAGGAATGCTAAACTTTGATATAATCCCATAAATCCAAATAACCTCAGTAGCTTCATTAATATCTCCCTTATACTCTACCTCTATGGAATATATAGCAATAACATTTTTCTTCTTATTAGACCAATTTATAGGTCTATAACCCAAAGAAAAATTGTAACCTGAAGTAGATTTATGGTTTTGAGTATCACCAATTCAATATAATTATATAAAACAAACCAAGTCAACATATATGCTAAATTTATATTTAATTTTAAATATATAAGATCCATAAATATAGTGCAAGATCCTCTTAGTTTCTTTTCAATGTAGCTCATGGGGTTCCTTCATGAATTTGGAGACAAGTCCCAGTTCATATGAAATGTTAGGCTTGGTATGAGTTAGATAGATGAGGCTGCCAACAAGTTATCAATACCAAGTGACATCAACAAAAGGTGTAGAATAGTCATCTTTAATCTTTAATCATAATATAAAGGGAGTTAGATATGGCTTAAAATCAACCATGTGAAATTGAGCCAAAAGATCGAGAGCATACTTGGGTTTTGAAGTGAAATCCTTGAATTGGACTATGAAATATCGATGCTAAGGAAGTAATGTAAAATACCCAAGTCAATCATGTCAAATATATCCTAGAGAGCTTTCTTCAATCTCATAATAAATGATGAAGAACTCCCAGTGATCAAAATATCATCAACATAAAATACCAATATCAGTAAATAATCACCCTCTTGTAAGAAGTATACATTGGAGTCAGAATGACACCTAGTGAAACTTAGAGTAAGGAGGAAGGAATCCATCTTAGTGCACCAAACTCAAGGGGCCTATTTGATGCCATAGATGGATTTATTAATTCTTAAAACTAAATATTAATCTTGAATAAACCTAGGTGGTTAATCCATGTAGATCTCCTTCTTAAGATCTCCATGAAGAAATGCACTCTTCACATCCATCTAGTGCACATACCAACCATGTGTTGTTGCTATAGATAGTGTGAGTTAGATCAAAGTCCTATTTATAACAAGTGAAAATGTATTTAAGTATTTAATACCAACTACCTATGAAAAACCCTTGGTGACCAATCATACCTTGTACTAAGCAACCAACCCATATACTATAAACTTGGTCTGATATATCCACTTACATTGAATCATCTTCCTTCCTTTAAGAAGTAATGTCAAATCCCAAGTGTTATTTTTTATCAAGGAAGAATATTATTCTTACATAGTACCATTCCACTCAGGTATGCCTAAAGCCTCTCAAAATGTTTATAAATCTGAAACTAAAGTAAAGAAGGCACATGGACCACTTTGATAATCTATCTGAGTACATCTATCATCTACTATATCCCCTACCCAAGTTCCTAAACTTTGAAGTGTCCACCTAGCCCAAAGGGGCCTTGATGTGGATGATTCAAGTGTTGACTCATCATTCTTTAAAACATGGCTAGAGGTGGATGTAGAAGACTCCTCATCATTATCCTTATTATTATAATTGGAAGAGAAGAGGAAGGTACTGGCTTGGGAACCTACTTTGGATGATCTGAGTCAGAAAAAGAATCATCAATTCTAAGTGAATCTAATGAAAGATAAGAAGTGTCAAGAGTTGAGTCTTTTGGACTCTCTTAAAAGTGAATACTTCTCTCCATTAAAAACTCATGTGTGGTTGGATGTAGAAGGCAATACCCCTTAATACCTTCTAGATAACCTACAAAGATGCAAGGATTAGATTGAGGTTCCATAACTTTGATTTTATTCTTCGGTATACATGCCATAGTTGGAGATCTAAAAAATTTAAAGTGTTCAACATCAAGTTTCCTTCCATGTCAAGCTTCAAAGGGAGTTATTCCTTTCAAATCTTTGTGAGGAACTCTATTTTAAATATAACAAGCACAATTAATGACTTCAGCCCAATACTAAGGTGCCAAGGACCTAGAGTGAATCATACACCTACCCATCTCTTTCAATCATATATTCTTATGGTTTGTAAATCCATTATATGAAGGACTGTAAGTAACTATCTACTACAAATCAATCCCCTCTATGGTGAAAAACTATTTAATTATATTATTGACATATTCACCTTTATTGTTAGTTTGAAGAATCTTGATAGATTTCTTAGATTTTTTTTCAACAAGTTCCTTGAAGTCTTGAAAATATTCAAACACTTCAAACTTTTGCTTAATAAAGTATACCCATGTATATCTTGAGAAATCATTAATAAAAGTGATAATGTACTTATCCTTTTTCAAAGATAAGTTGGGAAAAGGCTAAGATACATCATTGTGAATTAAATCCAATGTTTGTGAAGCCCTCCAACCTTTTCCTTTATCAAATTTTGCTTCAGGGTGATTTCTAAGAGAGAAACCCTCACAAAGTCCCTTAGAGAATTGGACTTGAGGCAAGCCTATGACCATGTGTTTTTTTATAAGTTGTTCAAAGTAGTGGTAGTTAAGGTGGCCAAAATGCTCATGCCATAATTTACTAACTCTTTCTAAATGAGTCAGTAATGCAGTCAGAGAAGAATCATGTGTAAAATTTGAGAAGGTGTATAACCTCATTTGGTGATCTACCCTACCCACTACTACTATAGAATCACTATATAACTCCTTGATGATAACTAAATCTCGTAGAAACTCAACCCTCATACCTTTGTTAATATGAATGATTTGATACAAGAATAGGATATTGGTTGAAAGAGAAGGAACACTTAGAAAATTATTGAATGTTCCTTCTTCTATTTCAACATACCTTCTCCCTACAACTGGTACAGAAGTATCATCATCAAAACTAATATAAGACCTGATACAAGGCTCTAAGGATGAAAAATCAACTAATGAATAGCCCATGTGGTGAGAAGCACCTGAGTCAATAAACCATGAAGATGTTGAAGCTATAATTGCTATAAGAGCCACACCCTTTTCTTTCTCTTTCCCTTTGCCATTTTACTTAGTATAATCTTGGGTAGATGAAATCTTCTTGATGGACTTAGGAAAATCTATACTAGTTTTCTCTAGGAGATGAGTTATGTGATCTATTTGCTTCTTCATGCACTTGTGCTCATCATGCCCATTTTTATTATAATAGGCACACTTAACCTTCTCTTTATTATGTTTTCCATTAAAAAATGAGGCTTCAATGTTGTTTTTGGAAAAGTTTGATTCTTTCTTCTTCTCTTGATCCTTATTCTTATCTTTGTTTGGAGTCTTTACTTTTCCATTCCCAGTAATTAGGGCTTGGGGTTTTTTGGACTCCAATGTGCCCATTTGGATCAACATGTCTTGCTCCCTAGTTAAGTCGGAAATGAAAGAATCTAAAGAGGGAATTTTCCATGTAGTTCCCAAAACACTTTTATTGGCATGAAAAGTAGAGACAAATACTGAATAGTTAGGACCAAGCTTGGGGAGAATATAAAGAATTAATTGGTCATCTTCCTTCTCTATCCCATAGTATTTCAATTGCAATATTAAATCCTTGAACTTAGTGAATAAATATTAAGGGTTTTAAGGTTTTTGGGACTTGGGCTAATGATTTCATTTTCAATATTGTGAACTCTCATTACATCAATCTTCTACAATAGAATTTCCAAATTGGTCAAAACTTCTTTGGGAGTCTTAGTAGATTCTATGTGAAAAAGGAGATCAAGAGACACAAAAAGACACAATAGCCCATCAGATTCATCACTATGGTTATACCACTTAACTATCTCTACATCTATGATAGGTTTCATTTCAACACCCATGGTTATTGATGAGCCCATAAAATGGCTCATTATAACCATAAAATAACATCCTTTTGCTTACATAGGAAGTGGATCTAAATGTAGTTTCTAAACTTATTGTTCATTTAGAATAAAATAGTAAGTATATATCATGGTGATGTCTTTAGAATTCATTGTTATCTATTACTAATGATTATTAGGAAAAATATGTTAATGAGTGCATACACATTCCATAATGAGCTAAGAATAATTCAAAGTATGAAGAATAACCCCTAAAGAATAATGTTTGAGTATGTCAGAATATTCTACAACAATATCCAATATTTTGGTTAAGTTATGGACTCCTACAAGTTTGTTGTAGACTTCCACATTAGCTATAGATTACAATAGGCTTGTTACAGTAGCTATGGATTACAATAGGGTTGTTATAGTAGCTATGGATTACAACATTCTTGATATGGACTAGCTATGAATTATGTCAAAACATATATGAATTTTATCAAGATTCCTACAAATTTCACTAGGCTTACTATGGATTTCACCAGGCTTGCTACAGATTTCACCAGACTTACTACAAATTTCAATAGGTTGCTATAGATTTCAATAGAAATGCTACAAAATTCAATAAAACTACTACAAAATTGTTTGGAAAGTATTTCTAAATGTATTATAATGTTTCATCTATCATGAAAAATGTCTTCCATTTGGATTCTTTCTATATATAGATTTCTATGTATAGACTTTTCATTATAGATTGTATTCAAATATAAGTTTATGTAATTTTATTCCAAATAATATCTCCATATTTGGTGGAGATAGAGATTATTCTATAATATATTAGAATAAATATATCTCTCCATATTTTATGGAGATTGAGATAGGATAGAGTATCACAGTTGTTACTCCAAAATAAGGTGTTGGTTGGAAGCAGGAAATTATAAATGCAAATTTTTACACCTGAAAGAATCAATTAGTCAATACAATTTCTCTTTCTATTTATTCTGAGCAGTCCATCTAAAACTTATGTTCTGAGTAAATCCTCTTCTAAGGAATGAACTAGCCACTCATTCCAAGGATGATGGATCAATGTATTTTTATTTTATTTCATTATTCTATAATTATTATTTTTACTGTAAATTATTATTTTATTTATTTACTACTATAAACATTTCCTCTGCATAGCTTGTTGTAAACATGTAGGTATTTTATGTGTTTGTCATTTATTTTTAATTTAGCAATTTACTTTTTTCAAGTATGTTTTAATATCATACAAGTGTGATTTAATTTTATGTAAGTGTGTTTTGATATCTACAAGCATGATTTTCAATTCTTACAAGTGTGATTTTAAATTCCTGTAAAGTGTGGAGTGTGATAGAAGGAACCATTTTCCAAATGTCTCTTTCTCTTATTGCATATAGCCTTCAAACACCAGTCATAGATTGATAATATTAAATGAAGGGTATTGATGACATCCATCATTTTATTATCCTATATAAATATTTACTCCTTATAATCATTGTCATCTTGATTTTAAATTCATGATAGTTAAATGGATTTAGTGGGTTGATTGAACTTCAATCCATTGTAGTGCATAGAATGAGTTGTAATAGTGCAAGTTGTAGTAGTTGTTGCATAAAATAGAGAATGCAAATAGAATGAAAAATAACATAAAATAATAAAGTATACCCCCAATAAATAATTAAATGGTGAACCCCCCGCTAAATGCTAAAAATTCACTCTCAAAAGATGTCGAACTCAACTAATAGTGTGTCTAGGGGAATCAGTGCAAGTCAAAAAGACAAGTTTTTGTAAATAGAATGAGAGCATTAGACTCTGATGAAAATGCATCCAAAGAAGAATATTAAAAATAGTTATCAGGAGATAAAATTAATGTTTTAAATGTAAGGGGGTTTGACCACCTACCAAACTAGACCTCACCCTCTAATCTTCATCTAGTGAGGATATGAAGAGTTTCAAACCAACTTTTTCCTGTCTTTTTAAAAAAAAAATCCCACAAAAATATTATTTTTATAAAAAAACAATAATTTTTTTTATAATGTATTATTTTTATAAAAAAATAAAAAATAATAACTCTCTTAGAGTTTAATGTTGTGCCCTCCAAAAATAATATAAAATATCCCTTCATAAAATAGAGGAATTTTCACCCCCACCCCCCCATTCTTAATATGAAACCTCCTTAAATATTTTTACACTATAATACTTGATGTGAAAATAATGATTTAAAAAACACTGCCATATAAAATTGATTTCAAAATAACTCTCTTCCTTCCATTGAAAATAAAAAAACCATGTGTTAAATTCCCATCACCATGAATTCTCTAAAAAAAATTGCTTGCACTAATAGTGGTTTTTGTTCAAAGAAGATTCAACACATGGAGGATAGAATGGGAGAACTTATAGGTCTATTGAATGTTAATGTGCAATATTTTGGGTGAACTAGAGGAGATGTTGGGGTGAAATGGTAAGTATGTAGGCTTAAGAATGAAGTAACAAATATACCCATGGGGGTCATGAGGCTCTTTCTCTCTATGTAAATACCCAAATATTGGTCTGAGAGTGGCATCAAACTAGGTCTGAGATCAAACAAAGTAATGAGGAATTAAAACATCAAAATAGGGGCTCTGGACATGATAAGTTAGGCCTGATGAGATAGTGAACCCTCTAAATACAAGTTTTAGTCTAAGGACAACATGAATATTGAGTCGAGACTATGTTGTCAAATATGGATGCTATTGATCTTGATCTAATGGTGGTTGAGGCATAGAAATTATGAGTTACAACATGTCAACTATGTTTCCAAATGGCAAATGGAGAGGGGTGGCAGTGTTCATTAACATTAGGTCATAGGCTTGGTAGAACCAAGCCATTAAAATTGCTTGCATAAACATGAGAAAACCAATCCAAGAACCATTAATATATATAGATTAATACACCTAATTTTATTAAAAAAACACCCTATAATTTTTTTTAAATTATTTTAAGTCTTCTCAATTTTTTTTTCAAATCCTCATAAAACTTTCCTTAAAATACATGCAAAAAAGACCTCTAGATTTCAAATGAAATCTAATAATAATGAAATACCAGATAAATGTTTACTAAAACTAATCTGATACCATATCATAGTTTAATCCTAGTTTGGATAATGTGAATGCAATGGTTGAATAATCACACAAGACAAAACTATTTCACACCATAATGATGTTGAAGCAAGATGAAATCACAAATCAAGAATATTGCACAAGATAAGAGATATGAGAAAATGCCAAGCTTGAATTAATCCAAATAATATCTATAGATATCACACCTCATAAAATACAAAGGATAATAGGCCATTAAATAGGCTAAGAAGAGGCATGAACCACATCTATTTGGCAATGTGAAAAAGGGTCAGTTGCCAAATGAATAGTAAATCCATGTGCCATATATAAGTTAAAATTGGTTGGTGAATGACAAGGCATCCTCACCAACCCTTTTGACCAAAATTTACACATGTGAGTGTAAAAATAAGTGACCTCATAAATCATCCTAAATAACCAAATATCCACCTAATCATAGTGAAAAATACAAGTGTAATAAAAACCTAAGTAAGGTGAAAAATCTACACTAACAGGTTTCTTATCCTAAAAACTTTAAGCATGAGAAATATTACCTTAATAAAGTCTTGAATTCCAAAGGATATTAAAAAGGTGAAATATCCAAGGATTTATACATATTTCAAAATAGAAAAGTTAAGACCATTATTGAGAACCAAGTTACACAAAGAATTAACATTCCTTTTATTAAAGGGATCTTGGAAAAAATTGCCTGAATTGTAAGAAAAGTTGGGATTCAAACTCCTTTTAAACCAAACATTACTCTTTATACCTCCAATGATTGTTCCAAATATCCCATTAGTCATTTCAATCAAAAGGGTGTATATGTGGTTCCATGTTAATGTGGTAAACCCCATATTGGTGAAACTAGCCATTCCTTAAAGATAAGGTTAAAAGAACATTCTAATGACATCATCAGATCTTGTATTTATTTATTTATTATAGGTAAGATTTTTTGCCTTTATGACATGAAAAAAAGCTACTTCAAAAGTGTATCATGCCCCTGAAGGATTTGGAGGTTCTAAGTCTGTAGAATCATCCTTCCATTCCTTTGGTATTTCTAAACATCCAAGATTTTCTTCTAGATAATCTCCACATGCATATTTCATATTTATAAATTTCAATAATAAATGCATAATTAAATTTTAACTTTCAAGTTTGTATTATCTTATTTATTTATTTTATTTTTGTAGTTGACTTAGATCAGTTTAGGTTGGCCTTGAAAAACCTTAACAAACCCTAACATTTCATTTGTCGATGTATTCTTGACCCTCTATTCAAGGTATTTTATATTCCATGTTTTGGTTTTTTAGTTGAATTTTCTTAGATTATAGATTTTATTGACTTGAAGATTTCCTATTGCATCTCAAACCACCCCCATCACTTTGAATATATACATAGATTAGAGGACACACTCTTTCCAACTATAAGTACTAAATATTTAATTTCAAATTAGCATTGAGTTTATTTTTAAATTCACCATTATTATAATATTATTTATTTTTATAGGGTATCCTCAAGCTCTAAGGAAAAATATATCAGCACCATTGCCACCGAACCTAGTTCACACAAGGGAAAGAATATTTCATTTCCATCACCTAGTAGAGGAACACTATAATTTTTAGGTTCTAAATTCTTAAATTTTTTTATTAGAGATCTCTCCATTCTAAAGGGATTAACTTTTTTGGAACAATTTGATCTTGATGAGGAATATCTAGGGATTGAAATTGGAGAACTTGGTGGTAGTTATTTCAATCCCCATGATTTTATTTAAGGTCTAGATTTAATTATTATAGCCCAAATTTTCACTCTAGAGAATTCAACTAGACCTTCTCAAATTTGGGATAACATATAACTATCTCTACATATAGATAAGTTACCACAAGATATAGATCTCTAGAATATGGGCTATCTCTTTTGATCTAATTATTTAGGCTAACACACTACAATAGACTAATAACTATTGGGGGTGAAAAGGGAAGAAAGAAACATAAAATTAACCTACAATAATGGAGGTGATACACCAAATATATTTACACAAACATACTTGCATTTTTAATAAGAAGGTATGCTATTAAAATTGATTTTAACTCAAAGGTTCTTCTAGCATAAGTGTTTCTACATGGAGGTAGATTTCAATGTAATTCAAAAGGTGGGTAACTAGGAGGTCTAATATTAGATACTTCTAATATCCTTCACACTTCAAAATATTCATAACAAACATAAACACTTCTTAGGACATGCTATAATAAATGCTACTCACATAATACATATAATATCAGAATGGAAGCAAGGAAAAAACATTCATCACTTGTCATCTAAATAGAATACTTGACATACTTAGGCAAGAATTGTAGATAAATAATCAGCTTTATAACTTTATTCAAAGGCAAAATAGTATGTCAAACTAGCATGGATTCACCATACCAATTATGGATTGTTTACAATGCCAAAATAGCTTGAATATATAGAGTGTAATAGAGGAGAGAGAAAGAGTGACGTTGAAGGGTCACTATGCCAAGTGTCAAGTATTGAAAATTAGTTACCATGCAAGAGAAGGGGTTTTAAAATTAGTTATGCTTCCTTAAATAAGTGTCAATCACAAACATGACATCTCCTTGAAGTTGGTGTAGAAATACTCCATGTCCTTAAAACTTCCTTCTTGATGATCAGTACATTTAACTTCTTAGAAATGTTATAGAAGTCATTGAGACATTTACCCTGACTTAAGAAGGTGGAAGTATTATTTTTGAATTCATTATACACCTCTAAATTGATAACCTTCTCTTTTCCAATTGTCATTCACTTCATTGCAGTCACTCACTAGCCCTTTAGGCCTCAATTCACACACTTGTCACTAGGATGACATGTAAATGTTCAAGAAAATTCATTGTAGATATGTGGGACACCTATTCAATCCTTATTTTTCCTATGTTCTATCACATAGAATTTAATAAACTCAATATCACATTTATCACCTCCAATTTTGATAGTCACATTGCTTCTCATTGTTTTGTCCAAAAATGACTATAATAAATAATATAAAAGAGGAGTTTTAATGCATGAACAAGGAGATAATTTGGTATGAATAGTTATAATACATCTATACACACCTTACACAATGAATTTCATTCATCTATTCCCTTTTGTACCTTCAAAACACTTTAATACTTATAGAAAATAGAGAATTTGCCTCATCCATATAAGTGATAGTGCTACGCCCCTAACCTATCACATGTATGAGGATATTAATAGCTGAATTATGGCTTAATTATCCCTCTTTGATGTTATATCACATTTATTTATGCATTCATTCGGTTGGTAGGTCAGCCTATGGAGTAATTAGGGCCTAGTTAGACTATATATAGGAGGTAGTGGGTAATTGTTTATCATCATATTGTGAATTCTGATCTTATTGAAGCTTGTGGAGATTACCCCCTCAAAGTGGCTTATCTATTATTATATATTCTAATATAATTCAGTCATATTTGGATATAATTTTGCTATTCTACTTTATTTTTGAAGTAATTTCATTACAAGTGGTATCAGAGCTGCGATTTGGGCAATCTTGTGGGTGAAACCCTAATTTTTTAAATTTGGATATATCTAAAAAATGGTTGAGAAATTCTTTGAAAATTTTTAATTGGAGGTGAAAAATAATTAAATCAATCTTCCATTAAAATTTTAGCTCATTTGGATCTGGATTACAAAAGTTATCGCCATTTTAGGTTTTTTCATAAAATTGTTCTATAGCCCAACATTCAAAGAATTTTTCTAAGTTATTTACATTTTTGGATAGAATAGAAAAATTTGGCTAGGGTATGTTCTTTTCATGTTTTGATTTGAGGCAGACATAATTCCAAAATTTCTTGGTCAAAGTTGGGTCAAAAGTGCCAATCAGTGTCAACATCGTAAAGCCCTTTTGTGTAAGGTCTACAAACTCGAGGTTGAGGAAAGGGTTCTAAAACTACAATTAAAACTCCTAAAAAGGAAGATATAGAGTTATAAGGGGGATGTAATATACCCTTTGTACCAAGGTTCTCTGACATAGATCACAAAGTGAGCCAACTTGACTATAGTGTGCAAGGCATTCAGAGTGAGGTGCAAGACATACAATCTAATATGAAATCCATACAAGATAGTTTGGTAGATATCATAATGGCTTTGAAAATTAATCATTCAAATCATCTAACTAAGGCTATTTCTCAACCCCACCAGGGTGATTCTCCTAACCAGTCTACTTCAAATCTAACTACATTACCACAGAGGAACCTGTTACCAAAGGTGGATATGCACAAATTTGATGGAAAAGATCCACTAAATTGGATCAACCAAATGGAGAATTTTTTTGATCTACATCAGATCTCAGGTGGATAGAAGGTTACCATGGCATCCTTGTATCTTGAACTTGATTAATTCATTTGGTATCAATGGTTGTGTGCTCAAAATAAAAGGATGACTCTCAATGTCACTTGGACAATTTTTACAGAGGAGCTATAATTACATTATGGCAATAATGTGATAGAGAATTACTTCAACCAACTAGCAAAATTTTGATAGACTGGCCCCATCAAGGATTATATTCATCATTTTTAGAACCTATCCTTACGTGTGGAGACAATTTTTGAGAACTTGAATGACCTATTTTTGGGTGGACTCAAGGACCACATTAAACATGAGGTACGCATGTTTAATCCACTTAAGATTTCTGATTCTATTATCATGGCATGTAGAGCTGAGGAAAAATTCATAGCCAATAATAAACATCCATTCACTCAATTCAAAGATTGTAGTATATCGACAGTAACATTTCCTCCACCTACCAGATTGACCCCACATCAAATTGAAGAGAAGCATGCAAAAGGATTATGTTTCAGTTGTGACAACAAGTGGAGCAAAGGACATAGATGTGCTGAGAAGAAGTTATTCTACATTGAGGGATCCAATGAAGATTAAGAAGAAGATGATGCCTCTAATGATGATGAGGAAGAAATAGAAGAGGTACCTAAAAATTCCCAACCTACAATCTCTTGTCATGAACTTGCAGGTATTATCACTCCATAAGCTCTTAAGGTGGTGGGTTTCCTTAAGAAATAGAAGGTGATAGTGTTGATTGATTCAGGGAGCACACATAACTTCATCAACCATAAGTTGGCCACTCAATTAAACTATTTCATCTACCTAGCACCAAAATTTCAAGTCATTATTGCAGATGGTGGCATAATTAATTATTCAATCAAATGCCATAGTATTAAGCTTGTTATGGGTGAGTACAATCTTGATTATCCTATGTTTTCTATTCCCATGGGTAACATAGACATTGTTTTGGGATTCCAATGGCTCACAACCTTGGGTACCATTGAGATGAACTTATAGGAACTATTCATGCACTTTCATTCTAAAGGTAGGAAAATTGAACTTCGTGGATTACAGGCAAAATCTCCATAATTGGTTAGTTCACATCAGATGACCAAGATACTCAAAAAGGGGACTGAGGGAATTATTTCATGATTATTTTCTATAGAATTTATACCCACACAAGCATCTACACATCTTGATCTTCAGATGATTCTTGATGACCACCCATCTATTTTTGGGGCCATGCCAAAAGGACTACCACCAAAAAGAGAACATGATCATGCCATTCAACTACTTCCAAGGAGTCAACCACCAAATATCAGACTATATAGATATCCATATGCACAAAAGAGTGAAATAAAAAAGATGTTACATGAGATGCTAGAGGCAAGGATCATCAAGCATAGCCAAAGAGCATATTCATCACCAGTGTCATGGTGTGGAAGAAGGAAGACACATGGAGGATGTGCCCAGATTATAGGGAACTCAACAATTACACCATCAAAGATAAGTTTCCTATTCTAGTAATTGATGATTTACTTGATGAGTTACATGGTGCTAATTATTTGACAAAATTGGATCTTCGCTTAGGGTACCATCAAATTAGAATCAAGGATGAAGATGTTCATAAAATTGCTTTTATAATGCATGAGGGCCATTATGAGTTTTTGGTAATGCCTTTTGGTCTTACCAATGCACCATCTACTTTTCAGAGCTTGATGAACACTATTTTTAGGACTTTTTTTAAGGAAATTTGTGTTGGTTTTATTTGATGACATCTTGATTTATAGTTAGACATGGGAAGCATATTTGCAACATGTGAAACAGGTGTTGATAGTTTTTTAGAAGCATCAGATTTATGCAAAGCCATCCAAATGTGCTTTTGGAGTACAAGAGGTAGAGTACCTAGGTCACATTATCTCCCATGATGGTGTCAAAGTTGATTCCTAGAAGATTAAAGCTATGATGGAATGGCCCATGCCAAAAACTCTCAAAAACCTCAGAGGGTTCCTAGGGCTAATAGGTTACTACTGAAGATTTGTGAAAGGTTATGGAAGCATAGAAACTCCATTCATTGTATTGCTAAAGAAGGATGCTTTCCATTAGAATTATGTTGATACCAAAGCATTTGAGAAGCTAAAAGTAGCTATGTGAACCACTCCAATTTTGGCTACTCTAGACTTCTCAAAGACATTCACTATTGAATGTGATGCTTCTGGATCTGGGTTGGGAGTGGTAATAATGTAGGAAGGAAGACCCATTGCATTTGAGAGTCATCAATTCAAAGGTAAGAATCTACAAAAAACTATCTATGAAAAAGAAATGATGGCTATTCTTCATGCGGTCAAACAATGGAGACCCTATCTGATGGGTAGACACTTTAAGGTGAAAATAGATCATGATAGTCTCAAATACTTTTTGGAGCAAATATTATCATCTAAGGAACAACAAAAGTGGGTAACAAAAATGTTGGGTTATGATTTTGAAATCATCTATAAGAAGGGTAAAGATAATGTAGTAGCAGATGCACTCTCTAGATGAGATACATCCATAGAAGCATTACTTTGTGCAATGTCCATAGTGCAAGTAGATTGAGTGGATGAAGCCAGGTTAGAATGGGAGCAAGACAAGGATACTCAAGTTCTGATTCAAAATCTCCAACAAGGTACTTTAGCCTCTAAAAAATTTTAATGGAAAGGTAATGTCCTATGGTATAAGGGTAGGTTATACTTGTGCAAAAATTTAGAGCTTAAACATAAGATTCTTGCAGAGTTGCATGCATCTCCAATTGGGGGACACGCAGGGTTCTTAAAAACATATCATAGAATTAAGAAATAATTATTTTGGGAAGGACTCAAGGGAGATGTACAAAAGTTTTAGGCAGAATGCTTGACATGCCAACAGAATAAAGGTGAGATAGTTAAGACCCCAGGTCTATTACAACCGTTAGCAATTCCTAATCAAAGGTGGGATGAGGTTTCCATGGATTTCATCATAGGGTTGCCTTGTTCTAAAGGTAAGAATGTTATCTTGTTCATTGTGGATAGGCTTACAAAATATGCCCATTTTTGTGTTCTCTCAAACCCATTTTCAACAAGTATAGTTGCTACTATTTTTATAGAAGCAGTTCTAAAATTGCATGGAACCCCAAAAATAATTGTAAGTGATTGTGACCCTATTTTCACTAGTAATTTTTGGACTGAACTATTTTCCTGTTTGGGTACTCAGCTAGCTCATAGCTCATGTTACCACCCCCAATCTGATGGACAAATAGAAGTGGTCAAAAAATGTTTAGAGGGGTATCTTCATTGTTTTGTATCAGATAAATAGGAACATTGGGTTAAATGGCTACCACTTGTAGAATGGTGGTATAACACATCTTTCCATACCTCCTCTAAAATGTCTCCATTTATAGCACTATATGGTTACCATCCACCTTCCATCACTTCTTCATTAAAGGTGAAAACCAAGGTTCAAGATGTGGAGGAGCACATTTAGCATCAACAAGAGATTTTGGCTAGTTTGAGAGAGAATTTGGCCTTGGCCTAAAATAGGATGAAGCAATAAGCAGATCAACACCATAGTGAGCAAAATTTTAAGGTGGGTGACTGGGTATTTGTACGTTTGAAGCCTTACAAGAAGATGTCCTTGAAGCAATAGAAAAAGGACAAAAAACTTGCTCCTAAGTATTATGGCCCTTATCAGGTTCTACAAAAAATTGGAAGTGTGGCTTATAAGCTTGAGTTACCTCATTCATCTTGCATATACCTAGTATTTCATGTTTCCTATTTAAAGAAGGTCATTCGACAAATAGTTTTAGCCCAGATAGAACTCCTAAAACTAGATGAAGAAGGACAAGTCATTTTGGAACCAGAGAATATCCTCTAAACATGTACTAAGAGGTTGAGAACTGGAGAGATTAGGGAATATCTAATCAAGTGGAAGAACATAAGCAGTGAAGATGCAACTTCGGAAGGTGAAGATTTTTTTCAACAACATCCAGAGTTGTTCAACATTGAGTAAAATGTTGGTTTGAAGGGGAAGGGCATGATACACCCCTAACCTATCACATGTATGAGGATAGTA
This sequence comes from Torreya grandis, assembly GCA_037957365.1. NCBI lineage: Eukaryota > Viridiplantae > Streptophyta > Pinopsida > Cupressales > Taxaceae > Torreya > Torreya grandis. The sequence goes on along the minus strand of JARHVA010006708.1, from coordinate 344,694 downwards.
ATAGTTGACTTGTGTCTTACTTATCCCTCTTTGATGTTATATCACATTTCTCTATGCATTCATTTGGTTGGTAAGTTGGCCTATGGAGTGAATAGGGCATAGTTAGACTATATATAGGAGGTAGTGGGTAATTTTTTATCATCATATTATGAATTATGATATATTTCAGTCATATTTGGATATAATTCTACTATTCTACTTTATTGTTGAAGTAATTTAATTATAGATAGTATGGAATAACTGAGTGGTAAGGACCCTAGAAGGGTGATAAATATATTCAAATCACATTTAAAATGTCAATTGACCACTTATGGATGCATCTCCCTTCATATATTTCACATCAGGATCTTATAAGGGTTTTAGGAGGGTTTTTGGTCATTTAGGTTCTTAACAATGATTCATAAAGATTAAGCCCTTAACCTTTGAACCAATGCCACTAGTTTTAAGTTCATGACCCCCCTAAACTCTACCTAAGTTATTGAAATCCCATGTATATTATATATATATATATATATATATATATATATATATATATATATATATATATATATATATGAGTGAAATAAAATGCTTGTTGAGTTCTTGCTATGCATTCTTGACACCCCTAAGACAAAATTAGGCCAAAATGACTAGTTCTGAGTTGTTTTTTACAAACCACTGAGTTCAATAAACATTATATCTACCATGAAGGATATAAATTTTATTTTAAGGATAAATGTTCATATATATTAAGTTTGGAAGCCTGATCGTTCATGCCTAGTTCTACGACTAGTAGGCATAAACTATATTTGGGTATATGACCACCTTTGAATGTTCCTAATGGTCATAGATTCTTCTCAACATTTTTTTACATCCAATTCAATTTTATACAACATTTTATAGTCATTATAAAACTCTTCCATTCATCCTTTCCACTATCCATGTACTATGTTTTCAAGTTACCTTGATTATGGAGAGCTTATAGTCTGACACAATTCATAGAACACTTCCCCTATTAGTTTGACTCAAATAATACCATGTAGGTATATTATAACTCATTATGATTCTATATATAAATTTTAAAATCTTGATCATAATTATATACATCTTAAACCTTAAAATTATCAAGACTAGCTTTTATGCTTGTGACTATGTGTAGGATTTGGTTGATTAAGAATGAGGTTTGAAACCCAAGTTGGATCAACTTATGTTATGTTTCCCTTGCCTCTAAAAATCACATGGAGTATGATGTTATCACTCTTTTATTTATTTCTTAAATGTTCATCCACTTTACTGTTGGCATTTTTTTATCATTGTTGTCAAGGTTGATGTCATTGATGTCAAGGTACATCTAGTGAAGGTGCATGGTGAGTGGTCATTGAGGTATGTGCATGATATGACAAGGTGATATTATTGAGAATTATATATTATATTTATTGATGTTAATTTTTTTGTCAAGGTTTAGGTTAACTTGAGTATGTGAGTGATGAGAGCATGGAAGGTACAGGTCATGAAAGATATTTGAAGACATCTAATGTCTACATAGGAATCCATGTGACAAGATGCACTTTAAGGTAAGAGAGAAGTTGAATAAAAAATATAATTTGAAGGAAAATGATGTCTTATGGTTGCATGAAGGAACATGTCAAAGTTTCAAAGGTGTTCAAGTGCATAAAAGAGAGATGTCAAGTCATCTAATGCTTGGTCATGTGGTTTTAGGTCTAAATGAGGTTGTGGAAAAAAAATTCATTAGAAAGATAATGGTATAGTGATATGTGTGAGGTATGATGTCTTATATCTTCTTGGTTGATGTTTTTTTGAGGTTATAACATGGTAGGAATATATCAAGGCATCAATTGTTTAATTATACTAAGCCTAGTCATGTCATGAAGAGACATTGTGAGAAGGTATGATCATAGTGGCTTGTTTATATGAGTGAACATAGGAATGAGTGGTTATATGAGGTTGTTTGAGAATGTATGAGAGGAATTAGAAAACTCAAGAGAGTTTTAGGGTGATCTTATAGGGGTATGAACTTTAGTCTAGGTCTACATCTAGACCTCTCTTAAGCCTTACCTAGCCTAATGAGGTATCATAATCTATTGTCAAAGCATGTAAAGGATGTATGGTAATGTTTAAGCATGAGAGAGGTTATATGGAATGAGAGTGAGATATTGATCATGATAGTGAGCTGTTGAAAGCATGAAAAAAGGCTTGAAGGTAAGTTTAAGGCCTATTAAGGTATGAATACTATGGTGTATAGAGAGAGGGAGTGTAGCCTAATGGGGTATTAGGATCAGTTTCCAAGGAATGTGTGAGTAGGTGAGCATTGAAAAATGTGAGTCAAGTTGTTTTAAGTTTGTTCATGTAATATAAGTCATAGTGTGAAGAAAAAGGCATGAAAAATTATTATGAGGTCATTATCTCATAAAACAATTTCATGGGAACCTAAGATATTCATGAAATATGGGGAAAAGTTCTATCTCAAAATTCCATGCATTAGTTTTTGAATTGGGGGGATATGCTTTATGAATGATTGTCAACACTATAGACATGTTTAGACCCTCTTAAACCCCTAATAAGGAACCAATGTTGAAGATATTAATTTAAAGTGCCTAGAATGGATTGGTATGACTAGGTAATTGTTTTTATCTTGTAGTGGACTCTCCCAGGTGCATCTAGGTGATGGTGTTTAGAGAGATGAGAATGAAATGTGAAGATACAGGCTTATTTTTGAAGAAGTTATTGTAGCTATCAAAAGTTGTATTGGATAAAGCTTTAAAATGATTGGATGTAGAAGGTGTAGATTTGTAATTTATGTCCAATATGGTTTCTAGATTATTTATATTCCTTAAGTATCTCATTTTGGTGATCCAAGTAGGCCAGTCTCTAATAAGACTAATAGAGCAAATTGTGCAAAACCCACGTAGTAATGAGAAGTTGGTTATAAGTGTGTTTTAAAGTTAGATTGATGGATTAAAGTTAATAGGGTTTATTTTCATGACTTATAAATTATTTAAATGTCTTTTAATAGCTTTAAAGATAATTTAAGTGGTGAAAATTATGAATCCAAAATGGCTTGTTTGGCTTAGTGAGGTCTTTGTGTAGTGAGGTCAATAAATTAGTTTTTAAGACTAATAATTACCACTAGACCATATGGTTTTTATATTTAAATATGGTTTAGATATGTTATAGGATAATTTAAATTCATTTAAATTCTTTTAAAGTACATATACATGTGTTATAAAGTTAATGTTTCATGACTATGTTTTTTACAGTCTTGGTAATTCTAAGTAAGCAAGTTGTAGTGATGAAAATTTGGATTTGAGTCTAATTTCATGAAAGAGTAATGTAATGTAGTGAATTATATTGTTTTTTGTGACTTTAAAGTCCTATTATTTCTTTGGAAAATCTTGTAAGTTAGTGTAATATATTGAAATTTTGAAGCCAAAATGGCTTGTTTGGTTCAAGCAAGACTTTGTGAGATAAGCTCAGGAGATTAGTCTGCAAGACCAATGTTTTCTATTATATATTGTGGTTTTTATGATTTAAATTTTTATTAATATTTTATAAAATATTTTTAATGTATTTATAATCATTTAAAGTTTCCTTTTAATTTTTGGATGTTAAGTAGTTTCATGACTATTTTTTGATAGTTCTAGCAGTTCTAAGTGAGCATACTGAAGAGATGAGTTTAAGCCTTTTAGATTTGATTTGAAGTGTTAAAATAATGTGGTAATGAACCTTAGGTAATTAATATTATATTTATGTGTTTTATCAATCATGTTTTAGTGGATTGAGTGAGTTTGAGATTTAGTGTTGAAAGGTAGATTTTTGGTGTACACAGGCCGAATATGACTGAGTACTGATGAGGGGTTTCAAGTAGTGATTTGTTGTAAAATGTCTTTTTTATCCTATAATAAATTATTTTGGGTTTATTTTATTGTTATATTATATTTTAATTCTATGTGTGGTGTTTTAAAGTGTTCCAATGGGTCATAAAGTAACTTATCCTAAAGTAGGCCTAATGGAATTAAGTCTCCATGAGACCTAAAGAAGGATTTGGTCTATTGGAGTTATGGAAAACCTAATGTAATGATTGATTATTAATTTTAATGTGTCATAAGACATATTTTTTTAAAAATATAAGTGGGAAAGTGTGTGTGGATGACCAATAGGTGTATAAGCAAGAGGCTTGTATAGATATAAGGTAATTTTAGGCCTATTTGAGAATGCTTAGAGGAATAAAATGAAATATAAGATTTAAGAATATAAGGAGGTATTTTAGACCATATTAGGGGTGTATAGAAACTATAATTAATATATAATAGGAATTTTTATTATGAATATCTAAGTCAGATGACCTAACCAGTCTTGAAGAGACCTAGTTGAGCGAAAAGGTCTAGAAGGCAGTTTGAGAGGGCTAAGAGTGTGAAGAGTTGAAGAGGTGGTCATCATAGATTTTGTGATAAAAATTGTGTTTTTAAGGTGATAAAATAAATTATGTGGATGAATTGGTGTTGATACATCTATGGGGTTGGTGCTTCCTTACAAGTGGGTGCTTGGCTAGTTGGGGTTGGTGCTCCATGTGGAGTTAGTGCTTCACTAAAACTGGTTTTTCTCTTATATGACTATAGTATATTTATAGATATTAGTGGTTTTTATTCCCCTTGAGGTTTTGCACATATATTATGTGTTCTTATATTTCATGTTCATATGTATGGTCACTTGTTCCTTAATTGATCTATATGTTTATATGAATGGCTCATGAATGTTAAGTGGAATTTAATAAATGTTTTAAACACTGATTCACCCCCTCTTAATCACTGTGCTTTAAACATGTTCCTTTGAATTAGTCCCAACATCCTAAAATATATCCTAGAAGTGCAAACATGGATTGTGATAATGATAGTGCTTATCATGATAGAAATGAAGATCAATTCATTTCACAAGCTAAGTATGTAAGGTAGATGTTGAAGAAGCTTGAAGGAAAGAAGAAGTCCTTTGAGGTAAGTGATAATAATTTTTTTTTATGATAATTATGACTATGTTGATCAATTTGTCAATAAATTTATATTGTTGGCTAAATAAGTGGGTTCGTCCAAGGAAGAAGATAATGTGTATGATGAATAAGTCTACTATGACAGCAAAGAAGGAGAAGCTAAACTAGACCTTGAATCTGAGCTCATAGGTAACTTAGATGATTTGAATCACCAAAAGAAGAGGAAGCATGATTTAATATCTATGTTCAAGGGACTTAAGGAACAAATATGTACCATGAAGATTGACTAGGTCAATGAATCCAAAAGGGATGAGAAGATCATAAAGGATATTAGGAATCAATTAGAAGGTGTTAATAAAAAGTTTAAATAAAAAGAAGTGAGTAAGATCAATTGAATACATATCTATATTATTTTAAGGTTGAGCATGATCATCTCATAGAAAATATGAGCAATTTTGATAAAGAGCATGAGAAGCTAGAACAAGTTAAGAGCACAAATATGAAAATCAACATGAATAGACCAATCAATCAGCTCAATGTAATGAGGTATTCCAATTATTTTAATTATTTTTGTTTTTCTTGTTATATCTTTGGTCATATAACAAGTGATTTTAGAATGGTCTTACAAGATGAGTTGTCATGGGACCATGGGAGAAGAAGTATCAGTCATGAGGTAAGAATAATAATGTTGTTTGTTATTGTTGTCATAATGTGGGACACATTGCAAGATTCTATCCTAATAGAGTTAGAAGGCCTCAAGACATAAAAAGGTATATGGAGATCCTAGAATGCATGAGAAGGGTAAAATATTGGTATGGAAACCAAATATGGTCAAGGTGAGTCATGACGAGTCTACTAGTCAAAATGGACTATTTGTAAAGATAGAGCAAGGATAAAATGTGAAGGAATGTCAAGAACATGTGTTATATGTATATATTGATAAGGTAGTCAAAGAGAATAAGAAGGATGAAAATGTGGATGAGTCAAATCATTAAATCAAGCCTAAGTGGATTTTAAAGAGGGACTATCAGTATCATTATTACAAGATGGTTGAGAAGAGTGGATTGGAGATCTAGGAAACTCCTGAGTTCATAGTGTTTTAGTTTCCTATGAAAAGGGGTAACTCAATTAATCTTCATGGAGACACTCATCTATTTGTAGAAGCATGAGGTTGTAGTCAAAGAAGGATTCATCTTGAGAGGATTCCAGTTTGTCTATATTGTAAGGTATGAGTTATGTTCATTGTAGATTGTATGTATATGACAATGTGAAAGGTATTTTGGTTAGTATGAGCATTATTTCTAAAGAAAAATTTATGAGGATCCATTGTATGGAATAAAAAATTATATGCATAATTCATTTTCATATTTCCTTTTGCATTGTTTTGAGTAGTCTGAGATTTTAGGGAGCTTGGTAGTTCTAAGGTTTGAAGTTAGTAGGCATCATGGCGACATATATAAGGTTGACATCTAAATTTTGAGGTTAAAAATTAGTCAATTGGTGATGAGATGAAAATATGGCTCATTATTGACATGTTATTTCCTTCAAATCATCTCTTGAAGGATATTATCTTACACAAATCTTAGATTCTTAGATAGATATTACATGGAAAATAGATATTTGTCTTGTTTATATTAAACCAAAGACTGAATCTTTACTTTGTCATTAATGTCTAATATATAGCATGTTTTAGTGATCTTTCATGTGAACAATGCTCAAGAAGAAGACATAGTTGATGTACAGTGAAAATTCCATTTTGATCTCCATCCAACAGAACTATGGACTCTGCAGGCTTATTTCTATGGACTCTGCAGGCTTGTCTCTACGGACTCTACAGGCTTGTTTCTATGGATTCTGTAGGCTTGTTTCTATAAAATTTGTAGGCTTGTTTCTATGAACTCTATAGGCTTCTGAAAGCTCATTTATATAGACTCCATAGGGTCAATACCAAGAATTCTATAAGAACAACGGGAAGCTGGAGACCAGATAGGATAGGTAAGAACCATTCCAGCTGGAATCAAATAAGGAAAATAACTGCCTACTATTTTGAAGGACTTGCTTTTGATAAATTTGTATATAATCAGATTTTAAGACTATTATAGAATAGGATATTTACTTCATCAAAATAATTGGATCTCTTGAGAATCCAATCTCCTATCTTTGGAAGAATGGATCGACCAAAGAATCCTATTTCTTTGCATCCTATTTCGAGTTAATTATATTAGTATAAAGTGTAAGACTTTCAACTATGAAAAAAATATAGATATTTTAGAAAAGAAATAGAGGATATAGAGAAGAGAAAATCAAGAATCAGATATTATTCAAGCATATAGGTTTCGGCCATATTGTAATCATTTCATTTATATGAATTAATACTTCAAGTTTCCAGCACTGATTAAGCTTTGTTCCTGAGTCTGAGAGGAGCAAGGGCCCACTCTCCTTGGAACTAAGAACTATGTATGGTATTTATGTTCTATTTTATTAGTTAGAATCTTGTTACTATTTGTATTTATTTATAAAAAAATATCAAAAGAAATTCATAGTTTAAAAAGAGCATTTTCTTATTTCATTTCTTTTTTACGCAAAGTATCTTTTCTTTTATAGTAGAAGTGTGAAACATATTTCCCTGTCATAAGTAGGAGTGTGAATTTACTTTCCATGCAAACATAAAATAGGAGTGTGATCTTTTGCTTTTAGTATAAGAGTGGATTGATTTGATTTCTTTATTTTTTTTAGTAAAGTGTGAATCAAGTAATTTAGGATGTATTCCTTTCTTTAGTCAAAATTAGAATAGGATCAACAAACACCCCCATAATCAGACTTCTAGATCTACCATCTCATACCTTACTGTAGATAGCTTTGGACACAAGCCCTTGTTGATAAGACACCAATTACATAGTGGTTAAATGAAGAGTTAGATGACACTCGTCATTTTTGGTGCCGTTTTTGGGGACACAAAGTGTTATTAAAGTAATCATTATTGATCTAGAGTAAAAAATTTTTTGTAAAAATTATAAGAAATCCCAAAATAGTCAATAAACTGATGTACCATCCTAGAGATTCTAAAGGATGATTTATTACAAAGTTTCTACCAAGGACACACATGGACACTCCTTCAACTTCTCTGAGTAGTGAACCAGAAGATACAAGTGAAACATCTTTGCAAGAATATTTTGAAACTGGGATAGGAACCAAGTCATTACCACACACAAGCCCTATAGGACAAATTCCTCAAGATAAATCTCTTATAGGAAGACATTATTTAGAAGAAGCATTTCAAAGATCTGTAGTTGAAGAAAATTTTGAGAACTTGGAACAACCTATAATTGAGACCACAAACATTCAGTGGGAAGATCATCCTAGTTTTGAAATATCATTAGAAGAAGAAATGGCTCTCCAACAAAATCAACAATTCACACAACCAGGAAGGAATTTCTCCTTTCCTATTGTTACAGATCCTAATGATCAAAAACCCATGAAAAATATTTCACCAGCTAATCTACCAAATTTTTGGGGATGATCTACAGAAGATCCTAATCAATTCCTGTTTGAATTTAAGGTGTTATGTCAAACCTATGATTACACAACTGATAGCCAGAAATTAAAACTATTTCCTTCTACACTTAAAGATGCAGCTATGAGATGGTTCATGGGTTTACTTGGTAACTCTATTAGAACATGGGATGACATGGAAATAGAATTCTTGAACAAATATCAAGATTACTGTCGAGTGTGAGAAAGAAAAGAGGATTTCTTCAAAATAAAAAAATGAGGATGAATCTTTAGAGGATTATTTAGATAGATTTATGTTCACTCATAAAAGAAGCAATTATCCACTCACTGAAGATGTTCAGAAATTGGTTTTCTTGAAAGGATTGGATGAAGACACTAGAGATGCCTTAAATATAATGGGTGGAGGAGACATAAATAAGTTGGCTTTCGATCAGATTTTTGAGCTTTATATCAATTACTCTCGAACAAAACCTGGACTTAGGAAAGGAAAGTTGGGAAAATCTAATGAAGTGGGTAAATTAATAGAAGAATTTGTTAATCTTAAAATAGATATTCTAGTTACACTAAACAGTACTCTAAATGGCCTTCAAGCTAAGGCAAATTCAACAGAGCCTTTAGCAATCTACTATCCTAAGTGTAGACATAAACATGCCCTCAGAGACTGCCCTCTAAATCAAACCAATATTTCATCATGTGGGATCTATGATGCAATAGATCATGATACAAAATATTTCACCCTTCTACCTATTTTAAAGAATCAAATGAAAACACAAGTCCAGTCCATTGAAGAAGTAAATTATATTAAGAGATAAAACTTTGCCCCATAAAACTAGGCTTAAGGACAGTTCAATGCGAGAAATCTATGTATTCCATGGATGGCACCATGGAATGTTCTAGTCCCTTCACCATTTTGGAATCAATCCCAAATTCCATCAATTTAAAATCCATGGGTAGGACAAAATTAGATGCCAACACCTCCATGGACGGTGCCATAACCACAACAACAATGGGTGCCATAGCAACATTGGATGCCACAACCATACCAACAATGGAATTAGCAGTGGAACCCACAATCACAATTCATCCAACCAAGAAGACCACTTCAATACCAAACCATTATGCCACCCCTAGTTATTCAGCAATAAGGACAAATTAATCAGCCCTCAATGCCTGCACAACTAATAACAAATCCAAAAAATAAACAACCATCACCTATTTATGTTAATGAATAGGAAAAAAAATCAATGTGGGAGCTATTGAGTGTTCAGACATATATTTGAGATTAGGAAAAACTATACAAAAACCTCCAGTACTCATTTTTGAGATACCTGATGAAAACAAAAGACAAAATCATCTCAATTAAGACTAGAGAAGCTGAAATCAAAAGGAGCCCTGAAGTAAACAAAAGAAACACTATTACACTAGTAGTTCCTTTTTCTAAAAGATTAAGAGGAACTGATATCAAACCAAACTCAAACTTGGTCCATGAGTTGCAAAATATCAATATTGAGGTACCCCTTATATAATCTATTAGGGATATACCTCAATAAAATAAGATCTAAAACCTATGTATTAAGACACCTAGGAGGAAGGTAAAATATTTTGGAACTATTCATGTTGATGAAAAAGTTGCTAATTTATTAGTAGGAAAACTATTAGTTCTAAAATATGCAGATCCATGAAGCCCAGTGATCACAGTCACAATTGGAGGAAAATAAATTCCTAACATCTTGGTAGATTTAGGAGCAACAATCAATGTCATGACAACTGATACTCTCCATGCATTATCTCTTATGAAAATGCAACCTACAACTACTATTCTTCAAATGGTGAACTAGTCGAATAACGAAACCAGAGGGAATGATAGAAAGTGTTGAAGTATTAATAGAATCTTGGGAATATCTAGTAGATTTCATGGTCTTGCAACCCAAAACAAAGAATCTCAAATATCCTATAATCCTAGGTAGACCATGGTTGGCCACTGTAGCAACATTGATTGATTGCAGGTCAGGGGACATGACCATTTCTAATGGGTTAAAATCCAAATGTATTTCCTTGTATCCTCCTGCAAAACCATCAATAAATTACATATAAGAACTTTGGGTGGATGAATCAGACAACACATTAAACAACATTTCCTCTTTAGCCATGATCATAGTTAAAAAACACTTGGAATAATTGAATGGAGACATATACCTAGAATCTATGGACTATGCCAGTCCAGAAACTATGGACTCTACCAGTCCAAAAACTACGGACTATGATAGTCTAGAAACTATAGACTCTGCCAATCTGAAAGCTATGAATTGCCTTAGTTTAGGATTCTTGGGTCAGATAGAAAATTCTAAAACCTCCACTTCTAATTCTACTAGCACTTCATCATATGATCATAGCCTGATTCAGGAAAGTGTGTGGAAATTGGTAGAACAACAGCAAACTCATTTCTTTGATGTATTTCATTGTACCTTAACAAGACTGATTCCTCCTAGAAAAGAGTTTGTTGATAATGTAACTATGTTTCATAAGCTACTTCCTTGTCTGTGTCCTTTGAACTCATTAATTAGTGAGTTTAAGCAAATAGAATCCAACTACTCAGGTACAAAACCAATAATGGTATTACCTAGAAAATGTTTGAACATCAATAGTTGGTTAACAAATGAAGAGGAAGATCAACTCTTTGAAGTGTTGGAAAGACATACCAAGGATTTTTCTTGGGATTATACTGACATGAAAGGAATTTAACCTAGCATATGCACTCATCACATTTACACATAATCTATCAAACCAATCAAACAACCACAAAGAAGAATAAAACTAGTATTAAAGGAAATAGTCAAAGAAAAAATCCAAAAGTTGTTGGATGTTGGATTTATTTACCCCATCTCATACAGCCAGTGGGTGTCACCTCTGGTAATTTTGCCCAAGAAAAATGGAAAGTTAAGAGTATGTGTGGATTATCGAGAATTGAACAAGGCAACATTAAGAGATTATTTTCCTTTACCTTTTATTGATCAAGTTCTTGATAACTTGGTAGGAAAGAAATATTTTTATTTCCTAGATGGGTTCAGTGGGTATAACTAGATAATAGTAGCAGCTGAAGATCAAGATAAAACCACATTTACTTACCCTTGGGGAACTTTTGATTATTGAGTACTTTCATTTGGACTCTGTAATGCTCCAGCAACCTTCTAAAGAGCAGTTCTGGCGATTTTCTCTAACCTTACAAATGATTGTGTTAAGGTATATATGGATGATTTCACTGTTTATGGTGAAACTTATGAAGAAGCTCTTACCAACTTGGAAAGAGTATTGATCAAATGTGAGGAACATCAATTATCTTTGAAATTGAGAAATGTTTGTTGATGATGGATGAAGGAATAGTCCTAGGACATCATATTTTTTCAAAAAGCATTCAGTTAGATCCAAAGAAAATTGAAATAATTTCCAATTTGCCCATTCCACAAACACAAACTGAAGTTAAGATTTTTTTAGGACATGTTGGATACTACAGATGCTTCATAGATAAGTTTAGCTAAATAGTTGTTCCCATATTTGCCTTGCTTATAAAGATAGTACATTCAAATAGAGTGATAGTTACCAGCAGGCCTTTAAAACCATCAAAGCTAAACTTGTTACTACTCCAATATTAAGAGGACTAGATTGGACTAAGCCATTCCATATATACACAGATGCTTCCAATACAACACTAGGAGCAATTCTTAGACAAAAGGATGAAGAAGGTAACATGTATGCTATATATTATATTAGCAAAAACATGACACCTATTGAAATAAATTACACCACAACTAAGAAGGAATTTTTAGTTGTAATTTATGCAATCAACAAATTCAGACACTACATAATAGGCTACAAGGTATTTGCCTATACAGACCATTCATTTATTAGATATCTTACCAACAAACCAATTATAGAAGGTAGGATTATTAGATGGCTATTGCTCTTACAATAATTTAATGTTACTATTATAGACAAACCAGGGAAGTCTAATGTGGTTGCTGATTTCTTGTCAAGAATCAACACTACAGGTGAAGAAGAACCAATGGAGGATGACTTTCCAGATGAACAATTATTTGCTATGTCAGCACAATCTCTGTGGTTTGCTGATATAGCCAATTACCTCGCCATAGGGAAGTTTCCTCTGCACTTTTCACAAAAAGAAAAAAACATTTAATCAAAGAAAGTTCTTCTTTTAAATGGATTAATGGAATATTATTTAAACTCAGACCTGATCATGTGTTTCATAAGTGTGTGACAAATGGTGAAGTTTATGATATCATCAGAGCTTGTCATGATGAAACAGGAAAAGGCCATTACTCAACTCAAAGAACCATACATAAAATCCTAGGAGTAGGATATTATTGGCCTCATCTTCATCAACAAGTAAAATGATATGTTAGACACTGTGATGCTTGTCAGTGAATTGGATAGACTACTATTTCAATAGAGATGCCCCTGCACCCTCATCCTTAATTGGTTTTAGAACCATTTGAGAAATGGGGAATTGATTTTATTATTCTAGTGGATCCTCCTTCCAGAGGAAAAGAATATATTCTATTTTGTATAGATTACGTGACCAAGTGGGAAGAAGTGGAAGCATTAACTCATGCAAGAGAGGAGATGGTAGCTGATTTCTTATATTTCAAAATCATGCAAAGATTTGGTGCTCCAAGAGAGATAGTCTTAGATCAAGGACTGCAGTTCATGTCAAACATGATAAAGCATTTTATGCAAGTGTATCAAACTCAGCATAGAAAAATATCTCCCTACCATCCACAAGCAAATGGACAAGTTGAAGTCACCAATAGAGAACTAGAAACCATTTTAACCAAGGTTGTTAATTCTAGTAGAAAGGATTGGGCAGATAAGGTACCAGAAGCTATTTGGGCCTATAATACTACTTGGAAAACAACAACTAAATTTTCACCTTATGAATTGGTTTAAGGTAAGAAACCTTTATTCTCTGTTGAATTTGAATTACAAACTTTGAAAATAGTTGTAGAAGTAGGAATTGAGTTAGAAGAAATACAGAAAGTAAGACTCCTATAACTTAATCAACTTGATGAAATGAGGATGGAAGAACTACAAAGAACTAAATTGGTACAACATCAATGAAAAGTTTGGCATGATGCACAAATCAAGCAATGGAAGTTTCAGAAAGGAGATTGGGCACTGTTGTTTGATTCTAAATTTCAACAGTTTAAAGGAAAACTACAAACAAGATGGTTGGGACCTTATGAGATTGAAGAGGTCTATGAAAATGGTTCTGTTAAGCTGATACCTATTGATGACAACAAAATATCTTTGTTAGTCAATGGACATAGGTTGAAGCTCTATCAAAAACCTCTCAATAAAGATGAATTTATTCAAAAAGTAAGGGATCAAGTAGATGTTCTAGAAATCTCTACTTCTTCTAGTAAACATGCTCCTTGATAATAAAAAAAAAATCAATAGTGAAAATCCTTCTAGGGACGCTATTGACAATGCATGCCTAGAAAACTAGCTTGCTGGCTAGTTATGCATTGCAAAAAGGGCTTTGGCTAGAAAACCAGCAATGGTTGGCCAAGGGGCAAAAAACAAAATTTATAAGAAAATCTCATCATAACACTATGTTTGGTCTCCATGCAATAAAATAATCCATGCGAACCTATTCATGCAGGACACGTGGTGAGTAAAGGATAACGTCTAAGGTTAAAGTAAGTAAGACATATATTTCATTTCTCTATGTTTAGTTAACTAATTATCTATGATTTGATTAAGACCCTATTCTTTCGAGATGACCTAGATTTGAATCTTATGAAATGGAATGACACATGTCATAATGAAAAAGCATGTAATGAAGCTGCCAAAGGTGCATGGATAAGTGTGTGGATTTGATATCATCAACTGAGTCATCAAGTACCATAATGATGGGACATCATAAAAAGGGGTTTTTAAATGAAATAATGAATCGCTATCACCATCAATATGACACATCATCATTTTACATGACTTTTATTAATGAGATCAAATGGTTGGCACACTCTGTAGAAATGTGCAGGACCTAACTATATCACATCACTATGAACTCATGCAACTGTAGAATTTCAAATGTACCATTTCCTTTCTATGGAGTTCAATTGAAACTGATCCTCAGAGCCTTTTGTCTACTGACTTCAACAAAATATTGGCTTACACCTTAATTGATGTTAAAGGAACTGAGCTGACTGTAACTCTGCATAACAATGGGATATAAGACAAGATCAAAGCTAAAGGATCTATAAAAGTTTTATAAAGACAAAGCTTCTATAGTAGTGTCTAAAACCAATGGCTGGCTACCTTTCATTAAAAAGCTCTAGAGTTTCAATGAAATAATGGTAAGTGAATTTATTACCAATCTCACCCCTAAATTTTCAATTGTGAAAGGCATTGTTATTCCTGTTACAACTCAAATCATAGGCCAAATTATACAAGTTCTAAAAGAAGGAATGAGAGTTATAGGCAGAGTTTCATTTAGAGATTTAATCAATTAGTTTAATGGTAATAAGTAGACTGGAACTTCATGTCTAGTAGATTCTAAGGGAAAATCAAAAGGGATTAAAAGGAATTCACTTTTTGAACCTTGGAAATCTGAAGCCAAGTGGGTACTTAAATATATCATTTATGAAGGGCAACACAATCTTTTAGGGGGAGATGCCATGAAAATGTTAATACATCTTAAGCATGGGAGACAAAACCCTCAGTAAAAAATTAACCTCCCATCTTTCTTTTATGGTGCTCTGTAAGTTATGTCTATAACCCCTACTACTACTCTTAGGCATCATGGACTTATTCAGCTTATTATCCAACATCATTTCCTTCAGCAAGGTTAAGAGGTCTGGGAGGAATTTCAGAATAGTATAGCATAAGAAACCCCAAATATACCATAGGAACACTCATCTCCACCTACCCCATCAACTGAGAATACAACACCAAGAAAACAATCTTAGACTGTAATCTCCATAGAATCCCTTCTTCTTCTTCAAGAAGAATCACAAGGTCTCAAAACCCTAAAATTTCAAGGTCTCCACAAGAACCTCATAAGTCTATAGTGCAACCAGTTCCTTTGATAGGAAGAAGAAAATCGAGATAGAAGGTTGCTACAGAACTTGAGAAGACCAAGGGTTTGGTGGTTGAGAAGGAAAATCAACCAAGTGTAGCTCAAAGAGTAACTAAAACAAGGAGAAGGCTCATTTTAACAAAAGAAGATGAACACGAAATTTCAAATATTTTAGATAGTCTTAAAATAGTGTCTCATTCCCCCACACATCAGAATATTCTTGCACCTATAGATATTGAATAAACTCCTTTTGAAAGGAACTCTCTAATCATAATGGAGGAGCCAAATCCAGAGGAAGAGCCACACATAACAGAGGAATTAAGTATGGCAGAACAACTACCTATTCCAATTGAACTGAAATGGATAAAGGGAAAAATATATGTACCAATGAGAAAGGTGACTCATAAAATCTAAATGATCCTATTATGTAGCTATCTTTGCAGCTTTCTCAAGCTCAGGCTCTTGAACAACAATAAAAAAATTGACATTGCTACCTTAATCAGTCAATTGTAAGAAACTGACCATCTCAACTCATCTTTAGTACATAAATTAGATACAGTATCTACTAATCATGCCACATAAAATCATAGGTTAAAGGAAATAATAAAAGAACATGAAGATGAATAGATTGATCTTTGGCTATGTGTAGAAAGTTTGAAGAAGGAAAATAAGAGATTGCAGAATTTGGTGAATTTTTCTGAAGCACCTGTTGTTGCACTTTCTCCCCCCAAAATATTTGTTGACCATGGTTGTCAAACAAGTGATCCAAGTATTCCTCCCTTGCAAATACTACATCAAATTTGAAGAAGAATATTATATACTTAAACAGAAAAACAAAGATGCAACTTCTTCAAACAAACTCTTGGAAAATGAAAAGTAAGAATTAGAGGCTAAAGTTCAAGAGTCAGAAGAAGATTTGAAAGATGCATGCAAATTAGGAGAAAATATATTGGCATGTAGAAATCCTTCTCCCACATACAGTCTATTTTTATTTGAATAATTTTACAGATGGTAGCTTTTGTGAATCTCCTGTCATCTTCCTTATAAAATTTTGTAGCCAACAACATTTTTGGAAATTTTCTATAGTGTTAAACCTGATCAACAAGATTTGCTTTGTGAATTTTATTTGCATGACTTGATTCTAGGAGATCATGAGCACAATAAGTTTTTGATAAATATTCATGTAGGAGAAGTTCAACTGAGAGCATTACATTCTACATTCAAAAATTAGATAGCATGGAAAGGTAGATTTGAGGACTATACAAATCATGTTAAGACTACAAGATTATGTGTCAGACCTTCCTTTCCTATTCCCAGATTGATCAAACCGAATTTTAACTATGCTTTATTAAATGATGATGTTAAAACACATTATTTACAAGATCTATATGATTGTACTATTTATTTTGATCTATTTTCAAGACAAAATTTTGATTTAGGAATGGCTATAAGTGTAAATAGATGGGACCAACTTTCAGTGCCTCTTAAAAGGTGAGAAGTCATGTCCCCAAATAACTTAAGATGGAGTATGAGGAGAGCATCCTCAATTCTAGAAATTTTAATAGAGGTAATCAACTCTGGGGGAGAATAGAAATGGATTGGCATGAGATATAGACCCCCTTTACTAATCATACCTATTCCAAGATGGCAGAGTTGGGCTCCACAATCAGAAGATAAATTCATTATATGGAAACAAATGATTCAAACACATCAGAGATTTGTCAACAATTCAGATAAACATATAAAAAATGAATTTGATGAATATGATTTGAGTTAGAGTGTAGAAAGCAGAAGCCAGAGCTATGAATGCCGATAAATGTTTGCAATGGGACTTTCAAAAGGTAAAGCTTGGGGGAGATGATGAGCTGAAAATATGGCTCATTATTGACATGTTATTTCCTTCAAATCATCTCTTGAATGATATTATCGTATACAAATCTTAGATTCTTAGATAGCTATTACATGGAAAATAGATATTTGTCTTGTTTATATTAAACCAAAGAATGAATCTTTACTTTTTCATTAATGTCTAATATATAACATGTTTTAGTGATCTTTTGTGTGAAGAATGCTCAAGAAGAAGACATAGGTGATGTATAGTGAACATTCCATTTTGATCTCCATCCAGTAGAACTACAGACTCTGTAGGCTTGTTTCTATGGACTCCATAGGTTTGTTTCTACAAATTCTACTGGCTTGTTTCTATAGACTCTATAGGATTGTTTCTATAGACTCTGCAGGCTTATTTCTATGAACTCCATAGTCTCATTTCTAAGGACTCCATAGGTTCATTTCTATGGACTCAGCAGGGTTAGTACCAAGAATTTTGTAAGGACAATGGGAAGTTGGACACCGGATAGGATAGGGAAGAACCATTCTAGCTGGAATCAAATAAGGAAAATAATTGCTTGCTATTTTGAAAGACTTGCTTTTGATAAATTTTTATATAATCATATTTTAGAACTATTATAGGATAGGATATTTACTTCATCAGAATAATTGGATCTCTTAGGAATCCAATCTCCTAGACTTGGAAGAATGGATCGACCCAAGAATCCTATTTCTTTGCATCCTATTTTGAGTTGATTATATTAGTATAAAGTGTAAGACTTTAGACTATGAAAAAAATATAGATATTTTATAAAAGGAATAAAGGATATAGAGAAGAGAAAATCAAGAATCAGATATTATTCAAGCATATAGGTTTCAACCATATTGTAATCATTTCATTTCTATGAATTAATAATTCAAGTTTCCAACACTAATTAATCTTTGTTCTTGAGTCTGAGAGGAGCAAGGGCCCACTCTCCTTGGAACCAGGAATTGTGTACGGTATTTATGTTCTATTTTATTAGTTAGAATCTTGTTACGATTTTTATTTATTTATTAAAAAATATCAAAACAAATTCATAGTTTAAAAAGAGCATTTTCTTATTTCATTTCTTTTCTACACAAAGTATATTTTATTTTACAGTAGAAGTGTGTATCAAATTTACTTTCATAAGTAGGAGCATGAATTTAATTTCCATGCAAACTTAAAATAGGAGTGTGATATTTTACTTTCAGCAAATGAGTGGATTGATTTGATTTCTTTCTTTTTTTTAGCAAAGTGTAAATCAAGTAATTTAGGATGTATTCCTTTCTTTAGTCAAAATTAGAATAGGATCAACAAACACCCCCATAATCAGACTTCTAGATCTACCATCTCATACCTTACTATAGATAGCTTTGGACACTATCCCTAGTTGATAAGACACCAATTGCATATTGGTTAAATGAAGAGTTAGACGACACTCGTTAATTGGTATATGAAACATGCTTAGAGGGAGTTCAGTATGTTCTATGAGTTTTATTGATTTTTATGGTGTGCAAGCTATGAAGACAAAATGGGAAGTCCCTAATTCTACAATTGGTGTCAATAGTGTGGTATCCTAGTGAGTAATCAAGAGTTTGATCTTATTTATTCATGTTAAGGCAAGTAATCTTGCATTCCTAGTTTATTTAAAGAATATATTCTTAGTCTAAGGGGGATCCTGGTAGAGCCGAGTTATTTATCGAGAAAGTTGTTACCTTTGATATAAAAATAGAGGTATGCATGGAGTTAGTTAGAAAAAAGGCTAGAGTTAAGTTTAGGTCCAAGGATTGGATAGTATTTTGTCGAAGACCCTTTGTCATTAATGTCAAAGGAGGAGAAAGAACAAAATGAGGGAGATGCTAATGATTAGGTTATAGTGTGTTATCCTTCAATGATAAAGGGGGTATTTGTTGGCATGTTGTTGTCATTGATGTCAAGGTTTATGTTAATTATGTCAATGTTGATATCATTGATGTCAAGGTACATCTAGTTAAGGTCCATGGTGAGTGGTCATTAAGGTATGTGCATGATATGACAAGGTGATATTATTAAGCATTATATTTTCTATTGACTAATTTCAAGGTTGATGTCAAGGTTTAGGTCATATTGAGTATGTGAGTGATGAAAGTATGGAAGGTATAGGTCATGAAAGATTTTTTAAGATAACTAATGTCTACATAGAAATCCATGTGACAAGATGCATTTGAAGGAAAGAGAGAATTTGAAGGCAAAATATAATTTGAAGGAAAATAATGTCTTATGGTTGTATGAAGGCATAGGTCAAAGTTTCAAAGGTGGCAAGTGTATGGAAGAGAGATGTCAAGTCATGTGATACTTGGTCATGTGTTTTTAAGTCTATAGGAGGTTGTAGAAGATTGTTGTCATCAGAAAGTGAATGGTTCAATGATATGATTGAGGTATAATGTCTTATATCTACTTGGTTGATGTTTTTTTTGAGGTTATGACATGGAAGGAATAGGTCAATGCATCAAGTGTTTAAGTAGCTTAAGCTTAGTCATGGCATGAAAAGACCTTATGAACAAGTATGAACATGGTGGATTAGTGATATGAGTGCACACATGCATGAGTGGTTGTATGAGGTTGTTATAGCATGTATGAGAGGCATTGAAACACTCATGATAGTTTTAGGGTGAGCCTATAGGGGTAGGACCTTAAGTCTAGGTCTGCATCCAGACCTCTCTTAAACCTTACCTATCCTAATAAGGTATGATGATCTATTGTCAAGGCATGTGAAGTATGTATGGGAATGTTTAAACATGAGAAATTCTTTGTCATGAGAGTGAGATGTTGAGCATGACAATGAGGTGTTGAAAGCATGGAAAGAGGCATGTTGTTTAGTTTAAGGCCTAGTAGGGTATGAAGACTATGGTGTAGAGAGAGAGTTTAGTGTAATGGGGTATTAGGATCAGTTTCCAAGGAAAGTGTAAGTAGGTAATAATTAACAAAATTTATTCAAGTTTTTACAAGTTTTTTCATGAAGTTTAAGGTCATAGTGTGAAGGAAAAGGCATGAAAAGTTGTTTGGAGGTCTCTCAAGTACACATAATGAAGGGTTCTCAACTTGAGAAGGATTTTTTTATGCTCATTAGATCATCAAAATTTTGAATGGGAAACTAATATATTCATGAAATATGGTTAAGGTTACTATCTCCAAATTCTAGTTATTAGTTTTTGTATTGAATGGCTATGCTTTATGAATGATTGTTAACACTATAGACAGGTTTAAACCCTCTTAGAACCCTAATAATGAATCAATGTTGAAGATATTGATCAAAACTAAAAAAAATGGATTGATATGCCTAGGTAAGTATTTTAACCTTGTAGTGTACTCTCTTAGGTACCTCTAGGTAGTGGTGCTTAGAGAGATGAGAGAGAAAATGTGAAGATATAGGTTTATTTATGAAGAAGTTATTATAGCTAACAAAATTTATATTGGACAAAGTTTGTAAATGATTGGATGGAGAACGTAGATAATTTTATTTTATGTCCATGGTGGTTTTTGGGTTGGTTATAGTCCTTAAGTGTCTCATTTTGGTGATTCAAGTAGTCTAGTCACTAACAAGCCTAATAGAACAAATTGTGCAAAACCCAGGCAGTAATGAGTTGGTTCTAAGTGTATTTCTAAGGTAGATTGATGGATTTAAAAAACATAGATTTTTTTTCATGAATTATAAGTCATGTCCATGTCTTGGATAAGTTTTAAAGATAGTTTAAGTGGTGAAAATGATGAATCCAAAATGGCTTGTCTAGCTCAGTGAGGTTTATGTGTAGTGAGGTTAATAAATTGGTCTATAATACCAATATTTTCCACTAGACCATATGATGTTTATATTTTAAGATGGTATAGATATTTTAGAGTATTGGGTTAATAAATTTTATTTCTTTGAAATTTCCTATACAAGTGTTAGAAGATGAATGTTTCATGACTATGTTTTTGATAGTCTTGGCAGTTCTAAGTAAGTAAGTTACAGTGATGAAAAGTTGGATTTGAGTAAAATTTCATGAAGAGTGGTTTAATGTAGTGCATGGTGTTGTTTTTTTGAATTTAAATTAATTTTAATTCTTTTTAAAATCTTGGAAGTCATTTTAAGAGATTGAAAAGTTGAATCCAAAATGGTTTGTCTAGTTCAAGCAAGACTATGTGAGATAAGGTCAGGAGATTGGTCTTGAAGATGAATGTTTACTATTATAGCTATGGTTTTTATGATTGATATTGTTATTAATATGTTATATAATATTTTTAATGTATTTACAATCATTTAAATTTTCCTCTCAAGTTTTTAATGTCAATTTGTTTCATGATTAGTTTTTGACAGTTCTGGCAGTTATGAGTGAGCATACTCAAGAGATGAATTTAAACCTTTTTTCTTTGAGTGGAAGTGTTTAAACCATATTTTTATGACCCTGAGGTCATGTATATTTTTTTATCTATTTTATTGATCATTTTTAGTGGCTTAAGTGATTTTGAGCTTCAATGTTGAAAGGCAAATTTTTGGTGTACACAAGCATAATAGGATTGAGTACTAATGAGGGGCTTTAAGTAGTGATTTATGTTGGCTAGATATTTTTTAGGATAAAAAAAGTACCTAGGTAGTGATGAGATTAAATCCCCTTTATTTATTTTTTAGGATAAAAAAGCACCTAGGTAGTGATGAGATTAAATCCCCTTTATTTAATGGTGAATATCTTGTATTCTTGTGTTTATCTATTCTAACTATTCACACTTTTAGTTATTCACAACTTATACTAATTATGCATAAGATATCTACAAGTTATCATATTTTAGGGTATTAATTTAATCACAAAGTTTATGAACTATAATAGAGTGATTTTATAACAATTAATCATCTAATTCATAAATTATGTAAATAATTTCTTGGGAAGTGGAGAATGAGAAGACTAGAATATGTGAGAAAGTAAGAAACTATACTTCACAATAAGTAGTTTTAGTAGAGATTATTGTATACATACAAATAGATAAACATATAAGATATGATAATTATTTCAGTAAATGATTAAGAAAAAATTTGAATTCATTCATATTTAAATATAACACAAATTTTACCATTTTAATCCTCACAGAATGTACCAAATGATCTCCTTAGATGTAAAGTTCTTTAGAAACCAACTTTCGTCATATTCACTTTAAACCAAGTTCACACAAAAAACATCCAAAAATCTAAACGCAAAGTTTTAGATTACTTAAACTTTCTTGATTAATAGTTTAAATTTATTTTCAAACATTACCATCCCCCTTGGTATGCATGCCTTCACTCATACTTATACTATTTTAGATATAAAAAATAATTAAGGGACAACTCTTTGAATTTTCATGTGCTACACTAAATTATGAAAACCATTGAGAGATGTCATCCTTGAAATTATCTTGTATGGCATGCAATGGCTGATGACATGTATCACTTCTCAGTTTCACTATTTGGATCAAATACTTCTTTGCATATTGCACACAAATCACTTACGTAATTTGTTTTTTACAAAATGACTTCAAGTAATGACATCTAGCCAAGTTAATTGAGTCTTATATTTTACAAACCAACTCATTATTACAAGTAACTTCTTTGAGTGTTATTTCTTACAAAGTAACTACTTTAAGAAAAATTACTTAAAATACATTTTTGAAGAAAATAGAAGGAAATAGAAGAAGTTGTTGAGAAGAGAATCAATAGAAATCATTCACATTCATGAACCTCTATTCTTCACTTTTACCTATACTTGATATGTTGAGACATCATAAACTGAATGGTAGCGTCATCTAACTGTAGACACCTAAATTATGTCTACCCCTTGGTCCCCTTCGACTCCCCCTCCCTTGGTCCCCTTGGGCCACTTCTAAACATTTCTAACCCACACACTTATTAATTTGAAATAAATTAACTATTTTAAATTAATAACACCACCCTTGACACATCACCCATGACACCTCACCCCACCTTGGATACCTTAATCACCCCTTGGCTAATCATAATTACCTAGATCCCATTTCAACTCTCCCACTAACCTCTCATGCCTATTTAATCTGCCTTTGGACCATTTTACAACAACAATTAAACCTGGTAGTTGGAAGAATGGGAAAAAGGCTAAAAATAGCCCCTTTTCCCATTCTTTAGTCATTGATGTCGGTCACTAGTCGACTGATGCCGGCGGTATCCCCGATGTCGGTTGCCTTAAAACTAAATTCCAGCCTCTATTGCACCCCCCAGCTCTCGTGAATGTGAATTTTGTTGTTCTAGGTTCTGATTTATCTTGCTCCTCGACTCTTTGTAGGCATCAACATCCCAACAACGCTCTCCAGGCTAAGAAACTCTACATTAGTCACTCCACACTGGATTGAAGGTTGCACGAAGTCTCCCACATTAGTGATAATGGAAATAGGTCTTCTACACTTTTGGTTCTCCATCAAGAGCTAAGTATCTCTTCTATTTTATATTTCAATATTCTTTTAAATGCATTTGATAATCAATCCATTGTTTATTTTTTTAGTACTATTGAGACAACCTGACCTTCTTCTCGGAAAGGCTGAAAAGCCTTCCCCTCATCCTTATTTTCCTTCCACCCCTGTCCTCTGCTTGGTCCCTTTTTTAGACCATATTCTCTACCCTGTAAATCTTGCACAAACCATTAAAACTCCCACAGACATCCTAAACCATTCTGTTGACCACAGACAGACCTGAAACTCATCCAAAGCCCCATTGCCCCTACCGATGCTAGTAGCATAACTGACATCGACAGAACTATCAATGCTGATGACTGTGGAAGACAAATTACAGATTATAGGTATGCATTATCTCTATTTCTTTTACTCAGTCTTTCACTATTTCTCTTTCTAGCGACATTCTTTTATCAACTAGTGGATTGTCATCCCTACATGAAGTCTTTGCACTTCTGGGACCGAGATTTTATTGGCAGTCCACCGTATATCTATCTAACATTTTCCTTATTTGAGTCTTTCTTATCTACAGGTGTCATCCTCCATAGCCAAAGAGGAGATCCTTCAATCATCTGGATATGGTGCGCAAACTTCATCCGGGTATCATCTAACCCTTGACCATTATCTCTAGTTTCTTATTTCTTCTGAATGTGAAAAATCAAAAAATAAGTTAGAAACATTCTAGCATGCCCGGTGGGACCTTGGAGTTTTCCTTGGGTTCGTACTTTTTTTTATAAAAGCAAACTTTTCATATAGGTGCATTAGATCTCTTCTTGCATCCTTTTCTTCTATCTCTTTCGGAAAGACACCATTAGCAAGTTAAAAAGAATCCTTCTTTTTCTTTCTTTCCTGCATCTTAGAGTAGTGAAATTCATACTCTTCAACCTTTTCTCCACTTGTATGCATTCAAACACACATTTCAATTTGGGTCAAAAAATATTGCATTTCATTCCTACCTGAATGCATTTTTATCTCATCTAGTAATTAAAAGCGCATTATGAATAATTCATAGTGCACTTATGTTATACATCTAGACCACTTTCACAATCAAACATCTAAACATACCTAAGATAAGGTCTGACTAGGATTTCATCACCTAGCAGATACCTTACCCTTCTTGGTGATCCCACTTAGACTTCACTACCAAGGGAGGAACCCACTCTGTTATCTGGCAGAGTATAAACTCTAGGGGAAGTATATACTGGCTAAGTGACCCAGCTTATCTTTGGGCTCGTGAAGTGAGGGGAGCTAGCTCCTAGCACTAGGCCACATACAGAACCTAATATAGATCTTGAGGACCAAAACTAACCCAAAACCAACCTTATACTGCTTCTTCTAGGACCTGTTATAAAAGTCAACATCCCAAACACACTCTTCTAAGGCATAAGCCAACATGACTCTAAAAACTTTATTCTTAGGAATTAACGTTTAGGGTCTGCTTGTCTTCATCCACTTTTCTATTTTTATCTAGTTTTTTGAGCTGGTAAGGATGCTTTCTTCTTTCTTCCAAAAACTTTTAGTCTCTAGAAATACACAGTAACCAACATTGGTTTTTCCACTGATGTCGGCAACTTTATTCACCGACATCAGTTCTTCTACCGACGTCGGTCACTGTCAAAAAAATTTCTTCTCAAAATAGCAAGCTAAAACCCTGACCTTTTTGCTGTCAAAAACAAATTCTAGTTTTCTGAGGCTGAAACATACAGTCTTGAGAACTTGAGTCTATTTTGCCTTGGATGGTTTTGACACGTAGTCAAACCAAAACTCTTGTTGACCACGCAAGGCAACAACCACACCTACCTTTACCTTCTATATCAAGTCCTCTAATGGAGTATCATTAAGAGACTGAATGAACTCCTACCCAACCAACCCTGACTAAACCCCCTATTGTTCTCAAAGGGGACCAAGACTTTGAAAGGTTCCTTGACCTCAATGTCAAAGCCCTTCAGCACTATCTCGCGAGAAGTCAAACATGAGACTCTTTAGGCAACCCAATTTATGGGATGCCAACTTCCTTAGTTGAGATGACAATCATATCAATAGCCTCCATACCTCAACCCATAGACACCCAGGTCTTTGCCTTAACTAATAACCCGACCATGACCAACCTTCAAAGTGTGGCCTCTCCTATTTTTGGACCTACATCCATTGGGGTCTCGGTACCCCCTCAACCACAAACCATTCAAAAAAGTTCTATGCCATTCCAAAACTTAGTTGTCTCCATCCCACCTACTCTCACACCCATCAACACAAGGCTGGCTACTCATCCTTTGGCTAGTGTTGCCACCATCCAACCACCTCTGGCAATATCAAGCCAAGTTGTGCCTTCTAGCTTCATGACACAACCACCATTGGCTTTAATATCAATCCCTATGACTAGTTACCAATATGTTGCACCTATACAAGTGCAACCAACTACGTCATATGCCCCTCCTAACACCTTCCAAGTGCCTTACAACCTATGGGGTGCCCCACCTGCAAATCCATCAACCGATCTAATCAAGATGTTGATGGACAAGATGTCTAATCTTGAGACATCCATTTTGGGTTCAAGAAATGCTCTCTCATATGAACAAATTTGTAATGAACCTATTCATCCCTTAGTCCCAATCTAGCCATATCCCAATCAGTGGGAACTTCCCAAGTTTACTCACTTTTAAAGTAAGGAAGACCCACAACAACATCTACGAGCATTCAGACATGCTTGTTACCTTATAACACATGATGATGCATTATTGCTAGGCACATTTCCCATGTCGCTTTCTGGTTCTGCCCTTGATTGGTATAGTTCTATCACCAGTCACTCTCTTTTCACATTCACTCAACTGGCTCAACTTTTTCTTGTCCACTTTTCGATCAACATCACCAAAAAGGTCTCCATCACAGACCTATACTCTATCAGAAAATTTGATGATGAATCAATAGCTGATTTTATTGCCCATTGGAGAGGGTTAATCAACCAGCTCTCCTTTTCTTTGCCTCAACTTGAGCTCATTGAGCTCTTTTCACAAGCGTGTGCCAAACACATTTCATCTACTTTACAGGTCCAAACATTTCGCACATCTGACAAATCTTTCACCATGGCTAGGAAGCTTGAAATCTGTGCTGTCGAAGAAAATAAAGTTAAATTGTGAAGTAAAAACCCCAACACAAAGTCAAATGACCCTTCCTTCAAATCTTCTTCTTCCAATTCTAAATCTAAGGGATCAACAAATATTGTAATCATTAGACCATCATCTTCAACAACAACCAACCAATCCGAACCTTCCACATCTCAAAGCATTACAAGACAATTCCAACAATGATACATACAATGTCAATATACTCCAATTAGAGAATCATGCATGTCTGTGTTGGATAAACTTGTCAAATAGGGAGTCCTCAATCTCCCCCAAATTCGACCACCCCCTCAATTTGATCCCTTGCATGCCATTCCCGCATGGTATAGGGAGAATGACTTCTACAATTATCACCGTGTCAAAGGCCATGACATAAACAATTGTAAAACCCTCAAGAACATCATTCAAGATATGTTAGATAAAGGTGATCTTGTCTTGGATAACCCGAATGTGCCACCTAATCAAAACATAGACATCTTTAGACAACCTTTTCCTAACCATCCCCTAGCCAAAACAACGTGCAAACCATGGCCGATGACTCCCAAGAGCATAATATACACACAGTCAACACGGTCTCTCCTCTTATGCCTAACCAACCTCTCCCGCAATCCGAAGAGATTGCTCAACCTATTTGTCTCTCACAGGTAGAAGATCCTTCTTCTCCTATTTGTTCTCCATCAACCTCTCTTATATTGGAGGACACTTTGGCCATACCAATGCCACTAGCCCCACCTTCATCCTTCCTACTACCAATGGAGGACCTTACCTTTCCCACTCCTCAACCACAAGTAGAAGGCACAATCATTCCTGCCCTTTATCCTCTTGAGGAGTCACATTCTCCAATTCCTTCACCAAAATAACAACCTGTCTCTTCACCTACTTCGACCAAAGACAATCTAGTAATGACTCTCTCACACTTTGGGTCTGAGGTCGCTACATCTAACACATTTTGGGTCTCGCAACCACCCACATCTTCTAAAGAACCAAGGCCTCATCCAACGTCTTCCAAGCCATTCTCTCGATTAGTGGAGAAACTAGGACTTCTCCATTTGAAGAAATTAGAACATGAGGCATTATGGGAGCAACTCAAAGCTCCTCACCTTGCGCATCCCATCTCATCTCGTGTTGACAACCTTCCCATGACAAAATCTCTAAAAGTTTCCAATAGGGACCAGGCTTCTACTTCCAAACCTTTAAAAGCTCAACCATCCACATTTGAACCTAAACCCTCACAAACATCCACCATATCAAAACTGGTTAAATCCTTCAAATTTTGCCCCATACCTAATGTCACTTACCCACAAGTGAAGGTAGACTTGAACCTTGCCTCACCCAATAGTAGTCCTCAAACCAAACCAAAGAAGGCTACTAAGACACATCGGTGAACTCCTCCTCCACCATCATCATTGCCCTCCATTTTGGGCCCTCATCCTTGTACCATAATAGGAGTGCTCCCTACTCCAACCCCTAACTAAAACAAGTTGCCTCCATTGCTCCCTTTACCCACCAAAAATATATCTCCTCTAAACAATTTGGCACCCCTCACAAAGAAAGTGTCGTCTATGCGAGTGGCCGCACCACCAACCCAAAAGGTGGTACAGAAATCTCCCTCAATAACTCCCAAACAAAAGTCATCAACACCTACTGCACCAAAAATCATGGACCCCTTAGTGGGTTCATATGCTTTGATATTACGCCAACTTTTGCTAACTTTTAGCATCACTCTTCCACCTATTAAACCATTTCAACCTCTCGAATCAAAACTGTCTTGGTTCAATGACACTAAAATTTGCCTATATCATCGCACACCTGGACATGACACTAAAAATTGTTGTGCCCTCAAGGTTTTCATTCACCAATACATGGAAAAAGACACCCTTATTCTTGAGGATACTCTCGACAAACCTCTGACATCATCCTATATTTCTCAAAATTCCTCACCTTCGTCAGAATCCCATCAATAGACTATGGTCCCTTCACCTCCTTCACCCCCTCTATTCGAGATTAACACCATCAATGTAGCCACTAGGTCACAAAAGGATAAAGCAAAATAAAAATTTGTTATTCCTTGGACCTACCCATTTTTCAAACCTCCTCAACCACCAAAACCCAAAATTTCTATCTTGGGTGCATCCCAACCTACTTCTTTAGAGGTGATCCACAATTCTATGGTGAAATAGCTTCACCAAACTCCCATAAAGATGACCTTATATGACCTCATTCAAATCTCTCCACAACATCATCAAGCTTTAATCAAAGCTTTACAAGTAGTGGAGGTCTAACTCGAGGACCCCCAACCACTAGCTGCCTTAGTCCAATCATCATCCCCTGTCACCTCTATTACCTTTAACAATTTTGAAATTCCTACTTCCAAATCGAAAGATCAGGACGCTGCCCTTTTCATCACAGCCTATGTTGATCAAACTCACATTAAGCGAGTTATGATTGATGGGGGCACCAACATCAATATCATTTCCACCTATGCCTATAATCAATTAGCCCTCCCAAAGAATTGTGTATCAAAAACTGACACAATTCTTCGATCTTTTAATGACACCACAGCCACTACCGTTGGCACCATCATCTTACATATTCATTTTGGCCCACACACGGTCCTAGAGCTATTCTACATCATCAAGGGAGAGTTCCAATACAACATGTTATTAGGACGACCTTGGATCCGTGCCATGGCCTGTGTCCCTTCTATACTACAATGTTGTGTCAAATTTAAACACGACGGTCAAGTCCATGTCATTCCCACAGACCCATCCCCTTTCAAGATGTGCAACACAATTTATCGACCCAACGATGTTCTCATTCCTCTCAAAACATCAACCCAAACACTGCCTTCACCTATGGAAGCTTCAACAAGTATGCAAATGGCGGTTACACCTACACCACCTCCTCAAGTGACAACAAAAGACCCTATGGAAGATATATTCCAATGACTTTCACTTGGGGAGTATCACTTACTCACTTTGAACATGTTTCAGACCCCTCAGGAGTATGGACAACTTCATCACAATCTTAGCTATGACCATCGAATCAAAATGGTCATCCCTTATGGTCTTCCAAATCTTCAAACAAACCTCATCTATGGGGGGCTAGATCGAGCTCCCACTGACGGGAACCCACTTTCATCACCTCAATTGTTCACATCTGATTTCTCTTTTCTTGGAAATCCAAACTTTGCTCATACATATCTTTATAGGTGTGCATGGAAAGGCTTTGGCTTTGGGTGCTATGAACAAGGCTCCCACCAGCCCATCGAACCACCAAATGACGAGGCCATAAATAATGCCAAGAAGCGTCATGGCCTGGGTTTTGAAGAACCTACTAAATCTTTTGAAAACCCTCACCCCGAACCTATCATAGACCAATCACCTCCAAACTCGTCTGTTCCCCCATCTTCACCTATAGAGTCAGGGGTTTCCATCCCTCCTAGTTTTTTTTTTGCATAAACACCATCCACTTGGAACCCCTAACCTATCAACTAGGTAGAGTATCCAAGTCTCTCCCTCTCATTTATCCAAACATGATAGATGATGAATCTGTAACCATCAACACTATCTAATGCATAGACGATGATGCCATTCTCACCTACATGGGTGTCGACGACTCTTTCATTCAATGCTCTCTTCCTTCCAAAATGCAGGTTATGTTAAATGAATCAAACATTGACATTAACCTTCCATCTTCCGATGTTCCTCATGTTTTAAAGATTAGTCAATATTTGGACACCCAGGAACAAATTTACTACACCGAATTCCTTTCAAACCATAGCAAAGCCTTTGCTTGGACCTACAACGACATGCCTGGCATCGACCCTAACATTGCCATTCATAACATTGTCACAGACCCAGAGGCTAAGCCTGTCAGGCAAAAGCTTCACAAGATGCATCCTTGAGTTGCGCTCCTTGTCAAAGTGGAGCTTCAACATCTTCTCTCTGTCTCCTTCATCTAACCCATTGATTATCCACAATGGGTGTCAAATATCATCTCTATCACCAAAGCAACTGGGGGAATCTAAATCTACACTAACTTTTATGACCTTAACCTGGCTTGTCCAAAAGATGATTTTCCTCTACCCAACATTGACCAACTTGTTGATCTTATGGCTGGTCATGAGATCCTATTACTCATGGATGGATTTTTAGGATATAACCAAATCCTGATTGCACCAAAAGATCAACACAAGACTACCTTCATCACCCCATGGGGGACTTTTTGCTATAAGGTCATGCCTTTTTGCCTAAAGAACGTAGGCACCATATATCAATGTGCCATGACTTACATCTTTCATGATCTCCTCCAAAAAATCATGGAGGACTATGTGGATGACCTACTAGGCAAATCTAAGGTTCGTCATGACCATTTAACCATCCTTAAAATAATCTTCACTCACCTTCTTCAATACAATGTTTGCCTTAACCCCAAGAAATGCATCTTTAGGGTTCTCTCGGGGAAGCTCTTGGGGTTTATCATTTCTTTTCATGGCATTGAGATTGATCCCACTAAGATTCGAGCTATACTTGAGATGCCACCACCCACCAATCTGTAGTAACTTCACAGCCTGTAAGGGAAGCTCCAATCTATTCGTCGCTTCATCTCGCAGCTTTCTGACCGATGTCAACCCTTTCATCACCTCTTCAAAAAATACTTCTCTTTTTATTGGGATAAGGATTGTCAAGAGGATTTTGAAGCCCTTAAATGTTATCTTGTCTCTCCACCAGTTCTTATTCCACCAAAAGATGACCAATCCTTCTACCTCTACATCTCAGCAACAAATCATTCCTTAGGTGCCATGATCGTGCACCGAGACAAGCAACATCATGAGCAAGTGGTTTATTATATAAGTTGAATGCTCATTGATTATGAAACTTAGTATACTCATACTAAAAAACTTTGTTTGGCATTAGTCTTTGCCGCTACCAAACTCTGTCATTATCTTCTCAATCACAAAACCTACGTCATCACCCACCCTGACCCCCTCAAATACATGCATTCCAAGCCATACCAAAACCAACGTATGGCTCGTTGGCTCATGCTTCTTGTTGAGTTCGACTAGGAATTTATATAACAAAAATCCATAAAGGGGAAAACAATCATTGACCAACTAGCGGATGTGTCTCTACCTGACAACCAACCTTCTCACTGCGAATTCCTTGACAAATCCATTGCCATACTTTCTACTAATGACATATTCTATCAAATGACAATGTTCTTCGATGGATCCAAATGTCAACTTGGTGGGGGTGAGGGGGTCATTCTCATCCTGCATGAGGGTGAGCCCATGCCCCTCTCTTTCAAACTTGACTTTGAATGTACCAACAATATGGCTAAATATGAAGCCTTAATTCTGGGACTTCAAACCACCCTTCTCTTAGGCATCAAGACCATCAACATCTTTGGCGACTCACAACTCGTCGTCAATCAAATCAGTGGTTCATATCTTTGTAAAAACAAAATTTTGCAAAGGTACAAACATCGTGTTGACACCCTACTAGAATCTTTCAACCATTACCTCTTGTAAACTGTTCTTCAATCTACGAATAAGTTTGCCAACACCATGGCTTCTCTTGCTTTGCATATCCCATCTTCATCATCTTCATCAAGAATTTATGTCACAGTGCATCATGTGTCATTACCTTCATATATTTCCACTAACATCAACCTCATCAGTACCATTGACTCTAGTCCACATGATGTTTGGTATAAACAACTCGTGGACTATTTAATTTTTTTATCATTCCTCCTGAACTCTCTAGCAATACATGGTGGGCTTTTATCAAGAGTACTGCTCGATATACCATGCTAGGGGGTCTTCTCTACAAAAGAGGTTTCGATGGCCTCCTTCTTCGATGTCTAACCTCTACTGAAGCATCTCATGCCATCAAACAAGTCCATGATGAGATTTGTGGTAGACACTTCAGTGGTAACTTGGTTGCCAAATGCCTTCTTTACTTGGGGTATTATTGGCCCACTCTTCACCAAGATTGTAGTGACTATGTTTAGTGTTGCATCAAATGCCAGTAGCACACTAACTTGCTTCACATCCCTAGCCACGCTTTACAAGTCACTCAGGATTTCTGGCCCTTTTCACAATGGGGCTTAGATCTAATTGGTGAGATTAACCCTCATTCATCTCTTTGGCATCAATCCATTATCACTGCAACCAAGTATTTCACTAAATGGGTGGAAGCTATTCCCCTCATCTCCATAAAGGCTGACAAAATTGTCGACTTCATCAACACCCACATCATCTATCATTTCAATGTACCCCACAAAATCATCACTGATAACGGCAAATCATTCAAAAACAAAACTGTCCAGACACTTTGTGACTCGTTTGGCATCAAGCCCAGCTTCTCCTTGCCTTACTACCCACAAAAAAATGGGCAAGCCGAGGCTTCCAACAAAATCTTAACCAAAATTCTAATGAAGGTGGTCAATGACACTGGAAGGGATTGGCACATTCACATTCCCTTCGCTTTGTGGGCCTACCGCACTAGCATCCAAACCCCTATGGGTGCTACACCTTTCTCTCTAGTGTATGGAATAGAGGCTATCCTACCTCTTGAAGTATAGATACTGTCTCTACGCATCTCTTTGCATGACATTCTTTCTAATGATGACTTTCGTCAAGATCGAATAGCTCAACTTGAGTTACTCAACGAACATCATCTTGCTGCCCTCAACCATCTCCATGTCTATCAAAATCACATCAAACGTGCCTATGACAAAAATTTGAGAGAACGAGATTTCAACATCAGAGACCTCATCCTCAAAGAGAACCAACACGTGACCAATATGGAATGAAGTAAATGAGGTAAGTTTGCTCCTAATTGGCTCAGACCTTACATAATAATGCACAAGTACAAATCAGGGACTTATCATTTGTCCTCTCTTGAAGGATAGCCAGAACCTGAGCCCCTCAATGCCTTACATCTATGACCATTCTACTATTAATCAAGTACTTGTTCACTTGATATTTAACTTGAGCTTATCCCTTGAGCAATCCCTGTCATTTTAATCCTCATTCCTTTCAACCCTGTTCCCCTAAACAACCACTATGTAACCCTTTTATAAAGTATGAGTGCTTTGTCCTAATAAAAAGGACCCTTAAACTTCTATAGTTTGTCCATGACTAAAAATTCTGTCAAAAATAAATTGTGATGTCAAACAAAATATCAAAAGGTCATAAAATGCAGATTGCTCCCTCGAAGGATAGTTGTATCATCATTTCTGTAACTAATAGACTACTCCCTTGAAGGATAGCTATTCAAAGCCCTCAAAAAACATATAAATCAAAATATAGACCACTCCCTCAAAGGATGGCTATGCCTAAAAATATTGCTACAAATAACACTCTCTTAGAAGCTTCCCACATTGATCAACTTCACAAATGACCACAAAACAAAACAACATCCTCATGTAGACTTCCCGCATCGATCCGTCTACCAAAAAAAAAGGTCATGGACTTGACTTGTAGTCATTCTCAGGGTCTCCTATAAAAAGAGGCAAAGTTATCCCTACTAAAAAGGGTTACCCTATCCTAACATATCACATCACCTATTACCCCAACATACTCAAGGGATTTTGAGCTCATTTTATGTCAAAGTGATCTGATTACTTCTCTAACACAACCAATGGTCAACGACATAATGCATGAATGGGGATTTTGTTTCTAAAAACCCCCTACCTATGCTATCATTATGGTCTTTGTCAATGAAAGGGCAAAAATGCCTTTCACTTCCTACATACCTTTGTCACATACAGCCAAATCATTTGCTAACCACACCAAACCAACCAAACCTTTTTCTGATCATAGCCTATTCACACTAGTTTCTATGGAAACCAATACACATGGAAACTATCAACCACCCAATTTATGTTAAGCATAAACCATTACTTGCTGAAGCATAAATTAACTCATTTCATTTTTAGCATACACCATCACCAACATAGAAAATTACTAGGGATGAAAAACCACAACCAATGTTACAAAATACACCATCACACAATATGGAAAAGGCTATGACATCATCTTACACTCAACATTTCAAGCATGTACCATCATACATATGGAAAATGCTAAACCATTATCATGACCAAACCAACCTATTTACCACTTTGACCATTCTTCTCTTTTCGGGAGAACTACATTGGCCTGAGGCCCTTACAACAGGGGCTATGTAGGCAACACTCAGTTGACATGGGGTCTTCTGAGGTTAGCTCGGCCATTCCTTCGTTACATGCCAATCACATCACAACCAATCACATATTCCCCCAACCATTGACATTATCATAGACCAATCACATTAGTTTTTATGGAAAACAATACACATGGAAACTAACAAACCAAAGTACGAACCAATGTTATAACATACATCATTACATCATAATGGAAAAGTTGTAACATAATCATCATCATCATCATCATATAATAATTCACAACATCATCATAAACATCATCATCACATAAACATTCACATCATAATCATAACCTCATTATACATAATCTTTTCACATCATCATTCATCATAAACATCATCATATTAATCATCTTAATCATCAAACAACATCGTAACATAATCAACATAATCATCCTAATCATCATAAACATCATTATATTAAGCAAACATCATTAAACATATGAAAAATGATGAAAACAATAACATCCATCACATCCATAACAAGACATTTCTATAACACATCAATAGTCAAAATCTCATCATATATATCATCAATGTTTTACAATGGTACAATCTGTGTCTCTCTCTCTCAAAAAATAGTGTACATCTCACATCAACAGCTCACAGGCTGGTATATACATAATGCTAAAAATGGCCTCAAAGCTGTGGTTGTAGTGGTGGTGGTGGCTATGAAGACGTTGTATCATCTCCACCCTCTGATCTATGCCATCTACGAGAACTTGAAGTAGTCACTCATGACATAGATCTCAGCTAGCTCTGCTCAGCCCTCATCTCTGAGTATCACTATATATGAGGGAACCCCTGATGGCCCCCTCATAATATGTGATCTCGTCTAGAGCAGTATTATACCTAGATATAGGTACAGTCTGCAGTGGACCCATCAAACCTGCTATCATGCCCTGGACTCAACCCTGAGGCTGTGACTGAGCTAGCTATAGTGATGTTGACTGTGCTGGCTCCTGAGCTAGTTGTTGTGGTGGACGTTGAATAAGGCCCTACCCTCCAAAAACTTGTCCTTCCAAAACTTGTGCCTGGGCTATGGCCAACTACCCCTGTAAAATGGTGATCTACCCTATCAAAGAAGCCACATGACCTATCAAAACTATGACCTAGCCCTATAAACTTGTGACCTAGCCCTACAAAATGGTCACCTATCCTCGAGCTGCATCCCACTCTTGGATGGTAGCATCTCTCTCCTAGTGAGTTGCATCCCTCTCTCTGCTTACTGCCTATAGATCACACTATTGTTCTACCTGCACACCTATGTACTATCCTACCCACCATGTCGAGTAGGCCTTTGTACATCTTAGATCTGCTACACCAGGTCCTATAGGTAACTCCTCAAAATTAGGCCCCTCTATCTCCTCTGGTAATGGGAGTGGTGCCTCAATGTCATCTCGCCTGTACTGTGGGAAAGCGAGTGACACATCCTGAAGCAACCCATACTAGCATTGCACTCTCTCTACTAGCACTCTCACGAGCTCGCCAGCTAATCTGCCCTTGACCCATCTCAAGCTCTGCACTCAAACTAGCTACTATGCCTAGTCTTTAAAGGCCGAATATACCAAGTATGGTCTCCAGGTGATATTTGTGGGGATCAGGGCCTCCAGTACCCCTCTGTAGTAGTCGATGTCCCTAACTACTCTGTCCACCTATGTTTATGCCATGACCTCGTGCTATTTCCTAAACCTGACCCTGAAGCTAGCCTAAATCATAATTGGAAGGCTAAGAGGTCGAGTGACCACAATGTGCTCATATGCCCAGAAATATAGGAGGTGGCCTATGTACAATTTGTATCATCGTTGCTGACTGATACCCCAGAGCTCTCTGTACAACTAGGCAAAAAAGATAGGCAAACACTATCTGTGTCTCGAGCATCTCTGTCAAAACTCTGGTCATAGCGACTAGAAATATGCCTCCCTCTGCATTAGGTAGTGCGTAGACTATGATTCTGATCATCATCAGGATGACTAGTCAATGCGCATCCTCATCCACAACATACAATAGCTCGTAGGCAAAATTGGCTGAGTGGTAAGTCACCTCAGCAGCATGCTCACCAAACAACATAACCATCTGTATATTATGCACCTCTCTCAAGCATGCATATAAATCTCCTCTGTGTACCGATAGCTATAAAATCTTGTACACATCCTCTATAGTCACTGTCAACTCTCTTATGGGCAAATGGAAGGTGTTGGTTGAGTGATCCCACCACTTGATCAATGCCACCATGAGGCTCACGTCTCTCACCACTCGACAGTAGCACTACAGCCTGCCTAGTCCCAATATAGTCATGTGGGTCCACTCCTCCCTAGTGATATCCTAACACATCCTCATCAGCAACATTGGGAGCTGATCTCACATCATCAACATCTGCCTCACCTGCATCCAACCAACACACACAAACCCATGTTAACAAATGACTACCAATCTTTATGAATCTTCTTCCCTTTTGGGAGAATTACATTGGCCTGAGGCCCTTACAATAGGGCCTATGGAGGTAGCACTCAGTTGACATGGGGTCTCCTAAGGTTAGCTCTACCATTCACCTATTCGTCTACCTACTTGACCATATACCTATACCTATATGCCTATCTCAACACCCGAGAAGCCCTCGGCATGGCTTTGGCCTTTCAACTTGACAATTTTCAAAACTTTTTCACACCAGGCACCCACCAACATCAGTTAGTATTCCAATGATGGCACTTATCTAATTGATGTTGGTCACTTAGTGACTGACATTAGCAGCTAAGTGACAGACATTGATCACTGGTAGGCTGATGTCAGTGAATCTGCCAGCGTCGACAATTGGTTCGGCCTTAAGGCTGAATGGGGGTGAGCCCTAAAATTAGGGCTTCCCCATTTCTTCCCCATTCTCACCCTTAAACCCTCCCAAATCCTCCTAACCTACCCTAATTATCCTACCCACCCTTCTAACTACCCTTCCCCCTCGATTTCAAGTTAAAAATGCAAAAAAATTCAAAAATTAAATCAAATTCAAACCAATCCAAAAATTCACAATGCACCCCTTACCTCATCCCGTCGACGCCACTGTGGTGGTACCATGGGTGTCACTAGTAGTGGTCCTCCCATGGGGCCTCCCCCACCCTCTACCATCTCCTCTCCCTCATTTTCTCACTAAACTCTTGATGGCCCACAATTGCCTCTACAACCTCTAATCTCACCCTAATTCGCTCACTTTCTCACCCAATCTTGTTCAGACACCTCTCACAGTTACTACAGTGAACTCTAAGTCACTTTCATTCAATGAAATCTAGAGCTCACTTTTTCAAATCTTCAAATGTCACAAATGAATTTTGGTGGGCTTCCAATCCAAATTTGTCAAATTTGGCATGCCATCGACGTTGACAAAGGCATGCCCTAGGCCACTGATGTCAGCTGATTTCTACCGACATTGGCCTCTTTTGGACACTGACATTAGTTTTATAACCAATGTCAGTGGCCTTAAAACATTAGTCTTCCTTTACCATGACCAACATCATGCCCACAACAACTAGCCCTCACAGTAAAAGTCATCTTAGCCTCCTCCTAGGGCACACTTGAGATCACTTTTATCTCAGCCTGACTCCACCAATGACCTTAGAGATCATGACTATCTCCTCTGACCATGACCACTTTTGAAACAACTCTACCTTGATTATTTTGATTGTATATGCTTCCTCACGAATAGTTATCAAATTGTCAACGACCCCTATAAGTATAGGATCGCACTCCCATTGATCCCCACTACTTGTGACATTTTTGTGTTTTCTAAGAGCACTTCCTGAGCCTGGGATACTTGGAACACGATGACCATTAGAGCTATAACTTAGATCATTTAACCCAATTAATTACGACTAAATGTTGGGGACCGGTTATTTCAATTTTAGCACTCCTCAACCTTTGACCATGATAATTTGACCTATCTATCGCATGAAGTGGTATACGTGCAATCCCAACTTTGGTAGCATTCACACTCAAACTTCACCATATCCATCCACTTTCTATTAAATCGACACTCGATATTAGGTTCCCTTCCCTCGACTCCCACTTTGAGGGGGGAACACCCCATCCCATACCTGGGGCAACTTACTCCTATTTTTGTCTTGTAGTTCATCAAGA
The DNA here is from genome assembly GCA_037957365.1 of Torreya grandis. Classification (NCBI taxonomy): domain Eukaryota; kingdom Viridiplantae; phylum Streptophyta; class Pinopsida; order Cupressales; family Taxaceae; genus Torreya; species Torreya grandis. Next base: position 305,324 of record JARHVA010006708.1, on the reverse strand, counting down.
ATAACCAACAAGATAAAAAAGGGCAAATGTAGACACCTAAATTATGTCTACCCCTAGGTCCCCTTCCTCTCCCCTTCCCTTGGTCCCCTTGGGCCACTTCTAAAATTTTTAACCCACACACTTATTAATTTAAAATAAATTAACTATTTTAAATTAATAACACCACCCTTGACACATCACCCATGACACCTCACCCCACCTTGGATACCTCTCTTTGGATACCTCAATTACCCCTTGGCTAATCATAATTACCTAGACCCCATTTCAACTCTCCCACTAACCTCTCATGCCTATTTAATCTGCCTTTGGACCATTTTCCAACAACAATTAAACTTGGTAGTTGGAAGAATGGATAAAAGGCTAAAAATAGTCCTTTTTCCCATTCTTTAGCCACCGACGTCGGTCACTAGTCGATCGATGTCAGCGGTATCACCGACATCGGTTGCCTTAAAACTAAATTCCAGCCTCTGTTGCACCTCCCAACTCTTGTGAATGTGAATTCTCTTGTTCAAAGTTCTGAGTTCTCTTGCTCCTTGACTCTTTGCAGGCATCAACATCCCAACAACACTCTCTAGGCTAAGAAACTCTGCATCAGTCACTCCACCCTAGATTGAAGGTTGCACGAAGTCTACCACATCAGCCATAATGGAAATAGGTCTTTTACACTTTTGGTTTTCCATTAAGAGCTAAGTATCTCTTCTGGTTTATATTTTAGTATTCTTCTAAATGCATTTGATAATCAGTCCATTGTTTATTTTTTGAGTACTGTTGAGACAACCTGACCTTCTTCCTAGAAAGGCTAAAAAGCTTTCCCCTCATCCTTATTTTCCTTCCACCCCTGTCCTCTACCTAGTCCCTTTTTTAGACCATATTCTCTACCCTACTAATCTTGTACAAACCATTAAAACTCCCACATACATCCGAAACCATTCTGTTGACCACAGACAGACCTGAAACTCATCCAAAGCCCCATTGCCCCTACTGACGTTGGCAGCATAATCGACGCTAGCAACCTTGACCAACTGATGCTGGTAGAACTACCAACACAAGTGACTGTGGAAGATATATTGTAGAATATAGGTACACATTATCTCTATTTCTTTTGTTCAGTCTTTCACTATTTCTCTTTCTAGCGACATTTTTTTATCAACTAGTGGATTGTCATCCCTATAGGAAGTCTTTGCACTTCTGGGACCAAGCTTTGCTTGGTAGTCCACCGTATATCTATCTAACATTTTCCTTGTTTGAGTATTTCTTATCTACAGGTGTCATCCTCCACAACCAAAGAGGAACTCTTTCAATCGTCTGGATACAGTGCGCAAACTTCATTCGGGTATCATCTAACCCTTGACCATTATCTCTAGTTTCTTATTTCTTCTGAATGTGAAAAAGCACAAAATAAGTTAGAAACACTAACTTAGAAACTAATTGCCTTTCTATTTCTAATCTTATCATCTCATTCTATAGCTCCTTGTAATATCCTTTCACCTTCTTAAATTTGGTTTCAAGCCTCTTGATCTATTGTTGAATTTTTGTTAACTCCTTTATAGATTTTAATGTGAATGGAGTCATGGACTTTTCAATTAGTTAGATGAATTTTTGATGTAATTGATCATGTGTCCTTGGTGTTTTTTTAGACCAAACATTTCTAAGATAGAAGATACAATCCTATGGATCTACTTTCACATTGCGAGCATCTTCCTCCAGAATTTTCATTTCTTCAAACATTGCTCCAAAATGTGCATGTGAAAAGATATGATGTGTTCCTCTTGATTTGAATTATTTATTGATCCCTATAAAATAATATTTTATTCAATCAAAATCTTTTTACTTAAGTCATTTATTCATTTAATTTTTTCCTATTACAATTCAGATATTCCATTCTCACTTTCAATTTCTTTCATCACTATTTTTAGCTATGCCAATTTATTCTTAATATCAACACTTGATAAAGTAGCAGAGGCAGAGAAGGTAGTTGACAATGATAATGAAGTTGAAGTTGAGAATCAAGTTGAGAAATAAAAATAAAAATTAGCAGAGATAGAGAAGATAGTTGAGAAGGAGAAAGAAGCTGAGAAAGAAGTAGATATAAAAGTAGAGAAAGTAATGAAAAAAGAGGTTGAGAAAGAAGTTGAAAAGGAGAAATAAGTAGAGAAAGAAAAATATGATCAATCAGTTACCAATGTATTTCAAGATACTCTACATGTAGAAGAATTTCCTTCTTAAGACCTAGTGGTTAGGAATAATCAGTAGCAAATGGTGATTCATTTAGACACCTCCACTAGTGTAGATGTATGTTCTTGGTTGTAAATGCAAACAAATCCTAAGTCTAGGGAAGTAATAAATATGGAAGAGATAGACTTATAACTATTTAAAATTCTAAACCGTGAGGGAAATAAGCCTAAAAGTTCCAAGGTAACTTCAAAATTGATAATCGATCCTATAGGATAGAAATTTGTAGAGGTATCAATCCCTCCATAGGGTATGAATAAAAGTGAAGTCAGTGAAGGTGACTTAATATTTATAAAGATATATCTTGGAGAAGTTACCATAGAGGGCTTGAAATAGGATACACAAACCTTGATCAACACACTTTTTTGAAAGCTCGATGAGGAGAAGGCTATTACAGCTAAGCTGAAAGATAAAAATTCCAAATTGCATGAAATAATTACTTAAGTTGCAAGGTCTATTCCATAATAATTAAATCTTTTAGGAGATTAAATTAGTCATCAAGTAATAATTAATGTAGAGGAAACTAGAGATAAGGCTAAGTCCATTAATGAATGGATGGAGAAGATGAATTAAATTGACCATAAGCTCTTTCCTAAAGTCTCAGGTATTCATGCTGATATTATAAATAAATTAGTAGAAATAAAGGTAGTAATGAAGGAAATAGATAATGAGATTGGAATTTTCAAGTTGCAATAGGAGAGTTTGCAAAGAATAAATACTTTGAGTGTGAAATTTTTGATTGAAGAGAATATTGTCCCTAAAATATTAATAAAGAAATTAAAACAAGAAGAATACCTCCTATATTTTTGCATACATATTCTTGAGGCAATGTGTGAAGAAATGAAGACTTTAGAAGAAGAAGAATATCATAATGAAAAGGTGAATCTAGAATATTTTCTCTTTGGTCTCACTAATATTTGATTTGATAAAACTCCAAAGACATCTAAATAGTTATATCAATAGTTTAAGTAATTAATTGAAAATGCCACAACTCCTTTCATAGCTAAATCTATAAAGGGGTTAATCAAATGTCAACATGAAATAAAGAGGCTTGAACCAAGGATTTAAAAGATGAAAGGTCATGGTAGGAGGTTGGAAAGATAAATTCTAAGATTTGAGACTGAAAGGCAATCACTTGATAAACTAGATGATGTAGCAATATAGTTCATGATGTCTCAGCATATCAAATATAGAGAAAAGTGTAGATCTAAAGTCCATGATGTGGAATGATTATTATTACTCTCTTCTCAAATAATTTATTCCTTCTTTCCCTTTTCTTCCATTCTATTTGTAAAATAACTTTTTCATGAGTAATTACTTTAAGTAAAGTCATTTAGTGGAGTTACTTGTCAAAGTATATCACTTTATAAAATTGTAAGATTTAAGTAACTTGGCTAAACACTATTAGTTGAAGTCATTTTGTAAAATCAAATTACTTGATTAAATGTTTCTTGACATGTAAAGTAATTGTGTTCAATCCAAATAGTGAGACCAAGAAGTGCTACATGTCATTAATTGTTTCATGCCACACAGGAGAAATTTGAGGAAGATGTCTCTCAATGGTTTTGATTTCTTAGTGTAGCACATGGGTTTTGAAGGAGTTATCTCCTATTTAATTTTGACATCTATTTTTGTATAAATATAAGTGTAGGCCTACATGCCTGGGGGGATGGTAGTTTTTGGATAACAATTGTAACTAAAGCAAGAGAGTTTAAGCAATCTAAAACTTTGTGTTTAGATTTCTAGATTTTTATTTTATATGAAATTAGTTCAAAGTCAATGAGAAAAAAGTTTTTTTCTATGGAAATTTGCATATTAGGATATCATTTGGTGGATTTTTTAAGATCAAATGGTAAAATTTGTGTTATATTTAAATATCAATGTGAATTATAGTCTTTCTTAGTCATTTATTGAAAATATTATCATCTTTTTAGATGCTTATTTACTTGTACAGATTCAATAAGATTTTTAAAACTACTTATTGTGAAGTACAACTTCTTTCTTCTTACATGTTCCAGTTTTATATTCTTAATTTCCCAAAATTTCTTTACACATTCTCTAAAACAACTACTTACTTGCTACAAAATCACCTTGTTATGATTCATAAACTTTGTGATTAAATTAATACCCCCATAAATGATACAACTTGCACATAATCTATATAATCCATGAATAACTAAGATATTTGAATAATTAGAAGTACATAGACATAAGCATATGGGAGCTTCAGTGTTAAATGAAGGGGATTTAATCACATGAATAGTTAGGTACTTTGGATAGCCTACACAATATCTATCCAATAGAAACCTTATTAGGGAATAAAAACCACTCTCAAGACTAAAAAAACATGGACTACTTGTCATATAAGCTATTACAAACTAGAGATTGATCAAGTCCTTTTAACCAAGATTTAGTGAAACACCTATTCCATAAGGAACAACTATCCCTAAGATGATCAAGTCCTCCTAACCACCTGTGTTAATTCCTTTCAAACCAAAATCTTGGTAAGGTCATTTTGATTAAATTACTTTAGTGAAACACCTATTTCATAAGGAAAAACTAACCCTAAGGAAGATCAAGTCATTTAGACCCTCTTATGAAGTGAACACCTGCACCTTAGAACTAATGTATTCAACACCTAATGATGGATCTCTAATTTTATAACTCTTGCACAAACTCCCTCTGTATCTCATATAGGCATATCACATAGGCATTCCATAATGTCTCTCCTTCTTCACTAAAATTGACCTTATATACACACTCATACCTCTTCACACATCTTCAACCTTCAAACCTATAAGAACACTATTATGACATCAAAAATATGACCTATAATTCATACACACAATTAACAGACTAATCTACTCATCAACTCATATAATAGGCACACTACATATCCTCTCTTATTTGATTAAATGCATACTCCTATCACATAATCCTTGCATAAGTATATAAATTATCTCATTGGGTTTCACTATTTATAGAGCCTTCATGATTATCAACATCTTGGTTGGCCATTAGGCATGTCTTAACCCTTAAGGTATCTATCACATCAATAAATGTCTCAAAACAATATTCATAGGTAATACATATCATTTATGGGTCATTATTAAGAAGCTACACCTTTTAATTAGGCCCTTATAGATCTTATAGGTCTCTTGGAGGCATATTCACCCATTTATCACTTCATCGAGAAAACTAAGAATAGAAGAATGTTGGAGAGTTATCAATGATGTCATGATGATGTAATAGAGGTGTTAAAGTGATTATATGAAGTGAATTTATAGTGTAATTATTTAAAATGTGAAGTTAGATGACTTAGGTATGGATAATATCACTAAACCTATAGGTCCTCTTTCTTACTCACTCAACCCTTCTCAGCTAGACTTTCACTGATTCCCAGTCACCCATGGCTTCTTAGACTTAGATTTTTGAGACCCAAGCAGCCCTCTTAGACCTAGATCCATTCCCCTAGGTCTCATCCTCCTAGAATAATAGCACCCAACTTGGAAAGGAGCACCAAAATTTAGGGGTGTCTTATTTTTGGTGCTATTGTATAAGTTCACTTTAGCCTCAAATGGTTAAATTTTATCAATTCTTTATCTTTTTACCTATTAGACTAATGCAAGATCATATAACCCACAATAATTAGTTTCCTTATAAAAATCCATCTAAAAGGGTTGGCACTCATTCACAGGAAAAAATAAAGAATACAAGCAAGTACACTCAAGTACTCTTCCTTATTCTCTGTATACAGCCTTCCAAGACCAATTCAAGCCTATTAAAGCACTCATACTAGTCTCTAGTCATCCAAAGTACATTCCAATTTAACATCTAGTTCTATACATCACATAATTGCACCAAACACTTCAAATGGGAGAACTACATTAGTTTGATCCCTCTTCATAACATTGTTATGTAGGCAATGTGCCCACACACGAGGTGTGAAGTGTGTCCAGCATATCCTTTACACACTAACCCCTCCTCTTTTTCCAAAGTTTGATACTCAATTTTAAGTGCCAAGAGCTCCTAATGGTTTTGAATATTTATTAAGACACACAATTATCTCTACACAGACCCAAGCTTCAATATTTCACTACCAAGGTGTCACAGGCCTACTAAATAGAACCCAAAAAAGCTAGAGCACTAGGACAATAGAGCCAAAAGTGGATTAAAATACCAAGTAGCAAGGTGTCATGAGTTTGGTGATCCTATCCAATCTATAAATAGAGTTTTGGGTCTTGTTTATGATAGTCTGACATCCTTGCATAACCATTTCTACACCTTGCATCATCTAGTTTAGCCCAGAATAAGCTAAGTTTAATTTCTTTACACTTCTTACTATTTTTAGAAAAGGTAAAATACACATCTATTTACACAAATTAGTAGACTAATTGAGACACATTAATTATTGATTTACATTTACTCAGACCTTTACCTACTTGGGAATTAAACACTTAATTCCAAAAAAAAGGTCTGAGCAAATATAAATAAGTAATTAATTTGTTTCAATTAGTCTACTAATTTGTGTAAATAGATGTGTATTTTACATTTTCTAAAAATAGTAAGTGTAAAGAATTAAACTTACTTTACTCTGGGATGAAACAGATGATGCAGGGTTTAGAAATAACTGTGAAGGGATGGCAAACTATCATAAATAGGACCCATAACTCTATTTCTAGATCAGAGAGGAGCACCAAACTCAAGATTCCCTACTACTTGGAACTATAGTCCACTTTTTGGAATTATTGTCTAGTTTTGGCATTTTTGTCCACTTCTATTGTTGTTATCCTAGTGGTCTATACTTTTTAGGTTCTATTCGATAGGATTATGACACCCTAGTAGTGAAATATTAAAGCTTGGGTTTGTACTGAGCTCATTATATGTCTAATTCAATCTTAAAAACCCTTAAGAGCTCCTGGTACTTGAACTTGGGTAGAAAACTTTGGAAAGATAAGAGGGGTTAGTGTGTAAAGGATATGCTAGATGCACTTCACACCTCATGTGTGGGCACACTACCTGCATACTAATACTCTAAAGAGGGATCAAGCTAATGTAGATCTCCTATTTGAAGTGATTGGTAAAATTGTGTGATGTATGCAACTAGATGTGAAATTAAAATGTACTTTGGATGACTAGACTAGTATGAGTGCTTCAATAGGCTTGAATTGGTCTTGGAAGGTTGTATGCAAAGAATAGGGAAGAGTGCTTGAGTGTACTTTCTTATATTCTTATTTTTTTCCTATAAATGAGTGTTAACCCTTATAAATTGAAATTTAATGGGATTTTATATGGAAATTGATTGTAATGGGTTAGATGAGCTTGTATTAAGATGATAAGGAAAATATAAGGAATCAAGAAAATTTGGCCATTTGAGGCTAAAGTGAACATGGTCAATAGCATCAAAAACATGACACCCATGAATTTTATCACTCCTATCTAATTTGGGTGATATTTTACTAGGAGGATGAGACCTAGGGGGATGGATCTAGGTTTTAGAGGGTTGCTTAGGTCTCAAAAAGCTAAGTTTGGGAAGTTACAGGTAACTAAAAATCAATGAAAGTCTAGCCGAGAAGGGTTAAGTGAGAAATAAATAGGACCTATAAGTTGGGTGTTATTATTCATGCCTAATTCATCTAAATTCACATTTTATATGATTACAGATAGTCTATGTGATAATGACAAAGTATGTAATGTTCTTATCTTAGTATGCTTGAAGAAGGTTTGGTTGATCTTTAGAGTTTTCATGGTTTAAGATGTTTAGGGATGAGTATGGAGAATTGATCATATGTAATGTTAGGGTGTGGAGCTAAAAGCTTCACCTTGTTGCAAACAGAAGGAGGAGGTTTCTAAAAGTATGTAGTCTCCGGCGTCGGCAGGCCACACCGACATCGGTCACCTCCAGGAGGGCAGGGACCGACGTCAGTCACCTGTAGCAGTCAGAACTACTGTTGATGAATAGTTAGTTAAGTGAACGTGAAGTTTGCATGTGAAGACCAGTTCGAGTCTTTGAGCCGCCCGTCTAATTTTAGTGTATGCATGAGATCTATATGAGAGACTCATGGGCTGTATTTTTAAGTGGAGAATTTGGAGAAGAGCTATGTGAAGCTTAGAGAGTTCTTCCCATGGTGGAATCAAGTAGGATTCCCCATGTGTGTTTAAGTAAGATCAAGTTTGATTTGCAGGGGTGTATGGATGCGAGGTTCAGAAAGGAGATCAGCGTGGGGACGTTAGATCCAAGGTGACAGCAATACATCAGCAAGATCATGGAGATATCTACTTGGAGTACGGTTGTGTACTCGATTGTACAGATGTGCAATGAGGTGAACAACAGCTTGTGTTGGCTGTGTGTTGTGACCTATGAGAGAAGATTACTCTGGAGGGAAGTTTTCTGTAAGCCCACGATGTGGAAGAAAGAGTGCCACCTCTTTGTTGTAGATTCCTTTGTAAAGAGTTGAATATAATTGTATATTGCCTCTCATGTTCTGTGTGTTTTCTCATTGATAGTTATTTGTTCTTCTGGATTCCGCATGCTTAGTTGCTTATACATTGGTAATCATGTGTGCTCTTAAATCTGACAAGTTGTGTCAGAGCTTTGGGGGATTTCAGTCCTATCAATTGGTATCAGAGTGAGGTTGGATGTTCTCAGAGCGAGCTTGACTAACAGATGGCCCAGATCTGTTAAGTGTCTGTTGATTACAGGTTACTCACAGGGGTTGCTGATTGAGTGGGAGTATAGCAAGGCAGAATAATGGAGAAATTCAGGCACAGGTGTAACACCACAAGGAGTGTGGTGGGTTGTCTTCAAGTGGGAGCTTGAAGAGGAATACAAGCCAGGATACAGATTAGATAGAGTACTGGTATGGGTACAGGTGTAGCTTTTTATCTCCAAGTGGGAGATTGTTAGGGTGTGGAGCTAAAAGCTTCACCTTGTTACAAATAGAAGGAGGAGGTTTCTGAAAGTACGTAGTCTCTGGCGTCGGCAGGCCACACCGACGTCGGTCAAGGGACGCAGAAGGAAAATCGACATTGGCAGAGGATCAGCCAGCGTCGGTCACCTCCAGGAGGGCAGGGACCGATGTCAGTCACCTGTAGTGGTCAGAACTGCTATTGATGAATAGTCAGTTAAGTGAACGTGAAGTTTGCATGTGAAGACCAGTTCGAGTCTTTGAGCCGCCTGTCTAATTTTAGTGTATGCATAAGATCTATATGAGAGACTCATGGGTTGTATTGTTAAGTGGAGAATTTGGAGAAGAGCTATGTGAAGCTTGGAGAGTTCTTCCCATGGTGGAATCAAGTAGGATTCCCCATGTGTGTTTAAGTAAGATCAGGTTTGATTTGCAGGGGTGTATGGATGCAAGGTTCAGAAAGGAGATCAGCACAGGGACGTTAGATCCAAGGTGACAGCAATACATCAGCAAGATCATGGAGAGATCTACTTGGAGTACGGTTGTGTACTCGATTGTACAGATGTGCAATGAGGTGAACAACAGCTTGTGTTGGCTTTGTGTTGTGACCTATGAGAGAAGATTACTCTAGAGGGAAGTTTACTGTAAGCCCACGATGTGGAAGAAAGAGTGCCACCTCTTTGTTGTAGATTCATTTGTAAAGAGTTGAATATAATTGTATATTGCCTCTCATGTTCTGTGTGTTTTCTCATTGATAGTTATTTGTTCTTCTGGATTTCGCATGCTTAGTTGCTTATACATTGGTAATCATGTGTGCTCTTAAATCTGACAAGTTGTGTCAGAGCTTTGGGGGGTTTTGGTCCTATCATGTAAGAGGTCCCTAAGATGTTTTCTATGCTTTAATTTCTTATGTGTATGAGTTAATTTCATTTGGTTGATCATTGTTATCATCTAGTTGATCATTGTGGGTCTAGTGGTAGAAAATCTAAGTAGGCAATTTGATGGCATCACCATTACCATATGTGGATGATTCAGGGGGAGTTTGTCATATAATTATGATCACATTAGTCCCTAGTTTATTTTTTCTAAATTTTATATCATGAGTCTAATCACATCAAAATATATGCAAGTGCAACGTTGGGCTCTCAGGAATTTGGACAATGTTTTCCCATACTTAGCCAAATTTGCATGAGGCAAGAAAGAGCTGAGTAAGTATTTTGGTGATGGAATATCTTGCATATGTGGATGTTTCAGAAGATGTTGATCATATGGGTTTGTTTATTTTTATTCCTAATTTATTTTCACTAAATCTTAGATCATGTACCAAAGCACATCAAAATATATGCATGTGCAAAGTTGGCCTTCTAGGCAATTCTTGACATTATTGGCTCTATGGTAAATAATTTTGAGGAGGAATTTTAATTTCATTATATCTCACATGTGTGATGGTTATTTAATTAATTTGACACATGGTTGTATTATTCTATGTGAGAATATCATATGGTCCAAGTTTGAGAACATGTGAGTGAAAGAGGTAAAAGATATAACTGTGCAAATTTGGCCTTCCACGTAGATTGTAATGGTTCCCATAGTCATTTTTGCACAAGTTAAATTTCAAGAAACATTGATGGAGTGTGTTCCTCTAAGATGTTAGGAAGTAGTGAGATAGTGCCAAGTGTTTAATGTTTATCACTAAGTAAAGATAAAGATCAATCTTCTTCCAAGGATCAATGATGAGTGGATGATTGTATAGACAAAGATCAATGGTGCCCTTTAAATTCAAGTGGTTATACTTATAATTTTTTATCATTGATAACATAAGGACAATCTCAAAGAGATCGATGGAGCGTATGAGGTTAAAGTTTCTAGATTACATGAGATGAGGTCTTTATGCAATAAAAAATGCATCATGTCTATAAATAAATCCTATCTTAGAAAAGATAGAGCATACCTACACTTCTAATTGAGGATACACTTGTTAAGCAAGAATATGACCAATATGGGGATCCACTAGACCTAATTAGGGGATCACTTGTATCACTTATCACAACATAGCATGTTAGTAAGGGTTCCAAAGCCTATAGTCTAACATAATCACACAAAAACCCTAATGAATTCCTAAGGTTTGAAGAATTCACTATATTCTAATAACAAGAAAGTAAAATCTAATCTATTGCACACCAAGGCCTGTGGCACAAAGTGGGGGTTAAAAACAATAAAAAAAACTAAACTAAACATGTATGAAAAGAAATATACTCACATCAATGTATATAGAATCCTAATGCATGGGATAAGAATACAAATGCATTATCTATCTACTCATACAAAGGAGAAATAAAGCTAGGAATACTTACCTTTAAAGACGAACCCATCAAGCCTCAATTTCTCCTTTGGCCAAGGTGCTTTACAAGAGATTATTATGGTATGTAAGGATAACTAATATAAATTATATCTAGTATACACAACCTACCTAAGCATCCAAAAGATTTATCCACAAGACAAGATCCATATCTCCAAAGGAAGTATGGAACCCTAAGCTTTATTCCTCAAGTATAATGGCTAATAAATAGATGTTTGCTTGCACTTATTTTCTATTGATTATTCTCTTATAAAATGGTGGGAAATGAACTTGTATATATAGGTGGATCTTTACCTAAATCCTCTTGGGAATGTCAGCTATATAGGGTTGACCTAGTGTGTTTTTTAGAACAATTCACTAGGTCTATGTTAGATCAACTGAAAGGCTAACAAACCAAGAAAGTGAACAATACCCTTGAACTGTATTGGGTCGACCTAGTCCTACTAGTACAACCAATAGTCAAAAAGGATGTTAAGGAAAGAAAATGAGGATAGAAAGAGGAAACAGGTTGGAGGAGGTAATACTGAGAAGAACAAGCTTAGGGTAAATGGTTTTAGGAGACAAGTGTGTAAATGGCAAGTGGAAAAAGGAACAATAATCTTATGAAACACTAATGGTCTACCCACCCCTTTCTTAGTGTACCCCTTAAGGCATGCACTCAAAGATATTGAGAGTTGATAGGTTCCTACTAGATATAAAGTGTTAATAACCAATAAAAGTTTGAAAATATTATGTGTATACATATGCCCTAGTCGAAGCTCATCACGTGTCATGTAAGTGCAACATTGGATGGTGCTTCAAGATAAGACATGATAACATACAATGCTAATGATAAGTAAAGTGTAGTAAGAAGAAAATAAGATAAATGAAAATAATGAATTGAAAAACACATACCTTTAACTTACCTTAGAGATGTAGATAAAGAATTAGACTTCAAGAGATGGGAAAGTGTCCAATGTAGAGAACACTAGATGAACCTGTAGAAGTTAGTGAAAAAAATAGCCCAAAATCAAAAAATTTAGAAGATAGGCATATGGTAGTGTAAAATATTCTCTACATCATCATGAATCTAACACATTTTATGGTTTGTAAAATAGATGAGTAAAAAAAAAGATAGAAGCAAAATAAGGAATCTGTAGGACAATAATTGAAAGATTTATATTTTGAAAAGTGTTTTAAAATAGGGGAAAAGAGAATTAATTTATTATTTTGACTTGGAAAGGAGATAAAAGAGATATATAAAGATAAAAAAAACTATTATGGTGAGGATATGCCATTTTATACATAAAGAGGCTCTAGAGGTGGTAACGGGTGCAATACATGAATGCAACTAAGAATCTCAAACCAGTTTTTGAAATTTTTATTGAATTAAGTAATTTTTAATAATTTTGAATTTTAAGCATTTATATATGTCAAAATTAAACAAAATTAGATTATATGGGTAAAAAATATGAATATGGGAAATGGGTTTGGAGGGTTTAGGAAAAAATCCAGAAAATTGCACTTTTTTTAGAAAATACAAGGGTTCGATAGGCAAAAATCACTGGGTCAACCCAGCCGACCTAGTAGACTAGAAAATAAGTAGAATCCATAGTGCCAAACTAGTAGGTATGGGTCAACCCTATACAATTTATAGGTTGAATACCTAGTTTGGAGTTACTAGGTTATCCAAAAGGTCTATAATAGAAAATCAGCACTAGGGAGGGAAAAATAGGGGTTGACTCAAATTTTGAGTCAACCAAGCATAAACATAAGAAAATTTTGGTCAAAATAGCTTGACAAAAGAGATAGAATGATATGAAAAAGCATGCAAAAAATCTAGAAAAGGAAAAAAATGGTCTAAAATGACCAAGATCAAGAAGGATCAATAAGGCTAAAAGTCAGCTAAAATGAATAAAATAGAGTAATTTTAGGCTTTTTTGTGCTTTAAAAATGTAAAAGGAATGAATTAAAGAATGTATTAAGGATATAAATAACATGGAGGAATTAATACATATTTTGTTGTTTCTTGGGTGTAGGGATGACATAGATTTTGGAGACTTATGGATGCAACATGGTTATCAAACTTATTAGATAGGTTATCAGATGGAGATGGGGTTAGACTATGATCCATAGGTCTAAGCAAGATAGTAGAGATGTGATGGATCTCCCTCAGTGATGACATATTAGTCATGTTCCTTAATTATTAGGAATGATTGACTAACACCTTTAGATGGGAGGTGGATGGGGATACAATAGAGGTGCTTATCATGCTAAAGGATATCCATGCCATCCTAGGGCTACTTATAATAGGAGTGCAGGTGATCGTAGGATACCAGATAGTCTAGAGGAGAGAACCTTAACCATGTAGGCTATAGGCTTAGAGATGATATTACCAAGTATGAGAGTGAGTATGTTTGATGTCTATACATCACAAATTTTATATATCCAAAAGGCTATGATAACCCTTATGATATAGAAGGTGTTATGTCAAAAGTCAAACTGTTAAGGTGTGGAGCTAAAAGCTTCACCAAAGGAGCACATTACAAAAGTTGTAGGTTTACACAGTCACCGGTGTCGGTCAGGAGTAGGTCAAGAGATGCTGGCATCGGTAGGGATCGGCTGACGTCGATCACAAGCAATCAAGCAGGAACCGACGTCGGTTACCTGTGCATCCAGAAATCTATTTCCATGGATAGGACTAAGTGTTTGCATGATGGGATTAAGTCATAGTCTTAAGTCTGTGTCTCTATCTTTAGCAACACTATTTAGAGCCCTTGATTAGGAGGTGCATCTAATGGCTGTAGTTGTATGCTCATGTTTCCTAATTATTATATGTAGGATTATATCTTCTTAGCTTATTGTAAGAGTATGTTGAACAGTACAGAATTGTACATGTGAATCATTCCAGGTTGTTGGAGTTGATTGTAATTGAGAGAGAGAGCTCTTGAGGGAAAGAGATATAGAGAGAGATCTGTACATCTGAGAGAGGTGTGGAAGAAAGAATTTTCTTCAATTGTATTCCTTCTGTAAAGAGTTTAATACAAGTTTTTAGGGTGGTTTCTTATATCTCTTCTTCTTGCTATATTTCTAATTCTAGTTACTTATCATTCTGATTTAATTTCGTGTTTATTGCTTTCATAAGTGTAATCAATATTGTTGGTTGATCCCCAACAAGTGGTATCAGAGCTCAGGTTCACTAACAGGTGGTTTAGATCTGTGTAGTGTGTATTGATTATAGGTTACTCACAGGAGTTTCTGCAGGGATTTTTGTTTGAGTGGGAGAAGCAATGGCAGAAGAAAGTAAACTGAGAATGGAGAAGTTTAATGGAAAGAATTATCAACATTGGAGAATGCAGATAGAGGATTATCTGTATCAGAAAGATCTATACTTACCGTTAGGTGGGGTTTCAAAGAAGCCCAAAGACATGGATGGTGAAGAATGGGAAGTTCTTGATAGAAAGGCTCTGGGGTCTATAAGACTGAGTCTGGCATCTACTGTGATATTTAATTTATCACAGGCAAAGACAACTGTAGAGTTGATGACTACTTTAGCAAATTTGTATGAAAAACCCTCAACTTCAAATAAGGTATATCTTATGAAGCAGTTATTTAATTTGCATATGAATGAAGGTGGATCTGTATATAATCACCTAAATGATTTCCATGGAATTCTAAATCAATTAAGTTCAGTCAATATAGTGTTTGATGATGAAATTAAAGCTCTTTTAATATTATGTTCTTTTCTTGAAAGCTGGCATAGCTTGGTAATGGCAGTTAGTAATACTGCATCTGCCTCAAATATTTTAAAAGTAGAGGATGTTGTTAGCGTTATCTTGAATGAGGAAATCCATAGGAAAAACACAGAGGAAACATTAGGGAACGCTTTAAGTTTTGAGAGTAGGGGAAGGCAAAAAGAGAAGAGCAAGAGGAGATCAAGGTCTAAGTCAAAGGTGAGAGGTAGATCCAAATCCAGAAATGGCAGGAAGCCACAATGCTGGAATTGTGGAAAGATAGGGCACATAAGCAGAGATTGTTGGTCAAAGCCTAAGGAGGACAATCAACACGAAGGAAAAGAAAAAGCAAAGGTTGCAGGTATTGCACAAAATGCTTTAATATTCTCTTTGCATAATAATATAGAATCTTGGGTGTTAGATTTTGGTGCATCTTTTCATGCTACCCCTAATAGAGAATATTTTAGTGACTATATCCATGGAGATTTTGGAATAGTGTATTTAGGGGATGATGAGCCTTGTAAAATTATTGGCAAAGGAAAAGTGTAGCTGAAAATGCAGAATGGCAACACATGGGTGTTGAGAGATGTGATGCATGTTCCTAGCTTGAAGAGGAATTTGATTTCTGCAGGAAAGTTAGGGGATGAGGGTTGTACAGTAACTCTCATAGTTGAATCTTGGAAGGTGACCAAGGGTGCACTTGTGATGGCCAGAGGTAAGAGAGTAGGTAATCTCTATTTATGTAATTGTGTTACTAACAATTCTCCTTCTGTATTATCTACTTCAGATGTGGATGCAAAATTGTGGCACTCTAGGCTCGGCCACATGAGTGAGAAGGGAATGTCCATTCTTAAGTCCAAAGGTATGATTTCAGATTTAAAAAGCATAGATCTAGAGTTTTATGAGCACTATGTTTTTGGGAAATAGAAGAGAGTGAGTTTTCTCAAGACTGGGTCAACAAAGAAGAAGCATAAGTTGTAGCTTGTTCACACAGACGTGTGGGGACCAGCTCAAGTTGCTTCTATTGGAGGATCACAGTACTATGTTTCATTCATAGATGATGCTACAAGAAAGGTATGGGTCTATTTTATTAAGAAGAAATATGATGTTTTTGACACGTTTAAGATTTGGAAAGCTATGGTTGAGAATGAAACAGGCAGAAGATTGAAGTGCCTGAGATCTGACAATGGTGGTGAGTTTTTCAGCTATAAGTTCAATTGGTATTGTTATATGCATGGAATCCACAGGCAAAAGATGGTTCTAAGGACACTTCAGCAAAATGGAATCGCTGAAAGGATGAACAAAACAATAATGGAGCGTGCCAGGTGTATGAGATTACATGTTGGTTTGCCCTTAGAGTTTTGGGTAGAAGCTGTTGACATTGCAGTGTACCTAATTAACAGAGGACCCTCTATAGCTCTGGATGGTGGAATTCTAGAAGAGGCATGGACAGGTAAAAAGGTAGATCTCTCATTTCTCAAAGTTTTTGGTTGTGAAGCCTTTATGCATGTTGATAAGGAAAATAGAAAGAAGCTGGATGCTAAGTCTATGAGGTGCACATTTATTGGCTATGGCTCAGATGATTTCAGATTTAGGTTTTGGAATCTAGGAACTAACAAGATAATTAGGAGCCATGATGTTGTTTTCAATGAAAAAGTGATGTATAGTGATCATCTGAAGAAGCTGAATCAATCTGGGCAGAGCAATGGAGAATTGGATGAGGTGTCGGTCCAAAATGAGCTCGTGGGAAGAAGAAATAATCACTTGTAGGAAAACACAGAGACCAATGTCAGCCAAGAAGGAACTGACGTCGATAGGATAGAAACCGATGTCGGTCATATAGTGACCGACGTCAGCCAGGTAGGAACTGACGTCGGTCAGGGAGAACCGACGTCGGCCAATTACAGGCCTGGAAGTGACCGAGGTCGGTCACTGTCAGAGAATTTGGGCAGACAGCGTGTTGTGAATGAGTCTCAAATGCCTATCAGGAGGTCAGAAAGGGTAAGGAAACCTCTAATTCGATATTCCCCTTCATTATTCTATTTATTGCTAACTGATGGTGGAGAACCAGAGAGTTTTGAAGAAGCAATACAGGTGGAGTCCAAGAATTAGTGGGTGTGGCATGGTTGAGGAAATGGAGTCCTTGAAAGAGAACCAAACATGGGATTTGGTTGAGTTGCCAGTAGGAAAGAGGACACTGAAGAATAGATGGACCTACATATTGAAAGAAGGTGAGAATGGACAGATGAGATATAAGGCCAGATTGGTAGTGAAAGGATTTGCACAAAAACCAGGTATTGATTTTGGTGAGATTTTTTCTCCTATTGTTAAAATGACTTCTATACAGATTGTATTGTCTTTAGTTGCTATTGAGGATTTGCATCTTGAGCAGCTAGATGTTAAGACATCATTTTTTCATGGAGATTTGGATGAAGAAATATATATAGAACAGTTGAAAGGATTTGACGTCAAAGGTAAGGAGAAGTTAGTGTGCAGATTGAAGAAAAGCTTGTATGGCCTCAAGCAAGCTCCTAGACAGTGGTATTTGAGATTTGACAGGTTTATGACTGAGCATGGCTACAGTAGGTGTCAATCTAACTATTGTGTGTATTTTAAGAGATTGGATAATGGTAGATATATTATTCTATTGTTGTATGTAGATGATATGTTGGTTGCAGGATCACACATGTAGGATATCTCTGAGCTTAAGGTGAAATTAGCTCACACATTTGCCATGAAGGATTTGGGAGCAGCAAAGAAAATCCTTGGCATGAGCATTAAGAGAGACAGGGAAAATCACAAGTTGATTTTGTCTCAAGAGGATTATGTGAACAAGGTGTTGAAATGGTTCAATATGCAGGATGCAAAACCGGTAAACACACCTTTGGCTATACATTTTAAATTGAGTAAAGAACAATGTCCTAATTCACATGATGAGGTAGAGTACATGAGTAGAGTTCCATATTCTTCTAAAGTAGGGAGTTTAATGTATGCAATGGTTTGTACTAGAACGGATATTGCCCAAGCAGTGGGAGTTGTAAGTAAGTATATGGCCAATCTAAGAAAGGAACACTGGAAAGCAGTTCAGTGGATCCTTAGATATATGAGAGGAACCAGCAGTAGGCACTTGTGCTATGGAGGTTCAGATACTTCTCTACATGGTTATGTAGATTTAGATATGGCAGGTGACTTGGATGGTAGGAGAAGCACCACAGGATATGTTTTCACTGTTGGTGGAACGGCGGTTAGCTGGATATCAAAGTTGCAGAAGGTTGTTGCCTTGTCAACTACAAAAGTAGAGTATATTGTAGTCACAGAGGCTAGCAAAGAGATGATATGGATGACATGGTTCATGGAAGAGTTAGGAAAGGAACAAGAGAGTTTCAGATTATACAGTGATAGTCAGAGTGCAATTCATTTGGCTAAGAATTCAGCCTTTCACTCAAGAACCAAGCACATACAGCTAAGGTACCACTTCATAAGACAGGTATTGGAGGATGGTGAGTTGAAGCTGGAGAAGATCCATACAGATAAGAATCCTGCTGATATGTTAACTAAGCCAATTACAAAGGAGAAGTTGAATCTTCATTCAACTTCTGTTGGTCTTCATGATTGAGTTGAAGATGGAGGAGCTAGAAGATGTTGTTGTATAGGTACTGGTGCAGCTATTTATATCCAAGTGGGAGATTGTTAAGGTGTGGAGCTAAAAGCTTCACCAAAGGAGCACATTATAGAAGTTACAGGTTTACACAATCACCAGCATCGGTTAGAAGCGACCGATGTCGGTCAGGAGCAGTTCAAGAGATTCTGGTGTAGGCAGGGATCGGCTGACGTCGGTCATAGGAAAACAGGCAGGAACTGATGTCAGTTACTTGTGCGTCTAGAAATTTATTTCCATGGACAGAACTGAGTGTTTGCATGATGGTATTAAGTCATAGTCTTAAGTTCGCGTCTCTATCTTTAGCAACACTATTTAGAGCCCTTGATTAGGAGGTGCATCTAATGGCTGTAGTTGTCTGCTCATGTTTCCTAATTATTATATGTAGGATTAGATCTTCTTAGCTTATTGTAAGAGTATGTTGAATAGTACAGAATTGTACATGTGAATCATTCTAGGTTGTTGGAGTTGATTTTAATTGAGAGAGAGAGCTCTTGAGGGAAAGATATCTAGAGAGAGATCTGTACATCTGAGAGAGGCATGGAAGAAAGAAGTTTCTTCAATTGTATTCCTTCTGTAAAGAGTTTAATACAATTTTTCAGGGTGGTTTCTTGTATCTCTTCTTCTTGCTATATTTCTGATTCTAGTAACTTATCATTCTGATTTAATTCCACATTTATTGCTTTCATAAGTGTAATCAATATTGTTGGTTGATCCCCAACACAAACAACAAAGTATAAGTATTTATGGTAGCCTTGAGTAGGATGATATTGGAGGAGTGAGTTTTATATGACCTAGGATCTATCATATAGGTCTAGCTAGTACATGATATGTAAGAGATCTTGGTCAAAGGGAAGAGGACCATGGGATTGATCATATTGCTAACAACTTGGATATATAATAGGTTTCCTATGTATTAGTTGTTTGGGTTTCCCTATATGGTTGATGATAGGTTACCTTGAGTACATAGATGGAGGGAGGACTAGGTAATGTGATTCATGCCTTATGTGCCAATTCTATAGTCAATAAGATGTATAGACATCATGTGGTAGCCATATGAGTACATAATAGCTACATGGGTGAGTTAGGACATAGTTACACCATCAATAAAGAGGACAAATATTATTGGACACTATTTGTCATGGAGAAAACCATATTCAGTGGTATGGGTACCAGGGTAGATGGGCCTACCTCATTCAGTGACACTGATACTGATGCTTAAGAAATTGGATTGGTATGTGAGGGAGCCTTGGAGGAGGAAAGGATTAGGACCACTAGTAGTGAGGTTGACACTAAGGCCATGTTGAGAGTAACCATGGATTGGTCAAACATGATGAGGAGTTAATCAAGAGGATAAGGATGTGGAGGAAGAGATACTAAATGTACCACTACCATATCTACATCAAGATGAGTAGAAGCCACTAAGATATAGTTTTGATGGAGAAAGCAAGTAGAGGAGAGAGTGGAGACTATTACCATCCTAGATGACTCCATAAGTGAGCTAGAGGAGATGACAAAGAGACCACTTAGATGCAGGTTGAGATTGATAAGAGTCATGACACCTAGGTTTGATCTAAGGAAGTTTCCTATAGAGGAGATACTAAAAGGCCACATATATAAGGAAACTATAATAGGCAGTCATGTAGATGGTGTGACCATAGTATCCAAGACAAACATGTAAAAAGAGATGGTTAAATTATTGCTTATATTTTGATTGGAAGAAAGATAGATATTATGATATATAATAGTGATCTAATATCCATCTTGTGTGATTTTATAGGTGTAGGTGAGGATGAGGATGAGAGTTGATGGTCTATGATGAGGGGAACACTCCATGACATCCTAGATAAGACTTTGTAGTCATATGATGCCATGACACTGGAGGATCTAAGTGTACCATTTACCCCAGCTCATGTGAGCTAGTTTAGATTAGATGGGGAGGCAAAAAGGTATATATGGGTACAAAGGGAGAGGATGCATCCATAAATAGTGATGGGTGTAAGGGAGATACATGCATGGTAGGCCCTAGTAGATGAGAGAGATACGTATCTAGCTATAGTAGCATAGATAACAAAGATCCAGACCTAGCTGGTGGAGTCATAGATGTGGGCAACACACCTATAGGGATAGGTAGAAGGATTGACATCTTAGATGGCCTCCTTATAGTGTACCATTTTGAGGAGTCAGATTAAGGCCTCTGTAAGTAGTGTGGTTAGGCCATGAGATAAATAGGATAGGACACAACCATAGAGTTGGTGAATTATATATGGTTGCATTTATTGCATCTAACTCAATATATATATATATATATATATATATATATATATATATATATATATATATATATATATATGAGTAGCAGCCACCAATGATATAGTGTTGATAGAGGTAGGAAGTAGAGGAGAGAGTGGAGACTATTACCATCCTAGATGACTCCATAAGTGAGCTAGAGGAGATGACAAAGAGACCACTTAGATGCAGGTTGAGATTGATAAGATTCATGACACCAAGGTTTGATCTGAGGAAGTTTCTTATAGAGGAGATACTAAAAGGCCACATATATAAGGAAACTATAATAGGTAGTCATGTAGATGGTGCGACCATAGTATGCAAGACACAAACATGTAAAAAGAGATGGTTAAATTATTGCTTATATTTTGATTGGAAGAAAGATAGATATTATGATATATAACAGTGATCTAATATCCATCTTGTGTGATTTTATAGGTGTAGGTGAGGATGAGGATGAGAGTTGATGGTCTATGATGAGGGGAACACTCCATGACATCCTAGATAAGACTTTGTAGTCATATGATGCCATGACACTAGAGGATCTAAGTGTACCATTTACCCCAGCTCATATGAGCTAGTTTAGATTAGAAGGGGAGGCAAAAAGGTATATATGGGTACAAAGGGAGAGGATGCATCCATAAATAGTGATGGGTGTAAGGGAGCTACATGCGTGGTAGGCCCTAGTAGATGAGAGAGCTACGTATCTAGCTATATTAGCATAGATAACAAAGATCCAGACCCAGTTGATGGAGTCATAGATGTGGGCAACACACCTATAGGGATAGGTAGAAGGATTGAAATCTTGGATGGCCTCTTTATAGTGTACCATTTAGAGGAGTCAGATTAAGGCCTCTATAATCAGTGTGGTTAGGTCATGAGATAAATAGGATAGGACCCAACCGTAGAGATGGGGCATTATTTATGGTTGCATTTATTTCATCAAACTCATTATATATATATATATATATATATATATATATATATATATATATATATATATATATATATATAAGGGAGTTACATGCATGGTAGGCCCTAGTAGATGAGAGAGCTACGTATCTAGCTATATTATCATAGATAACAAAGATCCAGACCCAGTTGGTGGAGTCATAGATGTGGGAAACACACCTATAGGGATAGGTAGAAGGATTGACATCATGGATGGTCTCCTTATAGTGTACCATTTAGAGGAGTCAGATTAAGGCCTCTATAAGCAGTGTGGTTAGGTCATGAGATAAATAGGATAGGACCCAATTGTAGAGATGGGGCATTATATATGGTTGCATTTATTGCATCAAACTCATGATATATATATATATATATATATATATATATATATATATATATATATATATATATATATATATCAAGATGAGTGACAACCACCAATTATATAGTGTTGATGGAGGAAAGAAGTAAAGGAGAGAGTGGAGACTATTACCATCCTAGATGACCCCATAAGTGAGCTATAGGAGATGACAAAGAGACATCTTAGATGCAGGTTGAGATTGATAAGAGTTGTTGTCTCCCAAAAATAACAGTCATTTTTTGAACAACATTTGAATTATTTTGGTTCTACAAACCAAAATAATATCTTCCATTTTCAAAATTTGTCTTAGATATTCAGATTTCTCATTTTCAGAGCTTCTCAAAAAATCTACGGACTCTGCAGGCTTGAATCTATGGACTCTGCAGGGTTAAATCTATGGACTTTGCAGGTTTGAATCTACAAACTATGCAAGAAAAGGAAAATCTACAAACTTCTGTAAGTGGTTTTTAGTCAAAAGAATTGATTTTCAACATTTGTTCATTTTTTTGGATTGGTTCAAAGTTTTGGTTCAATTGAAAATCTTCATTGGCAAGCATCTGAATACAAAAGGAGACCTGAATCATTTAACCGTTGAACCATTAAACCAATTTGGTTTAAAGGTTCAATGGGTTCAAAGTTCAACAAGTTCAATATCATTGGCAAAATTTAAGTGCTTCATAAAGGTTCAAAGTTCAGTCGCTTCAACAAGTTCATCGGCTTCCAAACATTTGGTCAAATCAAAATGACTTGAACCATTGAACCATTGAACCAATTGGGTTCAAAGGTTCAACGAGTTCAAAGGTTCAACAGTCAGTTCAACCAAAGGAACAATTTAATCACTCAGTTCAACCAAGCAGTTCAATGCTTTATTTCACTCAGATGGTTCATTTCCTTTGTTTCAACGTCTTTTGGTTCAATCATTTGGTTTGTTAGTTAGTTCATGGCTTTTGTTGAACCATTAAACCAAATTTTTGGTTCAACATCTTAGTTCAATAGAAAGGTTCAACAACAGGATTATCGCTTTTTGTTCAAAAAGTGCTTGGTGTGCTTCATTGAACTTTTGAACCAATTCAACAAATAGTTCGACGTCCAAGTTCAACGAGCTTCACGACTTCTGTAGGATTTTCCATTGGCAAACATCAGTAGCAGGTTCAACATTTGGTTCATCATTTGATTCAACTTCAAACAATTCAAAGGTAGGTTCAATCAAGCGGTTCAATGCTTTGTTTCAACATTGAATTGTTCATCGGCTTTATTCAAAAGGGTTTTGGCATGCTTCATTGAACCATTAAACTAGTTCAATAGACAGGTTCAATCAAATGGTTCAACTCTGGGTTCAAAGGTAAGTACAAATATTTGGTTCAATGCTTAGTTTATAGGCCTATTTTATTCATTGAACCATCGGCTTGAACCATTAACTTGAACCATTTTGGTTTAAAGCCTTGGTTCAACTAATTAGTTTAATGTATCAATTTAACAGCAAAAAGTGCATCCAATGGTTTGTCGGCTGTTTGCTTCAAAGGCTTGGCACGCTTCATTGAACCTTTGAACCAGTTCAACAAATGGTTCATCGACTATGTTCAAAGGGACGGTTCAATGCTAAAGAACTTTTTTGAAGGACAAGTGCCCTTGTGGAGGACACTTCATCAACCAAATCACCCTTCGGCTTGTTCAAAGACTTGTTCAAAGCCTGGGGGAATTTTCCCCAAACTTTTTGTTTGCAAGAATTTTCCCTGGGGAAAATGTCCGTGGGAAATGTTCAAAGGGAATGGCCCAAGGAAAAGCTTGGGGAAAATTTGTGAAGGGCCAACGAAGGATCCCGAAGGGTAGGTGCCCTTGCAGGGAACTCTCAACCATTAATTTGAGGATACTTCCTGAAGTTGAAGGATCATTTCTCAGGGCCTGAAAGGGCAAAGTCCAATTTGGAAAAGTGCCAAGTGAAAAGCCAAAAGAAGACCTTGAAAGGGGTGACGCACCCAAACACGTCAAATTCAACATAGCCAACTAGCCATTGGAAACATAGTGATAGGCGTGCAAACATCAAATTGAAGACAATAAAATAACTATTGATCCTTTAAACATATAGAATATAATACATTCACAATTTTCAAGGATAAGACCAGCATAAAGTGGGGAAGGAATTGAACAACAAGCTAAATCTAGGACCTGATTCAATTAATCAGAAAGGGAGGAACGATGAACATAAGATCAGAGCACTAGGCAGACATTAAAAGTTGTAAAACTTTCAATTGCATGACTTATCTATCTACATTGAGAAGATCAAATGGGTAAAAAGCCCAAAAGTTCTAGCTTGTCTTCCTAACATTTCCCAATGCATCATGATGTATTACTGTTCTTGAGTCCTTCTTGAAAGTGGCTATATAAGAGACTTCCTATCATTGTAAAAGGACATTTTTTTTGATAATCTGAATGAAACTCTACCAAAATTGAGAGGCATCATTGAGACTTTGTGCTCAGTCTATTTATCATATTTTGTTAATGAAAATAAGGGACCTTTTTAGACTTTGTGCTATGATATCTTGTTTGTTTCATTGATCTAATAAGCAGGATTAGTAAATTTGTCAAGAAGGTGTCCTGAAGAATCAATTGTGGAGAGACTTTGTGCCCCCATAGCTACCTTCAGTGTGTTTTTTCTTTTTATTAATGTGTAAAGAACTTTGAAAAGACTTTGAGCTTTCATTGTTCTTTGTATATCACTCTTGAGTATTTCATGTGTAGACTTTGTGCTGTGTCTTGATTTGCTAGTTACCATACTTTAGTCATATTCTGCTTTTATTTCTAGGAGGATTCTTGTGACTGGTTGAACTATTCTTCTGAAAGAAGAGGAGTGTTGTATGTCATTCTCTTGAGTTTTTCCTTTGTTTTGTATGCATCATCTCTGAAGAAAGAGAGATGGATGTCTGGTCCTACCCTTGAGTGTTATTTTACATTTATACATATACATAGCATATCCATAGGGAACCTCCCCTTGATGAGAGGAGAGAGAAGTCTCCTTTTGATGTGATAAACTTACACATTAGGATGACTAATCTTCTTGCTTTGGCTGATAAGACATATTTTGTTTACTAGTACGCTGATAGACAAAATATTCAACCAACAGTTTTTGGTGACTCCACTAGGGAATTACCCATTATCCATTTATAGTCTATCCATTTCATTCACCTCCACACCATAGGAAAAGAATGCACAGTTTAAAGCCTCAAGCTTTAACTGAAGCAAAGTCAATTCTTTTCAAATTTTGTTTAACAAATCTGGCAGATTCAAGGTATACATGAAGCCAAAGGGCTAAAGGTGTCATTGATCCTGTGTTTGAGTTGGTATAGAAAAGTGATTTTGATCTCTTTCCTTCACCATCTTGTCTTCAATGAACCAAGAGCTTTCATCCTACTAAAGCTAGATCTCCATTACCAGGCAAAATATCAACTTCTGCTATTGATAAAGTTGTGCCTATAATTACCCCTTTGAGATTTGTTATCCCTCATTTTTAGTACCCTATAATGGCAGTTCAAAGTCCCTGGGGTAATGCTTTTGTCCCTCTCAATCTTACTCCTCCTCTACATGAACTTCCACATAGTTCTAGGAAGAATTTCCCAAAATTCCATGGTGATGGGAAAGTTCACCTTGATGAACATATTGCAGCATTCAGTATAGCTTGTGGAGTAATTAGGGTAGAGTTTGAAGATGTAGTAGTCAGGCTTTTTATTGAAACACTACAAGGTCCTGCTATAAATTGGTTTTACCATTTATAGGCTCGATCTGTGACTGATTGGAATACTTTGAAAGCTAAGTTTGAAGCCAGATTCAAACCTACAAAATATGCACATACACTTCTGGCTCAACTTACACAAATGAAAAAAGAGCCACATGAGCCTATGAGAGACTTCATAGCTAAATTCAACAAGTTGAGAAATAGAATTCCTATGATTTCCAAACCTACAACTGAGAATCTCAAATGCTTTTTCATTAATTCTTAGCTACCTAAAGTTAGTTTCTTCTTGAGACGTGCTGGCCAAATAGATCTCACTGCAGCTCAACTTTTGGCCACTGAAGTAGAAGATGATCTCATCTTAGTAGGGAAAATAAGAAGAGATCCCAATAGAAACAGAGCTTCATCATCTTTTTAATTTGTATCTACAAGCACCATAGATCCAATGGTGAAAAAATTAGCAAATGAGCTCCTTGTCCTCAAAAATCAAATGGCTCAAGGAATGTCTTATGCCCTTACATATAGAAGAACATTCCCAAATTAGTCATATCAGGGCAATGTTGCTAGAAACCACGGACAACAAAATTGTCTTCCTCCTCCACAAGGGAAACTTGCCCTGGAAGCTCCTCCAACTAATTCAGCAATGGGATATCTTGAGACAGAATCAAAATTTTCTTATCAGCCTAAATTAAATCAAGAAAATGACACTGATATCATTGAAGACAATCAAGAAGAGTCAACTGGCGACTCCCACATTGGTTTCCTAAATTATCAGGATGAACCCAAAATCAAAGGAGAAGCTTCAGATGGATCATATGCAGTGTTTACTAGGTCTAAGAATCAATCAGCCCAACATGTTGATAAAGAAAAGACAGAAGAATAACCACAACCAGTAGTCACAATTGTCAAGCGTGGAACAGCTCTACCCTTTCAACCAAAAAATCTGATAATCACTCAAAAGGTAAATACATCTGTTGCACCTTCCCCTTCTAATTCTAATTCATAAACCAACCCACCTCCCATCCCTTTGAAAACTCAGAAAGCTAAAGTACCTTTCTCTATACCTAGCTTGATTCAGCCATTTGATATAATTGACCATGTTAAAAAACAAAAATATATATGTCTGAATTTGAGTACTTGCAGTCCAATCTAGATCAACTGAATAAGCTGGTCCAATATGTTAAAAATTAGACCATCCCTGCATTACAAAAGGCCAAAAAGGTGACTTTTGATTTCCCAATAAATATGCCTAGTCCAAATAATCTGATTATTACTCCTCCAGCTATTTCTAGAAAAATAGAACCCTTCTATGTTTCCCTATTAATCAATGGCCACAAGCTGAGTAATTGTATAATAAACTCAGACACATCTGACAATGTTATGCCTACCAAAGTCACTAAGTCTCTTGGTCTCACATTGACCAAGACATTTGGTAGATGTTTCTCCATGGAGAACAAACAAGTGCCATTGCTGGGGCAGATCAAAGATGCCCAATTTGCATTTGCAGCCTTTTCGAACAAGAGGATTAAAATGACTGTATTAGTGGCTAAAGTCCTAGCATCTTATGGTATTTTACTTGGATGGAATTTTTGTAAGGATGTGGGAGGAGAGCTGAACATGGATCTATCTGAGGCAAGGATCCCTGTACAAGGCATGATGAAGAGATTACTTCCTGAAAAGGAAGCAAAGTATGTAGTCACCAAGATGTCAGCTCCTAAAGCTCAAATCCTTTTTGAATCTGCAGGTATGGGTAATTACTTTTTATATATAGATCATGAAGAAAGACCCTCCATCTCTGATGAGGGAAAGTCTAAAGTAAAGCTAGTGTCTGATGAGATTTGGACTCTAGAATTTGACGATAGTTGTTCCTCTTCTAGTTCTAGAGCCAGAATTGTTTTGATATCTCCTCAAGGAGATATGTTCCCTTCATCATATAAGTTAAAGTTTAGCAACACAAATAATACAACTGAATATGAATCAATATTGCTGGGTATGAAGGTTGCTCAAGAAAGAGGCATCAAGTGTCTTCATGCTAAAGGGGATGCTGAATTAGTGGTTTGCCAAGTGATAAATTCATATCAGACTAAGAATGAAAGGCTACACCATTACCGTAATCTTGTTTGGAATCAAATTGAAAGCTTTGATGCTTTCAACATTTCTTCCATTCTAAGAGAATCCAATGATAGAGTTGATGCACTTGCTGTTTCAGGAACTCTTTTAGTTTCACATTCTGATTTTAAAGAAGAAAAATATACCATTGAGCTGATCTATAGGCTGAGTGTTCCTGATAATGCTGATCATTGGCAAATTTTCAAATATGATAATCAGATCATTGCCTTTTTGGAAAGAAAAGACAATTTTGAATACCTGTATTTTGAAGGTAGCAAATCTCAGAAGTCTGTATTAATTTCTGAATCTAGTTCAGATGTAAATGAAGAGCTTATACAGCTGAAAGGAAATAAAATTCTTAAAGGCCTGGTTTCTCTTGAAAAGCTATTTGACAAGCATGATAGATTTGTCAAGCAACAACAGATAGATTCAAATTTCTCTCAGGGATTTGACCAAGTAAATCTGACCAACAAAGAAAATCTAAAAATGGTCAACATTGGTAAGTGTTGTACACTTGAAGAAAAATTCAAATTTACTTCTTTGCTTCATCAATACATTGATGTCTTGGCATATTCATATGAAGATCTGAAGTCTCTCAGTCCTGATGAAATCTGTCATCATATTCCTCTCAAGGTTGATTTAATGCCTTACAAGCAAAAATCTAGAAAATACAATCCAAAGATTTTAGGTACAATTATGTCTGAGATTCAAAAAATGTTAAATGCTAGAATTATTTTTCCAATCCATCATTCTACATGGATTGTAAATATAGTTCTTGTAAGGAAGAAAAATGGGGAAATCTACATTTATGTTGATTTCTAGAATCTAAATCAGTCTTCTCTGAAAGATAATTACCCTTTGCCAATCATGGACCAAGTGCTCCAAACAGTAACAGGATCAAAAATGTTATCAATGTTGGATGGCTTCTCAGGCTATAACCAAGTTGAAGTTACTGAACCTGATCAACACAAGACTGCATTCATCACGCCTTAGGGTCCTTTTGCATACAAAAGAATGCCTTTTGGATTAATAAATGCTGGCACTACCTTTCAGAGAGCTATGGATATGGCTTTTAAAGATGAAATCAGCAAATTCATAGATGTATATCTTGATGATTTAACTCTCTTTTCAAAGTGCCGATCTAATCATATGCACCACTTGCAACAAGTGCTGGAGCACTGCCAGAAAAATGGTATTTTTTTGAATTCTAAAAAGTCTATTTTTGGAGTGACAGAAGGAAAACTCCTTGGACACATTGTGTCCAAAGAAGGCATAAATATTGACTCAGACAGAGTCAGGTCTATTCAAGAGCTGAATTTGCCTGCAAGTAAGAATGCTATTCACTCTTTCTTCAGAAAAGTAAATTTTTTACAGAGATTCATCCCTAAATTTGTTGAGAAGACAAGACACATTGTCAATATGATGAAAGGAAAGACTACCTTCAGCTAGACCAAAGAAGACAAAGCAACATTTCAAGATATGAAAGTCATTATTTCTCATGCCCCTACCTTGGTCTGCCCAGATTACCACAGAGATTTCACTATATATAGCTATGCATCTGAGCATACTCTTTCGGCTATTCTTGTCCAACAAGACAAAGAAGGTATGGAATATCCCATCTCTTTCATGAGTTACCCTCTAAAAACTCTTGAATTAAAGTATTTGAATATAGAGAAGCACGCCTATGCCTAGGTAAAATCAGTCAAACACTTTTGCTTCTATATTCTGAATTCACATACTACTACCTTAGTTCTTGATAGTATAGTCAAGTCTAATTTGACTCAATAGGAGTTTGGCATAAAGAGAGGTAATTGGATTGCAAAGATCCAAGAATTTGATCTGGATATCAAGCCAACAAAGATAGTCAGAGATAAAAGTCTTTGTCAATTAATGGCTGACAATAAGCTAGAAGATACACAACTTGAAGAAATTGAAGTAGACAATATGCCAACAGTCCTTTTTGTTTCTACTACCAATGAATGGTATTTAGATATTGCCTATTTTTTGACTTATGGAGAATGTCTTGCTCATTTGTCTGACAAAGAGAGGAGAACCATCAGATTGAAAGCTGCCAATTTTGTCCTTTGGGACAACGGCCTGTGCAAAAGAAACATAGATGGAGTTTTTCTTCACTATGTAGACAAAGAATAGCAGACCCAACTCTTGAAATCTTTTCATAATCTAGCTTGTGGAGGACATTTTTTTCTCCTGTGACTGCTCACAAAATTTTGAGAGCCAGGTATTATTGGCTGACTCTTTTCCAAGATGCACATAAATGGGTAAAGAAATGTGAACTTTGCTAGCAATTTGTTGGAAGACCCAAGTTGGTTGCTCTGCCTCTTAAACCAGTAATCATAGAGGAACCTTTTCAGTAGTGGAGACTCAATTTTATTGGGACAATAAATCCATCATCAAGCGTTGGACATGATTATGTCCTTACAGTGACTGATTATTTCACTAAGTGGGTAGAAGCAATCCTGACAAAGCATGCTACCTCAAAAGTTGTATGGAAATTCCTGAAAGAGAAAATCATTTCTAGATTTGGAGTCCCACTCAAAATTATTACTGATAATGCAGCTTGTTTCACCTCTCAAGAAATCACGCAATTCTATTTTTATTATGGAATTACGCTCTCTCATTCTTCTAATTATTTTCCGCAAGGGAAAGGACAAGCTGAGTCCAGAAATAAAAATTTGGTAACTATTATCAAGAAACTTGTAGATGATAATCAAAGGATGTGGCACAAAGCATTGGTAGACGCTCTGTGGGCTGACAGGATCATGCCAAAAAGGGCAATTAGTATGTCTCCTTTTCAACTTCTCTATGGTATTAATACTGAGATACCAATCACTTTAGATTTATAAGCCTTGAAATTGGTGAAGGCTATTAAAGATCTGACATATGAGAGTTCTCTTGACAAAATAATCATGTGCCTGACTTAGCTAGAAGAACAAAGAACCATGGTGGTGGATAGAATTGTTCATCAAAATCTGATAAAGAAACTTTTTGATCAGAAAGCTAGAAATCATGATTTTCAGATTGAGGATAAAGTCTTGCTGTGGGACAAAAGAAGAGAGCCAGAAGGGATGCATGGAAAGTTTGACTCCCTTTGGAGAGGCCCATTCACAATTCATCAGCACATGGGTGAAAATAGCTTTTTTTTGAAATACCAAGATGGCACACTTTTTTCTCTACCCCATAATGGGCAGCATCTGAAACACTTCAATTCTTGAAGTGTCAGATCATTGCCTCTGTATATATGTATACTTGTACAGTTTTAATTTCTATTTTGTTTTGTTTGTTTTCATTCTTGTTGCCTTTCATTTCTGGAAAGCATGACTCTGAAGCCCAATGGTACACTTGAAGACACTGGAGTTTCTGAATTATACTCCTTCCAATTCATTTTGCAATTGACAGAAGTTCCCCAACTGGAGCCAGCTGTTGTCTCCCAAAAATAACAATCATTTTTAGAACAACATTTGAATTATTTTGGTTCTATAAACCAAAAAAATATCTTCCATTTTAAAAATTTGTCTTAGATATTCAGATTTCTCATTTTCAGAGCTTCTCAAAAAATCTATGGACTCTATAGGCTTAAATCTACAGACTCTGCAGGGTTAAATCTATAGACTTTATAGGCTTGAATCTATAGACTGTGCAGGAAAAGGAAAATCTACAGACTTCTGTAGGTAGTTTTCAATCAAAATAATTGATTTTCAACATTTGTTCATTTTTTGGGATTGGTTCAAAGTTTTGGTTCAATTAAAAATCTTCATCGGCAAGCATCTGAATACAAAAGGAGACCTGAATCATTGAACCGTTGAACCATTGAACCAATTTTGTTTAAAGGCTCAATGGGTTCAAAGTTTAACAAGTTCAATATCATTGGCAAAAGTTAAGCACTTCATAAAGGTTCAAAGTTTAGTCGCTTCAATAGGTTCATCAGCTTCTAAACATTTGGTCAAATCAAAATGACTTAAACCGTTGAACCATTGAACCAATTGGGTTCAAAGGTTTAACGGGTTCAAAGGTTCAACAGTTAGTTCAACCAAAGGAACAGTTCAATCGCTTGGTTCAACCAAGCAGTTTAATGCTTTATATCACTCAGATGGTTCATTTCCTTTGTTTTAGCATCTTTTGGTTCAATCATTTGGTTTGTTAGTCAGTTCAAGGCTTTCATTGAACCGTTGAACCAAATTTTTGGTTCAACGTATTGGTTCAACGGAAAGGTTCAACAACAGGTTTATTGCATTTTGTTCAAGAGGTGCTTGGCGCACTTCATTGAACTTTTAAACCAGTTCAACAAATGGTTCGACATCCAAGTTTAATGAGCTTCACGACTTCTACAAGAATTTCCATCAGCAAACATCAGCAACAGGTTCAATGTTTGGTTCATCCTTTGATTCAACTTCAAAAAATTTAAAGGTGGGTTCAATCAAGAGGTTCAATGCTTTGTTTCAACATTGAATTATTCATCAGATTTGTTCAAAAGGTGCTTGGTGTGCTTCATTGAACCATTGAACCAGTTCAACAGACCAGTTCAATCAAATGGTTTAACTCTCAGTTCAAAGGCAAGTACAAATATTTGGTTCAATTCTTAGTTTATAGGCCTATTTTATTCGTTGAACCATTGACTTGAACCATTGGTTTGAACCATTTTGATTCAAAGCCTTGGTTTAACCGATTAGTTTAATGTATCAGTTCAATGACAAAAAGTGCATCCAATGGTTTGTCGGCTGTTTGCTTCAAAGGCTTGGCGCACTTCATTGAACCTTTGAACTAGTTCAATAAATGGTTCATCAACTAAATTCAAAGGGACAGTTCAATGCTAAAGAACTTTTCTGAAGGACAAGTGCCCTTGCAGAGGACACTTCATCAACCAAAGCACCCTTTGGCTTGTTCAAAGACTTATTCAGAACCTAGGGGAATTTTCCCTGAACTTTTTGTTCTCAAGAATTTTCCCTAGTGAAAATGTCTGTGGGAAAAATTCAAAGGGAATGGCCCAAGGAAAAGCTTGGGGAAAATTTGCAAAGGGCCAACGAAGGACATCAAAGGGTAGGTGCCCTTGCGGGGAACTCTCAGCCATTAATTTGAGGATACTTCCCAAAGCTGAAGGATCATTTCTCAGGGCCTGAAAGGGCAAAGTCCAATCTGGAAGAGCACCAAGCGGAAAGCCAAAAGAAGACCAAGGGGTGACGTGACTTAACATGTCAAATTCAACACAATCAACTAGCTGTTGGAAACATAGTGATAGGAATGTGAACGCCAAATTAAAGACAACAAAATAACTATTGATCCTTTGAACATATAGAACATAATACATTCATAATTTTCAAGGCCAAGACCAACAAAAAGTGGGGAAGGAACAAAACAACAAGTTAAATCTAGGACCTAATTCAATTAATCAAAAAGGGAGGAACGATGAAGATAAGATCAGACCACCAGGTAGACATTGAAAGTTGTAAAACTTTCAATTGCATGACTTATCTATCTACATTGAGAAGATCAAATGGGTAAAAGGCCCCAAAGTTCTAGCTTGTCTTCCTAACATTTCCCAATGCATCATGATGTATTACTATTCCTGAGTCCTTCTTGAAAGTGGCTATATAAGGGACTTCCTATCATTGTAAAAGGATCTTCTTTTTGATAATCTGAATGAAATTCTACCAAAATTGAGAGACATCATTGAGACTTTATACTCAGTCTGTTTATCATATTTTGTTAATGAAAACAAGGGACTTTTTCAGACTTTGTGCTGTGATATCTTATATGTTTCATTGATCTAATAAGCAGGATTGGTAAATTTGTCAAGAAGGTGTCCTGAAGAATTAATTGTGGAGAGACTTTGTGCCCCCTTAGCTGCCTTCAGTATGTTTGTTTGTTTTATTGTTGTGTAAATAACTTTGAAAAGACTTTGAGCTTTCATTGTTCTTCATATTTCACTCTTGAGTATTTCATGTGCAGACTTTATGTTATGTCTTGATTTGCTGGTTACCATACTTTAGTCATATTCTACTTTTATTTCCAGGAGTATTCTTGTGACTGGTTGAACAGTTCTTCTGAAATAAGAGGAGTGTTGTCTATCATTCTCTTGAGTTTTTCTTTTGTTTTGTATGCATCATCTCTGAAGAAAGAGAGATGGATGTCTGGTCTTACCCTTGAGTATTATTTTCCATTTATACATATACATAACATATCCACAGGGAACCTCCCCTTGATGAGAGGAGAGAGAAGTCTCCTTCTGATGTGATAAACTTACACATTAGGATGACTAATCTTCTTGCTTTGGCTGATAAGACATATTTTGTTTACCAATATGCTAATAGACAAAATATTCAACCAACAAGAGTCATGACACCTAGGTTTGATTTGAAGAAGTTACCTATATAGGAGATACTAAAAGGCCACATATATAAGGAAACTATTATAGGTAGTCATGTAGATGGTACAACCATTTTATCCAAGACACAAACATGTAAAAAGATATGGTTAAATTATTGCTTATATTTTGATTGGAATAAAGATACATATTATGAGATATAATAGTGATCTAATATCCATCTTGTGTGATTTTATAGGTGTAGGTGAGGATGAGGATGAGAAATGATGGTCTCTGATGAGGGGAACACTTCATGACATCCTAGATAAGACTTTGTAGTCATATGATGGCATGACACTGGAGGATCTAAGTGTACCATCTACCCCAGCTCATGTGAGCTAGTTTATATTAGATGGAGACACAAAAAGGTAGATATGGGTATAAAGGGAGAGGATGCATCCCTAAATAGTGATGAGTGTAAGGGAGCTACATTCATGATAGGCCCTAGTAGATGAGAGAGATATGTATCTAGCTATAGTATCATAGATAACAAAGATCCAGACCCAGTTGGTGGAGTCACAGATGTGGGAAACACACATATAGGGATAGGTAGAAGGATTGACATCTTGGATGGCCTCTTTATAGTGTACCATTTAGGGGAGTTAGATTAAGGCCTCTATAAGGAGTGTGATTAGGCCATGAGATAAATAGGATAGGACCCAATCGTAGAGTTGGGGCATTATATATGGTTGCATTTATTACATCAAAATCATGATATATATACATCAAGATGAGTCACAGCCACCAATGATATAATTTTGATGGAGGTAGGAAGTAGAGGAGAGAGTGGAGACTATTACCATCCTAGATGACCCCATAAGTGAGCTATAAGAGATGACAAAGAGACCACTTAGATGCAAGTTGAGATTGATAAGAGTCATGACACCTAGGTTTGATCTGAGGAAGTTACCTATAGAGGAGATACTAAAAGGCCACATATATAAGGAAACAATAATAGGCAGTCATGTAGATGGCGAGATCATAGTATTCAAGACACAAACATGTAAAAAGAGATGGTTAAATTATTACTTATATTTTGATTGGAAGAAAGATAGATACTATGCAATATAAAAGTGGTCTAATATCCATCTTGTGTGATTTTATAGGTTTAGGTGAGGATGAAGATGATAAATGATGGTCTCTGATGAGGGGAACACTCCATGACATCCTAGATAAAACTTTGTAGTCATATGATGCCATGACATTGGAGGATCTAAGTGTACCATCTACCCTAGCTCATGTGAGCTAGTTTATATTAGATGGAGAGGCAAAAAGGTAGATATGGGTATAAAGGGAGAGGATGCATCCACCAATAGTGATGGGTGTAAGGGAGATACATGCATGGTAGGCCCTATTAGATGAGAGAATTGTGTATCTAGCTATAGTAGCATAGATAACAAAGATCCAGACCCAGCTGGTGGAGTCATAGATGTGGGAAACACACTTATAGGTATAGGTAGAAGGATTGACATCTTGGATGGCCTCCTTATAGTGTACCATTTAGAGGAGTCAGATTAAGGCCTCGGTAAGCAGTGTGGTTAGGCCATGAGATAAATAGGATAGGACCCAACCATAGAGCTGGGGCATTATATATGGTTGCATTTATTACATCAAACTCATGATATATATATATATATATATATATATATATCATTTTGGCATATTATTTTTGGATGTGTATGTTATCATCATGGTTGATTTTGGTTTTTTATTATGGTTGAGGTTGTGGATGCTTAGGATATATTTCTTTCTAGCACATGTATTTATCTTTGTTGTATATGCTATTAGAAATATATGAGATGTGGTTTTGTTTCTAACATTAGTAAATAAACATGCATGGTTAAAAAGAAACAAGCAAAAAGGACTTTGAAAAATATAATCAATCAATAAAATGTACTACACACTATTTCAAGATGGGAAACGTGTAAAAAAATAAATGACTAAGTATAAAGACCCAAGAAAAGGCAAAACAAGATGGTAAAATGGAATTTGTTTTTAAACCAATGTTAAAGATTTTTGCATGAAATTAAAATAAGTAAAATCATACTAATATAGTGTTGGGAAGTATGATAAATAAATTAATAAAATGGAAGGTATTTAAAAGGGCACAAATGGTAATAAAAACAAATTAATTAAGTCAATCATACTAAATCATGTTGGGAAGTATGAAAGAATAACAAAATTACAAAAGATTGGTTTTAAATTGATCATACTAATTCAAGTTGGGAAGTATGAAAAAATTCAAGAAATGGTTGAAATCTTACACACACTCAAAAAATAAGAAGATAAAAAAGTGAAATAAAAATGAAGTAAGCATAAAACATACTAAATCAAGATGGTAAACATGTAAAATGATGTGTAACTTCGTAATCAATTAGATCTTATCTCAAATTTGACACATGTAATTTGTATGGTGACTTGTGTATTGGAAAATTTTGTGAAGAGGGTCAGGTCCTATCCATGGTCTTACACTACATTTTGACAAAGAGAAAACCATTGAGGTGGAATAAATAAGAATAATTAGGTAATCAAGGGTGTGGGTAATAGGAAGGAAAATATTGTAATTTGTGAGGATGGTTGGGTCCTATCCATAATCTTATAAAGAAAATCACAAATGAAATCCCAAGGGGAGTGATCAGTAGACAAGATAAAATTTCTCAACATGAATTATAAGGGATATAAGGAGTGAAAAAGGGAGTGTAAAAAGAAAGACACAGGCATCTTATTAGAATAACTTAGGAGGAAAGAGGCATACTAAGGACATAAGAAGACACTAAGTGACTATTGGTCATCTATGTATAAAGGAAACATGTTCACTATATACACAAAGCTTTGTAGGTAAATAAGCATGCTAATAATATCAACTCATGAAGGTAGACTGGTGCAAGAAAATAAAAATGGATGAATCTTCTCATGACATATTTCCCATTATTCAAGACCCCTTATAGATTCATAGATCTATTGTGAATATTGGGTACTTATATGAGAAAGTAGATATCACTAAAAGAATTTTTTTAATTCTCCTCTTCTAGTCTACTAGCCTACCACACCCCAAAGGGCCTCGGCTCTACTGTAAGTCCAACTGTGGAGTTTGAGCTTCGAATAGAAGAAGGAAATGTGCTTTGAATCATGTCTTTTAGTGTGATTTGAATTTTAAGAATAATTTTGCCTTTTGTTTAAATGATTTGGATTTTAACTTTCTTTTGAAGGATTTTTAAGATTATTCCTCCATAAGACTTGGAATGACCAATCATGAGAGAGATAATGATACACATGAGAGTTGTAGGCTAACTATAAAGGAAGCTAAGTAACCAAAGACAAAGACTGACTAGGAAACTTAGGCTTGAAAATTAACTAGCATGTGATCTTAAGTCTTAATTGCATATATGCTTAGTTTTCAAAAAAAGGAAGAAGGGGAAAGGGAGATCTAAAGTGGACCGGTAAAAGGAGATAGTAATGAGATAGATTGTTTGCTAATTGATCCCATGGTAAAGGGATATAATAACCAAGGGGAATAGGGTAAGTATAAACAAAGCACCATGACAAAATTATTTGTGAAAAATAAGGATTAGAAAGAAAAACAATTGAAAAAAGTTGCCTCCCATCCTACTAGGGGAGGATGAGGGACATTCATCTCAAATAAAAGCTACATGAGATAGTTTTTATGAAGTGGGGAAGTCCTCATAAGCTCAAGAAATGGAATTTAGGATGGGAGATTAGTGAGTTCTGTAATGGGATCCCACTCATCATATCACATAAGAAGGTTGTTAGATATAGGTGCATAATGGTTAAGGAGGTACTCAGAAGGAGGAACCAAAGTACATTAGAATTTTTGGTTTGTAAGAAGAAGAATAATGTTTGGAAAAAGGTGGTAAATTATGTTGACATGATGAACTAGTTAGTTTAAGTCGATTTTGAGAAGGAGAAGAAGAAGTGTTAGTAGAATTTTGATTATCATTAGCATTGTCTGGTGATGGAAGAGTGGTAGAAATTGGATGTGATATCCAAGGGAAAATAAAAAATTGGATCATCAAAAGTGATAACATCTTCTTTCCCCAACTCATTTAAATGAGTTGGAGAAGAATCTTGGATAACATGATATGTTTTATGGGAAGTAGTGTAGATAGGTTTGGAATCAATGAAAGCCACCACCCTTTGGATATTAGTCATGCTAACCACATTCTCTTTGGAATTTGGTTCAATAAGACTTTCTACATTATTGGTGGAAGGGGTGGGCTTGTCTTGATATTCTTGGATAGGTTGATGATTAGGTAAAGAATCCTTATAGATAGCCAAATGAGCATTTGCTTGATTTAAGGCTTGATTTTTCATTTGATTTATAGTCCTTGAAAGAAATATCATAGGCTTTTTTATTCTTATAGATAATGAAATCATGATAAAAATTAGATCTAAGAAGAAAATCCATAGTTAAATTATGAAGTTGTCTACATGTCTCATGAAAATGACCGCAACTAGCGTGAAACCAACAAAACTTATTAGGATGATATCAGGATTTCATACATTGAGTAGGGTCAATATCTCATGGAAGAGGCTTGGGTAGATGCTTAAAAAATTTAGCTAAAGATAGAGGTTTGTGAGTATTAATGTTACTTGGTGAAGAGAAATGAGGATTAGTATATTGTTGAGAAGAAGGAGCTAGCTTCAAAGAAGGGTTAGCAATGATAGATTGAATATTGTGAATTGTGTCAAAAGAATCGGTAACACCATCATTGGTGATATTGTGGTTTTTATTATTAAGTAATGTACAAGAACCCATAGAAGGTTTGGGTGGCTCAAATTGATGCATTAGGAAATCTTGATGTTTAGCTTGGTCAAAAGCCTCTTCCAAGGTACATGGAGAGATAGTGTGGGATCAATATTGAAGTTTAGGAAAGAGATAATTTGTAAAGAGATGAAAATGGGTGTCATCCATTATCTTATGTTCAATTTTTTTTAATAAAGTCTTCCATCTCTTAACAAAGGCTTGGGCAATTTCATTCTCATGTTATTTTCAATTAATGAAATAGGCCAAAGTGTTTTCAGGAAGATCATTAGTTTGGAATTCTTAAACTAAAGAATTTATTAAGTCCTCCAAACTAGAAATGGAATAAGATCTAAGTTGATTGTACCAATGTAAGGCATCACCCATGAAAGTTTTGGCTAGGAGCTTGGTAGCAGCAAAGGTGTTTAATTTGACCCAATCCTTGTAAAGGTTTTGAAATATTTTGAGGTGAAGGGTAGGATCAATTGACCCATTATTAGAAATTATAGGTGTTATACCTCTTATATCAATGTTGGTAATTTGAGTAGTGAGAGGTTCATTTTATAGATGATCGATAGTTCTATTAACTAAAGGAGGTTGAGGAATGAGATTGCCTTGAGAATATCAAAGAGAAAGAGGGGGAAAAGTTTGGTTATGTGTTCCCCAAGACATTATTTGAAAATGATATTAAAGATAAAGAAGGTTGTTTTGCATTCTCATCATTTTATTTGTGTTATAATCTTAAAAGGTATTCATTTTATTAAGAGTTTGTAACAAAATTTGATGTGTTTGATTAACATTAGAAGCATTAGAATTGGTGTTAGTGTTGGTATTATTGGCTTGGGTACCACTATTAGTGTTGATATGATCTTGAAAGGAATTTTGAGTATTTGAGGTATTAGTGGCAAAATTCGCTTATGAATAAAAAGATGTACTAGTGAATGGTTGGGAGGAAGAAGCACTAGAAGTGTGATTACCTTGGGTAGAAACCAATGAACTAGTGGAAGGATTAAGGATGGTGGACCTTATGAGAGGTCCACCAAATGTATAACCTAACATGTTAGTTTAGATACTAAGCATGGAGGTAGAAGAGGTTAGAGAATAAGAAGTCATGGTATAAGAAGGAATCAAATTGAAGGAATAGATTGATAACCAAAAAAACTAGTACCTCCAAATCTAGTTGAGAATGTAGGAGTAGGTGAATGAGGCTCTTCAATTTGACCACTAATCATGAGGTTATAAATAGTAGAAGGATCCTTTCCTCTATGTTGAGTAAATTCACAGATAAAGAAAATAATTTTGGGAGTATACTCTAACTCAAGTTGGTCTTCTAATTAGAAAAGATGATTATTCTATGAATAGGTATGAAGAGGGGTCCCATAGTTCATTATGCAAGTGGCAATATGAACATTACTAACATCCAAAAAAAGAGCCCTACTCTATATATGGGAGACCCTATTAGGATTGGTAAAGTTCATTATCTATTGACTATAAATTAGTGTCATTATCTAACAAAAAGTTCATGATGAAGGGAAAAGATGAGAGATGAGAAAGCAAAGGTCAAAGAGGTGACTAAATCTATACAGGGTCGACTGGGTCTATCAAGTACAGAAATAAGGACTATAAACTATATAAGGTCAATTGGGTCGATCCAGTATAATATATAGAAGGTAGAAAGGTTATTGGGTTGACTAGGTCAATCCAATATATCAAATAGGGAATTTAATAAGCCTAAAGACAAATTTCAAGATGAAATAAGATAAATTTACAAGTAATGAAATGTAATAAGTAATGAAAGGAAAGAGTTAGTCAATTAGATTAATGTTGGCCAATCCAATTGAAACACACAAAGCAAAATCTTGCACTAACATTGGTTAATGCAATATTTTGTGCACATAATTAAACAAAGAATAAGAAAATAACTTGAAAAGTAAAACTAACTACTTGTTTAACCTGAATGTTAATTAGATTATTAAGATATGATTTTAACTATGATTAGAAGTTGGCTATAAGCAAGGTACTAGATAATAATCTGAGGATGGTTTTAGGTATTTTGGGCTGAAAGGGACTATAGTGGGAATGATAAAATCTTGGTATTGGGGCCTACCCCCTCACTTCACACACTAAAATGATAAGGGTGTCAGGTGCTTATCTAGAATATACCATTAACCATGCTTTATACTTGACCAGAGCATCAAGTCGACTTCCCCCTTGGTGATGAAATCTAAGTACGTTAGGCTAAGGAAGACAAAATGTTAAAGCGTTTGTTTATGTTTTTTTTATTTGTTCATGTGTACATAAAATATAAATAGTGAAACTAAGTGATTAATATAAAATCCCCTAATTATACTATGTAAACTATTATAATCATACAAGCATAAAATATAGAACATGGTCGATAGGGTTGAACCTATACTACAAAAGCAAATTCTAAAAATGAACTGAGTCGGTAGTGTCAATCCAATTATTTTAGACAACACATAGAACATAGAATTGGGTCAGTAGTGTTGATACAGTTGACTGTGCAAGGGTATTTTTAAAGACTACAAACTGTGAAAGGAAAGATAGAAAAGAAATAAATAGAGTAGGAAGTAAACTTTGTGCATCAAAGATGTAATGAAAGAAGATTGATGATGAAGAACCTTTAAGTATGCTTGATAAACCTACAAACTAGGTTAATATAATTGATCAATTTGTATAGTAACCTATTAAAAAAAGTGTTTAAACTATAAGGGGTTGACTGGTTTGACCTAGTAGGCTAAACTAGGTGTTTGAAAGGCTAAAAACTTATATTAGGTTGATTGGGTCAATCCAATTACCTGTTCTTGGAAACCTATGTACAAATAAAAATAGTTGGGTCGATAAATTGATTAGGTATGTCAAAATATATGATAAACATGATGATCAAAAGAATGAATAAAAGAATGAAAACATGAAAGAAATCTTGTAAGGTTTAGTTTCATGTTGGGTTCACTAAAATGTATGCAATAAAAAATGCATCATGTCTATAAATCAATCTTGGATTAGAGAAGATAGAGCATACCTACACTTTTGATTGGGGATACACTTATTAATTGAGAGGATGACCAATATGTAGATCTAGTAGACTTGATCAGGGGATCACTTGTATCACTTGTCACAACATATCATGCTAGGAAGGGTTCCAAAGCATACAATCTAACATAATTTCACAACCCTAATAGATTTCTAAGGTTTAAAGCATTCAATCTATTATAATAACAGTATAGTAAAATGTAATCTAGTGCACACCAAAGCTTGTGACATAAAGGGGGGTTAGAAGTAATAAAACAAACTAAACTAAACATGTATTAGAAGACATATACTCACATCAATGTATATGGAATCCTAATTCATGGGAGAAAAATACAAATGCATTATCTACCTACTCTTATAAAGGAGAAATAAAGTTAGGAATACTTACTTTTTAAGATAAAACCATCAAGCCTCAATCTCTCCTTTGGCCAAGGTGCTTTGCTAGATATTGTTATGGTATGTAAGGATAACCAAGATAAATTAGCTCTAGGCTACACAACCTATATAAGCATCCAAAAGACATCTCCACAAGATAAGATCCATATATCCAAAGAAAGTATGGAACCCTAAGCTTTATTCCTCAAGTAGAATGGTTAATAAGTATATGTTCGCTTTCACTTATTCACTAT
The DNA here is from genome assembly GCA_037957365.1 of Torreya grandis. Taxonomy (NCBI): domain Eukaryota; kingdom Viridiplantae; phylum Streptophyta; class Pinopsida; order Cupressales; family Taxaceae; genus Torreya; species Torreya grandis. The sequence continues at coordinate 262,193 of JARHVA010006708.1, read as the reverse complement.
TAATTCCTCTTATGAAATGGTGGGAAATGAACTTGTATAGATAGGCAGATCTTGTCCTAAATCTTCTTGGGAATGTTGGAAATATATGGGTGACCCAATCAACCCAGTGTATTCTCAAGGATAATTTACTAGGTATATGATAGGTCAGTTGAAAGGATAACAAACCAAGAAAGTGAAAAATATCCCTAAACTATACTAGGTCGATCTAGTTAACCTAGTACAACCAATAGTCCAAAGGATGTTAAGGAAATAAAAGAAGGATGGAAAGATGAAAAAGGCTAGAGGAGGTAGGACTGAGAAGAACAAGCTTAGGGTAAATGGTTTTAGGAGAAAAGTGTGTAAATGGTAAGTGGAAAAAGGAACCAAAATATTATGAAGCATAGATGGTTTTCCAACCCCTTTCCCAGTGCACCCCTTAAGGCATGCACTCAGAGAGATTGAGACTTGATAGGTTCCTAAAAGATATTAAGTTTCAATAATCAATAAAAGTTTTAAAACATTGTGCATATACAAGGTCAACATGTTTAAGGTTTAACATTTGGTATTGGTGCACTATGTGTCAAAGGTTGTACTTTATTTAATAATAATGATGGTGCATGTTTAATCTAAATATCAAGGACTTGAGATGCAAGCTTGGTGTTCAAAGTTTAATTATGACTATTTGCATTTGAATATTTGAATTTGAAAAGGAATGACTAGTGTCTAGTTTTTGGGCCATATCTTTCGACCTATTAAAACTTTACTCTTGGTATAAAAATAAAACTTGTAGAGGATTCAAAGGTATATATGGAAATATAATTTTTAAGGTCTAAAAGTATGTATAGTTAAATTTATGAATGTCCAAAGTTGACTGTGTTTTCAACTATGTTCTATAAGTGACCTGAAAATGATATTTGATCTGGTTTTGATGGTATTTTGATGTTTCAAGATGACTTGGATATTTAGGAGTGTTTTAGACTACATGAGGATGATTTATGTGGATTTTGGATGTGTTATAAATCTATCTTGAGTATGAAAAAATATTAACAAGTTCATTATGTTTTTATTTTGGGTGTCCTTATGAATAAGGCTAATGTTTGAGTTGATTGAGCTTACACAAAAGAGTGCAATGATGACTGTAAGCATTTGAGGATGACTAAAGGGTCATAAAAGAGTGGGTATATGCTTTTTGAAGTGTTTATATGTTTATATTTTTCTCTTTATTATGCTAATGGAGTAAATAGGTCTTCATAAGACCTATAAAGACTAGTTTGGCCTAATTAAAAGGGGTTGTTGCTTAAGGGTGACCTTTGGGTTCTTTGACTGACCTATGTGAATGGTATTGAGTTGTGTATTGATGAGATATATTCCTTAATGGCTAAGGCATGGATATTGGCCAGCCAATTTAGTGGTGATCATGATTTCTCTATAAATGGTGAAACCAAATGTGTTGGTTTCTAGACTGTGTGAGAGACTCAGGAGAGGCTTATATGTGTGAGTTTTGGAGAAAAGAGAGGTAAAGTGCCTAGTAGATGATTTGATGAGTAGATAAGATTAAATACTAATTTTATGACTTTTATTTCATATTTATGATGATATAATAGTGATATTATAGGTTAAGGATGAGTGAAGAGGTCTAGGGTGATCCAAAAAGTGGCTTTGGATGCATTGAGTGTGTAGAGTTAAAGAGAGATAATATAATTTATGTCTCCATAAGATTGGCATTAAATAATTGTTTAAGAGATGTGTTTTTCATAGGTTTTGTATATATTTTCAACATCTAATGGGGTTGCTACCTTCTGTCAAGGTAAAACTTGTTAAAAGTCTAGTTATTGTGGTAGCTCAGCTAGACAAGTGTGGTATCACCTTGTGAGATTGTAGACTCATTAAATAGGGATAGTATTTCCTTAATAAATTTTAGTTATTCTAAATTGGTTCTTATTTTTATAGGATATTATTTCAATTGTAAGTTTTATTGGGGTTTCTCCCCTAAGAGGGTTTCCCACATATGCCATGTGTTATGTGTTTGATCTTGATTTGTATCTCTTGTTCATTGCTATGAATGATCTATATGCTTCATAAATTCTTGTGGTAACTAATTAAGATTTTTCAAGGATTAAAATTGAAGTAGGATTATTTAGGCTCACTAATTCACCTCCCATATCAGTGATTGTACCTCTAACAATTGGTATTGGAGTAGGTCCTTTGGTAAAGGCTTGATAGCTTGAAGGTGATCCGAGGTACAATATGGTTAGTCATCAAGGAGGTTTATCTAATAAACAAGAATTAATGTTTAATGGATCCAATTATGCTTTTAGAGTGCAAGGATGAGGACATACACTATGTCCCTAGGGTTTGATGTATGGTAATCTATTGTGGATGGTTATGTTGTTCCTACTACTCCTCCATCTAATGTTATAGATAAGAATTTATGTGAGAACAATTCAAAGGAAGTGAATGCAATCACTTGTGGTCTTTCAGAGACTAAATACACTAAGATTATACATTACAAATCTAATAAAGAGATATGGGATAAAATGTTAATCATTTATGAAGGAGATTCAAAGGTCAATCTTGCTAAGTTACAAACTCATAGAAGGCAATTTGAAAGTCTCAAGATAAAGGAAGAAGATTATATGGCATCTTTTCTATAGAGAGTTGATGAGATTATGAACATCATCAGAGGTCTTAGAGATAACCTTGAAGAGGATATTGTATTTCAAAAGGTATTAAGGTCTCTATCTCTCAAGTTTGATCTATTTTTTTTTATATAGAATAAAGTCATGATCTTACTCAATTGAAGATGGATCAATTGCATGTCACCCTTAATGCCTATAGAGATGATAGTAAATGATGATATACCACTAAATAAGGATGAAAAATTCATGATATAAATGAAACTAAAAAATAATTTCCAAGGCAAAAAACCCAAAGAGGATGACATATCTAACATTGATGAGGATGAACTAATTACTTTGGTTACTAAGAAATTAAACACAAACTCAGGGAAGTATATGGATAAACTACCCTTTAGATGTTTCAACTATGGAGAGATAGGAAATTTAATTATAAGTAACCTCATAAGCATGAGGATAATGGTGATGAAAATCATGGTGATGGCCAAGATGAAGATAAGAAGACATACAAGAAGAATGGATTCGAAAATCATAACAACAAGAAGAAATCCTTCAAGAACAAGAAGAGTCTCTACACCAAAGTAGAATGTAGCTCATCAGATAAGAGTGAATACAATGACTTAGAGTATGATCATGAATATGATGGTTTTATTGAAGATGAATCTCTATTCATGGATGAGTAAGGAAGTTGCCCACATCAAAAAGAGTCTACTTGGAGTGATTTAGATGATTAAAAAGATGAGATGGACTATGAGATTACATTGATAAATGTTCTTGAAGAACTAAAGATTGAGAAGAAGATCAATAAGAAGTTGAAGCCTCAACTCAAAGACTATGAGGATAAATTTAGTGTGTATGAATAAAATTTGAATGAAAATACCAAGGAGGATGAATATATGGTCAATCATCTTAATTATAAATTTAAAATCATATCTACAAGACTAAAACCTAAAGAAGATGAATGTTCAAGGCATGTTTCTAAAAATGAGTCTTTTAAATATGAGTTAGAAAAGACTTCTAGTAAAGAAGGATGAAACATTCAAGATAGAAACAAAGCCAAGGAAGAAGTTCCAAGGTAAGAAATCCAAAGAGGATGACATATCTGACATTGATGAGGATGAACTAATTGCTTTGATTACAAGGAAATTAAACACAAGCTGCGGGAAGTATAAGGGTAAACTACCCTTCATCTGTTTCAACTATGGAGAGATAGAAAATTTTGATTGTAAGTGACCTCATAAGTATGATAAGAATAGTGATGAAGAGAATGGTGAAGTCCAAGATGAAGATAAGAAGACATACAAGAATAAAGGATTCAAAAAGCATAACAATAATAATAAATCCTTCAAGAACAAGAAGAGTCTCTACACCAAAGAAGATTGCATCTCCTCAGATAAGAGTGAAGACAATGACTTAGAATATGATCATGAAGATGATGGTTCTATTGAATATGAATCTATGTTCATGGATGAGTAAGGAAATTTCTCACATCAAAAATAGTCTACTTGGATTGATTTAGATGGTGATGAAGATGAGATGGAATATGAGACTACATTGACAAATGCTCTTGAAAAACTAAAGATTAAGAAGAAGATCAACAAGAAGATGAAGTCTCAACTCAAAGACTATGAGGATATATTTAGTGTGTATGAAGAAATATTGAATGAAGATACCAAGGAGCATGAAGATATGATCAAGAATCTCAATTATCAATTAGAAATCCTATCTACAAGCCTAAAAGATAAAGAATATGAATGTTCAAGGTATGTTTCTAAAGATGAGCCTTTGAAATATGAATTAGAAAAGACATCTAGTAAGGTGAAGACATTTGTGAGATTTGAAAAGAGATCATGTGATATAGACAATATTCTAAGTGGTCAAAATCATGCTAGTGATAAAACTAGTCTTGGATATGAATAAGAAAAAAATAATGTAACTCAATATAATATGAAGTCTAATGTGAACCAAGACAATCATACTTTGAAGACAAATCATCAGACAAGGAATGAAGGTACTGGCATAATGAAGATAAATTTGATCAGATAGCCAAATGCCATGAGGTATACAAGTTTCAATGGTTACTATTTCACATTTAATCAATATGGTCTTAAATATGGAGAATGCAAGAGAGTTTTTATAAATAATTTTACGTGGTGTAGACACCATAAATCTGCACATGATGGTTTTGAATATCGAAATACTCCTAGATACCCACCTTGGCCAAACTTCACCCACTAACCCACCTTTAACCTGAACCATTAAACTCTAAACTTTAACCCAACCCAACCTTTTTAAACCCACCTTGACCTACCACCTTTGAATACTCAATATCCAATGGTCACCCTAACCATCAATGGTTAGCTTGATCAGCGATGGTCAGGTTTCCAGCACCTAAACTTAACAACTTTATCCATGTGCAGGCTAACATGACAAAATATTATCTATATGTTCACCTTTTCCATTTATTAATGCATTATAAGCCTTGAAATCATCAACCAAATCTCTTATGTAAACTTCTAACTCCATCTCTCTTTTCCTATAAAAGGAGGGGAGCATGAAGTGAAAAGGGATGAAAGATGGAGAGACAATTTATCATATCAAAAATTTTCATCAGGATTTTTTTTGTAGGTCTTCCTTCCAACCAACTAGCTAGAAAAAAAGAGACCTAAAACTCTGCCAAAATTTATTTTCAACCACATGCACCATTACTCTACCAAACTTACTCTAAGCTTCACCAACATCTTCAACCAAATTTAAAGCTAAGTATTTGTTTTCATATATTCATTTAATTTATTTCATTTTAACACCTATACCTAAACCAAACCTTTCCCATTGATACTTATAAGGCCATATCTTACCCTCATGACCATTAACCAACCTCCAACAACCCATAAAACCTTTCTATAACCAACCCATAACATATTCTAGCCAAAACCAATAAGTTGTCTAAACCCACAATGACCACTGATAGTCACCTCAACTGTTGATGATCACCCTAACTATTGATGGTCACCTTAAATGTCAATGGTCACCATAACTACCAATGATCATCTTGACCATCAATGGTCACTGTGTGCACTTTTTTTACCAAAATTCATCAACCTCAACCAAAACCCTAATTTCTTGGCCCTTGTCACCTCACAAACCAGAAACAACAACCTAACCTTACCTGAACATTTATTTAATGATTTAGAATTCATTAAAATTTTATTTTGTTATAACACAAGCATTCATTTAAAAATTATTTATTTCTTTAGATCTATTACTTTTTATGTTATACAACCTTTCATTTCAATGTTAAATGTATTAAAAGGTGGATTAACAGCCTCCTAGATAGCTCACACTTCTTGGATCTAGCTTGCTAGGTAATCCACCCAAAATACCTAACTAACTAACCCTTTTTATAGTTCTCTCTTATTTTAGGTCATTCTTTCCAAATCAAAGAAGAGTATTTACGACCATCTGGATTATGGAGTGAACAACCATCTAGGTTCTACTAACCTCTACCCCTCTTTCAATTTTACCTTTCTTCCATAAATAGATAAAAGCAAAAATTTGAGTAAAACATTTTGGCACACCCAGTGGGACCTAGTTACATCTAGTCCCCTTTTTTTTCTTTATTATATGCTCATACAATGAAACTAAAAACTTCTTTTAGGTATAAAATTAACTGCATACATTGATTTCTTACATGTTTAGCTCATTTATTTAAATTAAAATCAAAGTAATCAATCATAGCTTCACCTCTCTATCACAGACCATACCAAACCACTTATCAATCAAAACATCTTAACACCTGACATAAGGCCCACCTAGTATTTCATCGACTAGTGGTAAACCTTCACCCTTTGGTTATCTTACTTGGACTTCACTACCAATAAGAGAAACCAAAACTTAGCTCTCTAGTTGAGTCTAAACTCTATAAATTAGTATATACTATCTAAGGACTTGACACCGTTATCACTATGGTGTATGAAGTGAGGGGGTAGGCCATAATATCAAGACATTTACTAACTTCCAATAGAGATTTTTGGGATCTATAACTAACCTGAAACCAACCATAGACTTCTCTTCTAGTACCCACTTTACAAGTCAAGTCTTCAAATATTTTTTCTAACTTAAGGCATAAGCCAAAAGAAAGACTGAAAATAACCTTAGGACTTAAGTTACTTTAGTGTGTATTTTATCTTTTTGTCTTTTTTTTCTTGACTTATCTTTGTTTGAGTTGTGAGAAACATACCTTCCCCATCCTACCTCCATTACCTTTCCCAATGGGTAACTAGCCTATATTCTATCCTAGAGATCCTAACTTTACTTTGTTAGGATCTTAGAGAACAACCATCTCACCTTAGAGTGATACCTTGCATCATGAGCCACTAATGATCCTAACCTAACCTATAATCAATCATATCTCATCTACAACTAACCATTAACCTATCAACAACCTATCAACATCTATCATATCAATCACCCTAACCTCATCAAATTATAAGATACCTACCACAACCAACATATCAAACACCCCAACCATCATATCAATTACCTCAACCTACCTTATCAACCTTACCAAACCTATCAAATCAACCCAACCTATCAAATCAACCAACATTATCAACCTTACCTAACCTTATTCACAACCAACCCAACCTCACCCACAATCAATCAAACCCTACCTATCACCTATCAAACCTCAACTACAATGAACCAATAAATTGTCAACTACCACCTAAGCAAGTTACAATGTTAATGGAGTGGATAATCAAAGTAGAGTCATTTATTTCTGGTACCCATGACCAATTAAACCTCACCTATAACTAATCAAATCTCAACTACAACCAACTAACAACCTATCAATGACAATTTCACCATCATCATACTCAACCAACAACCCATCAACACCAACTTAATAATTATCATAACCAACCTCAACTCCAACCTATCTAACCTCATCAACCATTGGGTCACCTACCCCAACCTACTTTGAGGCAGCCCTCTTTATCTCAACATCAAGATTTGGTCTATCCTCTTGACCATCCAGCCAAAAATTATCAAACTAACTTATCAACCTTACCTACAACATCAAAATAACCCACCTTATCAACCTTACCCAAGAAATTAAACCCACCTAACCTATCAACTCAACCTAACCTATCAAACTAGCTAACCTCATCAAACCAATTGATTAGCTTACAAACCCAAGATCAATCCATTATTAAACCTCTTTTTACACCCATTATTGTGCACACCAATAACCAAATCCCTCAACATAATTAGGCCCTTCCATTAGATTTAGTTCTTAGTTAACCTATAATTAAGGAAACCATAATCTAACCCTTAACTAAACCACTTGTTAGCCAAATGGAACCTTATAAATGTTATTTTAAAACCCTAATCAAGGAAACCAATAAACCTCTTAAACTCACCCATGTGGAACCAACCTACTAACCTTTTCCACTCACCCATGTGGAACCAACCAATTAACCTCTTTCACTTACCCATGTGGAACCAACCTACCAACCTATTCCACTTACCCATGTGGAAACAAACTACCTACCTTTTCCACTCACCCATGTGGAACCAACATACCAACATTTTCCACTCACCCATGTGGAACCAACATACCAACCTTTTCTACTCACCCATGTGGAACTAACCAACCTATCTCTTCCACTTACTAATCTTTAAAAACCTACCATCAAACCTACCTTACCTATCATCAACCCTACCTTACCTATCATCAACACAACCTTACCCAACATCAACTCAACCTTACCAACTATCAACCCAAACAAAAACCAACCCATCAAATCAAATAAACCTTTCTAATCTACCCTTACCTCAACCAAGCTCTCTCTTTGGGACAATCAGACACTATTATCTAACCTGCATTTATTTTGGGATAGTGTTGTCAAACCTATCCTAACCTGACTAAATCAAATCCAACTACATTTTCCTAGCCTTGGTGCAATAGGATAAATTCCACCTAAACCATCACCTACAAAATTGACCTACTAACCACTAACAACTAAAAACCCTTTGGAAGATGGATGAAGTCATCTTCACCCCTTCTAAACCCTCTTATTAACCAACACCTAACCTTGGGATAATTTTCCTATCTTGGACCATCTATGGAAACAGAAAATTGGGGGAACTTTCCCTCCATAAGGCTTTGACCATTTATCAACCCAAACCATACCTTAACAATTAACCAAACTAAACCTTGGCATTTTTACCTCAACCTATCAACCAAACCTAAATTGTTATAGATTACCTTTCTCCTTCACCCAACCAAACTTATTAAGAGTCACCTTCTCCCCAAAATTTTGGAGAGTACCTTCTCCATCAACCTAACCTAAACTAAGTGGTATACTAAATTAAGGCAACCTATTTGGATACCACCTAACCTGTTTGGGAGTCACCTTCTCCCCAAAACTTTGGAGAGTAACTTCTCCATCAACCTAACCTAAAATAAGTGTTATGCCAAATTTGAATAACCCATTGGGACACCACTTAACCTATTTGAGAGTCACCTTATTCCCTAACCATTGGATATTACCCTTCTCCACCTCATAACAAACCATTAGTGATTACCCTTCTCCAACATACTATCACTTAACCAATCTCACCTTTTTTTCAATATAAATATTTTTCATGTCTAATCAAGTGTCAAAAAATATCTATGGGACATATACTCTTCTGATTGACATTAAACATTTGTGCAAGAATGTATTTGGGGAATATCAGAACCTCAACCTCCTCAAATATTTTTGCATTTATGCACTTGTTCTTTGGTTAAAACAAATTCTTTGTCATCTTATGTATAACTTAAGCTCATCCCTTATTTTCAATCACCTTCATCTCCTTATATTTAAGGACAACTTATTAAAATAGGATCATGTGATTATCCATCACAAACTTAGCCTAATCTTAAGCATGGATACCATGGCTTTACCCATGATATGATCCTCATGTTACTTTTCAACCTTTTTAGGATAGATTACCATAGTTGTTGCCACTTAAACCACCTATTTTACCCATCATCAACCTCCTTGTGCTATGGACTTACCTCCATAAAGGAAAACCTTAGGCCTATATAGATATTCCATGTCGAAACCAACATTAAAAAAATTTGGGATACCAAAATGTCACTTAGGTCAATATCTCTATCATGCAGATTGATCCCTTAAAGGATAATTTCCCCTAAACAATCAAAATTGATTAAATTTAATGTAGACTACTCCCTTAAAGGATAGTTATCAAACATAAACAAATCCAAACTTAGACTACTCATTTGAAGGATGGCTAAGTTAAATTTTTCAAAATAAATCATTTGAAGCTTCCTACATTGATTAGCTTCCCAAACCTATCAAACAAAGCAAGAATAGACCCTATATCAAAATTAGAACAAACAATCTAAAGAAAGCTATAATCATCTTTCACAAAAGCATCCATAGACTTCCTACATTGATCAGTCTACACTTAACATTAAGACATGGAATTGTTTATCATGGTTCTTAGGTCACCTATAGAAGGTACAAACCATCCCTACAATAAGGTTACCCTACCTATCACCCACTACCCATCATTAATCTCCCCTTTTTTCTTCCACAAATCCAGGGATTTTTTTATCTTACTTGACACTATGTGATCAATCTAAATGTTTTTTAACCATCAAACTAACAAAAACAAAAAGCATGACAAAGGCTTATGTTCATAAGCCCACCCATCTTGCCATCTTGGTCTTTGTCAATTGGAGAATTTAGCCTCCTCTTTATACTTTCATGACCACTTAGGAAGACATCTCTCCCCCCTTTTAAGTAATTGAAACCAACCCATCAAACTAACTAATCAATTAACTTATTTGAGAATCACTTTCTCCACCAACCAATTAACCAAACCATCAAACCTTATATTTTACCCTTCTCTTACCAAACCAAAACCTAACCTTTGGAGATTACGCTTCTCTAACCTACACTTACCTTAACCATGAACCATTAGAGATTAGCATTCTCCTATCAAACCCAAAACCAAGTGGTACATTAAATTGGGGAAACACATTTGAAATAACACCCAACCAAATATTTAGAGATTACATTTTTCTACAAAAAGTTAATATCTAGAGATTACCTTTCTCCATAAACCTTCGACCAAACTAAACCAAGTGGTACATAAAATTGGTGTAACCCATTTAAACACTAGTAATCAACCTTTAAAGAGCACCTATTCTCCACAAACCAATCATGAACCATTGGAGAAAACCCTCTCCAATCAACCAAACAACCATCTGACCATGTCCACCTTGATGTTGCCCATTTTTAGCCCAAATTATTTGTATATTTTATGATGACCTTGCCTTGGTCCTTTTAGCTATAGCAACCAACATTACGATGTTAAACATTTGAATTTACACCACCCCATGCATGATTATACCATTTATGTTTTTAAAAGGACCACTTCCTACCCTAGATACATATGAAAACACCAACCCTATCTAGGAGACTTGATAGGAATGACCCAATCAACTATGACCAATACTGTGGACTAGTTACCCCATCACCAATCCTTCTCGAACTGACCTTATTTTTACCAAAATTAGCAAAATTAGTCCTTACATTATCTTGGCTATCAAAATTAGTCATATTTTGTGTGCATGTTTGTGCCTTAATACCCAACCCCACCTACCACCCTTGTCACATACCTTCCCATCCACTTAACCACTCATCAAACTCAAACTTGGTTCTATTTCACCTCATCAACTCTTGGTTTGAGGGGGATTGCCTCCTTCCATACTTAGGGAAACCAAACCTTTGACCCACAAACCATTTTTTTTTTCAGCTTATTTATCCAAGCCATATAATAAAAAGGGGAAAATGTAGACATTAAAAATCCACACACAATGGTTTTGAATGTTGAAATAACTCTAGATGCCCACCTTTTCAAAAATTAACCCACTAACCCACCTTTAACCTAAACCATTCAACTTTGACCTTTAACCTAGCTTGACCTTATTAAACCCACCTTAACCCACCACCTTTGAATACTTAGTTGCCAATGGTTACCCTTACCATTAATGGTTAGCTTGACTGCCAATGGTTAGTTTTTCAGTACTTGAACTTATGAACTTGATCCATGTGTGAGCTAACACAAAACAATATTATCTATATGTCCACATTATTTATTTGATAATGCATCAAATGACTCAAAATCATCAATCAAATCCCTTATGGGACCTTCTACCTCCATCTCTTTTTGCCTATAAAAGGAGAGAGGTATGAAGTGAAAAGGGATGAAATATGGAGAGACAATTTGTCATATCAAACTTCTTCATTAGGATTTTATTTTACAAGTCTTTTTTCTAGCCAACCAGCTAATAAAAGAGACATAACACTACCAAAATTATTTTACAACTATAGGCACCATTACTTTTCTAAAATTCCTCTAGGCTTCACCAATATCTTTAACTAACTTCAAAGCTAAGTAATTAATTTCATATATTTATTTAATTTAAACACCTCTACCTAAAACAAAATTTTACTCATGATAATTCTAAGGCTATCTCTTACCCTCACACCCATTAACTAACCTCTAACAACCCATAAAACCTTTCTATAACCAACCCATAACCTATTTTGGTTGGAACCAATAAGCTACCCAAACTCATAGTGACCGTTGATGGTCATCTCAACTATTGATGATCACCCTAACCACCAATGGTCACCTTAACCATCAACAGTCACCATAACCTTTGAAGGTCACCCTAACTATCGATAGTCACTATGTGAAATTTTATGATGAAAAACTAGAAACCACTAACAACCACCAACCTGAACTAAAACCTTGTTTTCTTAGCCCCTATCACCTCATAGACCATAAATAACATCCTAACCTAACCTAAACATTTATTTAATTATTTAGCATTCACCTAAAATTTATTTTTTTATAACACTATCATTTATTTGAGAAGTAGATCTAGTACTTTTTATGTTATGAAAACTTTCTTTTCAACATTGACTTGTATCAAAAGGTGGATTGATAGCCTCCTAAATAGCTCATGCTTCTTGGATCTAGCTTGATAGGTAATCACCCAACCTACCTAAATAACCAACCCATTTCTAATTATCTCTTATTGGAGGTCATTCTTAGCAAACCAAAGATTATTATCTACAACCATCTAGATTACAGAGCACACACCCATTTAGGTTATACTAACCTCTACCCCTCTTTTAGTTTTACCTTTCTTCTATAAATATATAAAATCAAAAAATTGAGTAAAACACATCGAACTATGATGGGGGTCATCAATCAAAAGGTGTGAATAGATTTAAGTTCTTTAATTGTCTTGTTGTAGGACAATTTGTAAATCATTATCCACATAATATTAGACAAGGTGAGTCCTCTTCAAAAAGAAGAGGTTGTTTCACTTATCCTGACAAAGGACATATTATAAGTCTCTATCCAAACAGTATAATATAAAACATGTTTCCATCAAATAATATGCTGTGATAAAATTGTGAATAGAGAGGTCACATTGCTAGGTTCTACAATCAAAAGTCTACAAGTCATAATAGGTTTAATCTGTCTCCTAGAGTGAAAGGAAGAAGGTAAGTTAACTCATGGAAGTTAAAGGTGACAAGTGTAAGTCATGATGAGTTTGTAGGTCTAATTAATTTTTTTCTATGATGGAGAAAGATATAAAAGTTAAAGAGTGCCAAGAGGTCTCATTATCTACTCATGTTGAGAATGAAGAGATTGAGCTCAACGATAAGACCAAGATACTGGTTGAGGCTAGTTCTGAGGTGTGTATGGATCCAAGTGAACATCCTAATGTTGTTAAGAATGTATCATGCAAAGAACATCAATTATATATGTTTAGTGATGAGGTTAAAAACTTCAAGGTGGATTATTTAGATGAAAATCCTAAGAATAATAAGAACTATAAACATCAAATGAGCAAGGAGGAGAAAGAATATAAGTATTTGTGGGCAACTCCTGGTTTCACATTATTCTAGGACATTGTGAAGTAGGATGTCTCTACCTATGATACTTAGGAGACATATTATTTTGATAAATCAAGTTTGTGTGCTAAATTTCATAATGTTAATCTATACAAAGACTTTTACTAATCTTAGAAGGTCATTGGTTAAGGTGGAGCAACAAGTTCATGAGCTTGCTTTAAAGGTTTGTAAAGGATCTATAGTACAAGGTTAAAATGGGAGTTTTTAGGAGGCCTAATGAGATTTATGGATTTTCAAGAAGGTTTTGGTGCTTAGAAAGGTTTGTGTATTACTTTGTGATGATATCTCAGTGTTTTTATGGTCTAAAGGTATGTTTAATGCCAATTAAATATTTTTGAGTGCTCTCAGTTTTCTCAATTTTTGGCTTAAGAACAAGCAAGCCTAAAATGGGTTATAGGAAGTCATGGATACCAAATTTTTGAAGGCTCAAATATTGGTTTATAAGTGTGTGATGGGGATCTCGAGGTGTAAAAATAGTTTTAGAGGTGTGTGTTAAACAGAAGGAGGTTTATTGACCTTATTTATTTTAAGATTCTAATGTTTTGGGCTATGCTTAAAAAAGTAATTTTCCTTGTGAATTTAGGTCTAAGTATTATTAATATGTTTAATGGGATAAATGGGTCATCAAATTAAGCTTCATATAGATCTGAAGGTTTTTGGATTTCATGTTATTCAATTTTTTGTCAAGATGGAGGTTTAATTAGATAGTAGGTTTGTGAAGGAAGTATGTTTTAGAGGATGAGACATGTAATGAAAATTTGTATGATTGTTGTGGAATATTAGAGAGTTATAAATATGAATTTTTAGTTCCTGAATGTGTGTCTGCTAATGTTATTGGATTTACAAGTTCTAGGTAGGGCTACAACGACACTAGACATGCCTAATTTATAAAAGAGTGTTTTTTTCTTAGTTTCTCCAAAAGAGAAAGGTATGTATGTTTAAAGGAGAGTTATTAGGTTGTTTTAGACCACTTTTCCTATTTTTTAGTGGCATGAAGTTATGTTTATGATTCTTGAGGTGGTTTGAGAGAAGAAGCTAGTAAGCATGTATGGTGGTTCTTCATGGTGTGTGGAGATTTGAAGATGATCAAGATGTTTAATGGCTCATGTTTATTAGGGTAAGTCCCTATCAGATGTTTTTTTGGTAAGTTATATCATATTTCAAATACTTTTGTATGTTATTTCTTCATTGGTTGAAGAGACTATTGACATGCAGCAAGAGGAAGTTGTCAAGATAAGAAGAGGTAGGCTCAAGGTAGGGGGAGTTTGTATCATATTTATAAGGTGGTTATATCCTATTTTTTTTATGTTTATGTCCTCAAGATCACTTTGTTCCCACTTTGTCATTATGTCAAAGGGGGAGAAGATTCATATTGTGAGAGTGTTTGAAGAGATAGAAGGAAAGTGAGCTATATATTGATATATACGATGGTTGTTGACATCAATAAAAAAGGGGTAGATTTTTGGAGACTTATCAATGATGTCATGATGATTTCATGGAGGTTTCTAGGTGAGTGAATGAATTGCATTGATTGTCTATGTGACAATGACAAAGTGTACAATGTGTTTGTCCTAGTATGCTTGAAGAAAGCTTGGTTGATATTCATAGTTTGCATGGTTTAATATGTTTAGGGATGATTATGGAGTATTTAAAATGTGAATTATGTCCCTAATATTTTTTATATTCTTTAAGATCTTGTGTGCATTAGTGAATTTAATTTGGTTGATCATTTTGTCATCTAGACATTTTGGGTCTAGTGGAAGAAAATTTTAGTAGGCAATTTGATGACATTACCATTGCCATGTGTGGATGAGTCAGGGGGAGTTGGTCATATGGATCTGGTCACATTATTCCCTAGTTGATTTTTAATAAATTTTATATCATGCAATGAAATCCATCAAAAGATATGCAAGTGCAAAGTTAGGCTCTCAAGAAATTTGACAGTGTTTTCCCATACTTAGCTAAATTTGCATGAGGCAAGAAAGAGCTAAGTAAGTAGTTTGGTGATGGAATATATCACACATGTGGATGTTTAAAGATAATTTTATCATATGGTTTTGTTTAGTTTATTTGTGATAAATCTCAGATCATGCACCGAAGCACATCAAAAGATATGCATGTGTAAAATTGGACTTCTAGGTAATTCTTGACATCGTTGGCTCTATGGTAGATAATTCTAAGGAGGAATTTTAATGTTGTTATATATCACAAATTTTATGGTTTTAGGATTATT
Organism: Torreya grandis; assembly: GCA_037957365.1. Lineage (NCBI taxonomy): Eukaryota > Viridiplantae > Streptophyta > Pinopsida > Cupressales > Taxaceae > Torreya > Torreya grandis. The sequence continues at coordinate 246,330 of JARHVA010006708.1, read as the reverse complement.
TTTACACATGGTTATATTATCCTATATGAGGATATCATATGGTCCAAGTTTGAGAACATGCGAGTGAGTGAGGTAAAAGATATAACTATGTAAAGATGGTCTTCTAGGAAGATTGCAATGGTTTCCATACTTAGTCATTTTGCACAAGTTAAATTTTGAGAAAGATCAATGGAGCATGTTTCTCTAAGATGTTAGGAAGAAATGATATGGTTCTAATTGTTCAATGTTTAACACTGAGCATATATAAAGATCAAGATTTTTCCAAGGATCGTTAGTGAGTAGATGATCATACAGATAGAGATCAATGATGCACTTTAAAGTCAAGAGGTCAAAGTTATATTTGTTTATAATTATAAATTGAGGATAATATCAAAGAGATCAATGAAATTCATAAGGTCAAATTTCCTAGATTTCATGAAATGGGGTTAACATGTTCAAGGTTTGACATTTAGCATTGGTGTACTATGTGTTAAAGGTCAAGCTTCATTTAATAAGATCAACTGTGCATGTTTAATCTAAGTAGTGAGGTATCAAGATGTAATTTTTGTGTTCAAATTTTAACTATGATTGTTTGCATTTGAATATTTGAATTTGTAAAGGAATTACTAGTGTCTAGTTTTTGGGCCATATATTTCAATCTATGTAGAATTTATTGGTAGTGTAAAAATAAAACTTGTAGAGGATTTTAAGGCAAATCTATAAATATGAATTTTTAGCTATAAAATTATGTATAGTCAAATTTATGAAGGTCTAAATTTGATTGTGTGTTTGACTATGTTTTTCAAGTGACCTGAGAAGGATATTTGAGCTCGTTTTGATGGTATTTTGATGTTTCGAGATGAATTACATATTTAGGAGTGTTGTAGACTCCATGAAGATGATATGTATGGATTTTTGAGATGTGATTAATATATCTTGAGTATGAAAAATGATTAATAAGTTGACTATGTTCATTTATGGTGTCCTTATGAACAAGGCTAATGTTTGAGTTGATTGAGGTTAAATAGAAGAATGCAATGATGACTATAAGAATTTAAGGATGACTAAAGGGTCATGAAGAGTGGAACTATGATTTTCAAGGTGGTCCTATGTTTATATTTTTCTCATCATTGTACCAATGGAGTAATTAGGTCTTCAAAAGAACTATAAGGACTAGTTTGGCCTAATTGAAAGGGGTTGTTGCTTAAGGGTGACCTATGGGTGCTTTGGCTGACCTATGTGGATGGTATTGACATGTGTGTCAATTAGATAGATACCTGAAGGGTTAAGTCATGCCTATTGGTTGACCAATTTTTTGGTGATCATGAGTTATCTATAAATGGTGAAACTAAATGTGTCAATTTCTATACTTTGTGAGAGACTTAAAAGAGGCTTGTGTGTGTGAGTTGTGGAGTGAAGGAGAGGTAGAGTGGATAATAGATGATTTGATGAGTAGATTAGATTTAAGACTATGTGTATGACCTATGGGTCATATTTTTAATGATAAAATAGTGCTCTTTCAAGTTGAAGATGAGCAAAGAGGTTTAGGGTGATCTAAAATGTGGCTTTGCATGCATTGAGTGCGTAGTGTTGAAGAGAGATAATATAATTTATGTCTCCATTAGATTGGTAGGCAATCAATGTTTAGGATATGTGTTGATCATAGGTGTTATTTTAACTACTCAACATCTAATGGGGTTTTTGCCTTCTTACAAGGTGAAACTTTCTAAAAGTATAGTTGTTAAGGTAGCTTAACTAGATAGTTGTGGTAGCACCTTATAAGATTGTAGTCTCATGAAATAGGGATAGCAGTTCCTTAATCTTTTAAAGCTAGTCTAAATTGGTTCTTTTTTATATAGTATAGTAGTCCAATTTCAAGTTATAATGGGTTTTCTCCGCAAGAGGGTTTACCACATATGTCATGTGTTACGGGCTTGATCTTACATTATATCTCATTTTCATTGATATGAATTATGTATATGCTTCATGAATGCGTATGGTAACTAATTAAGAGTTTGTAAGGATTGAAATTGAAGTTAGATTATTTGGGCTCACTAATTCCCCCCCCCCCCAACTCTCAGTGACTATAATTCTAACAAGGAACACTTTACAACTCATATACCAATACCACATGATCTATAGGTCCTCTTTAAGTGAAAACATCCATTATAGCACTCTTATGCTAACCCCCAAATAGTTCAAACACCTTTTTGCACACACAGTCATTATAAACTAAAACATATTCAACTTATAACCATTTTATCATACTTCATATGATTGTTAAAACCTTCATAATGAAAATATATAGTCCTCATGGAGTCTTAAACATACTCCAATAGTTATCTCACCTTTAAACATCAAGATAATAACAAGCATAACTTAAATACCCTTCCCAAGTTACTTTTAGAACATGCACAAACACAAAATAAAATTTGAACCTCAATATATTTGAATATACAAAATTTTATATCTTAAAATCTATATAAATAGATGCACCTTATATTTCTATACAAATTCATTTTTTACACCATGAGCAAATTCTATATAGATCAAAAGATATAACACAAAAACTGATCACAAGTTTTTCCTTTGAAAATTTGAATATTTAAATCCAAATGGCCACAATAAAACTTCGGTCACTTAAAAAACATCTCATGACCTCAAATCTTATATTAATTATGCACCATCAATTTTCTTAGAACTTTAACTCATTGTGCACCACTGCCCAAATGTTTAGCTTTAAACAGTTATCCTCATCTCATTGTTTCTTCACACCTTGGAAAATACATTCTTCATTGATCCTTTTATAATAAGCTTGATTTATACCTAGTTTAAGAATCAAATACTTTTACCTTTTTGACTTGATATGTGTTAGATCAATTTATACAATCACCTATGAACTGTTGGATCTTTATTTGGTCCTAATCTTTAACATCAAGTAAAATAGATTATGGGGACCATTATTATATGTCTGGAAGGATAAATTTGCTCAATCATATATTTTACCTCGCTCACTTACATGTTCTCAAATTTTAACCATATAAACCATACAAAATACTGGACAAACCCATATGACCATTTCTTCTTGAAGCATCCATGCATGCGAGATATGCCATCACCAAACTACTTACATAGATCTTTATTATACTTAGACAAATAACATAATAAAGTTTAGATTCATTTCATTTCATCAATATTTGATGTGATGAAATGTAGACCATTAGATCTACCTTTGAAAATTAACTAAGTGTTGGACCTTAGTTTACTTTTATCTGAGGGACCAATTTTGCACCTTAGTAACTTTGGTTTCACTTAGTCACATGATTTGAAATTTGAACCATGTGATCTCCTCATAGAGGATAATCCATCCATATATTGAATATCTCTTATAACCCTCACATGTGTGAGATATGATGACATAAAAAATGCCTCCTCATATTTTTTTGTTATAGATCCATTTATGCCTAGATGAACAAAATGAAGAACTAGGTGAATTCCACTCATGCAAATAATCTCTCCAATTATCCTTGAACACTAATAATACCCCTTACACATGATCAATAATTTAGACTCATCCCTAATCATCTCTAAACAATCAAACTCTAAATATCAACCAAGCCTACTTCAAGCATACTAGGATAAGCAAATTCTAAACTTTGTCATTGTCTTTTTAGACTATCAAGGCACTTCATCCAATCACTTGGACACTTATATGAAATCACTTGGAAAATTTCCAACATCCCAAAAACTAGGCACAAAATATTTTAAAATTAAGTAAGGAATTAACCCAAGTTGCACAATCCAAATGTGAGAAGAAAACATCTAAGACAAAAATAAGTGAGGCCTAGGAATAAACTAATCAACATTTGAATTTAAATTTTATAAGGCAAATTTTAAACTTGGTTTATAATACTTGGTTTCTCAAATAAATAATGTTTTAGACCAAAATAAATAGCATAATGAGACTAATCCTAAAACAAAAGTCATATGTGATTTAGAACTTAATTTATCACAAGGTAAAGGTTTTGAAACAATGTAAGAAACGTAATGATGTTATCTCACTCAAAAGGTATGATAATTATTTTATTTCAAAACTCTAACACAAAGACTTAGAATAAAATGGGTAGTGTAATGACACCCCTTTCAAACGTGTGACACACATGCAAAAAGTTTTGACAAACGTCTAAGGCATGCATGGAATCAAATGGATGAAATAACACCTCTTTAGGATAAAGGGGTGTATAATCATGACTTGATTTTATGTAGGTTTATTGACAAACAAAAAATAATTTTTGAATCAAAACAATGATGGTAAAAGAAAAAACATAAAAATACCTAAGTGTATCATCATATTCCTAAAAATTGATATAGATGTTTCATATCATCAAATTCTATCTATATAATCCTTGAAAGGAAATAATTTATTAATCAAAAAATTAATGAAAAGTAGGGTTTTTAGGACCCCTCTTCTCTCAAAATTTAGTATGATGACATGGAACTTTGGGCTACTTACCCTACAATTATAATATTTCTATGTCAAGTGGGGTTTATCTAAAAATATATAATTTTTGCACATTCTAAATGGTTCCATATGTGTGATTAACATTAGGGTGAAACACATCATTTGTATTCAAGCTAATTGGATTATTGTAAAAATGTCTTGTCATTTTTACAATCACTACATCCACCAATTTCTCAATGTAGTGTAATGTCCAAATTAAACCATTGTTTCAAGGGAAATGGTAATCAATGGAGGTAGTTTAATGACTCAAACCACCTTCCTAGTGATTCACCAGCTCAATTTTTATATCCCACCATGAAATAGGGTTGAAATGATGCTGATAAATGAATTTCCAGGTCAACACTTCCCTAAATAACTTATGGGGAGGTGATGAAATTATGCCCACAAGCCAAGATGCAAGATATAAACATAGAAGGACTTTAAAGTAATTTTTGGATCACCCAAGTCACTTGTATATTAGGGAGTGCCTTTATGACATTCCTTATATTCTTGGACTAAGTGACAAAAGTAATGGACAAAGTGGTTTTGGTCACCCAAATTCCCTAAATGGGATGGGGGGAGAACATAGATGCTAAGTCTATTTTGTAAAAACACACAACAAATTAACAAAATGATAAAAAATCAAGATATTAAGAGAAATTAGTCTAAGTTTGAGTTCATTTTTAAAAACACCAAGTGAAATGTGATGTGAAATTTATCCCCTTGGATTTGTTTATGGATTTGTGAATTTTAAAAAATAAAAATAAAGTGACTAAATAATGTTTAAATACCAAATATAAATGTGTTTTGAAAACATAAAGTGCTAAAATCATCTTTCCTTGGCATTTGGGTCTTGAAAAATGTTTTAGGGGGTTATTTTTCTTAGAATCTAAAAAGAAAATGAGTAATCAATAATTGAAATTTAGCTCTCAGGTTTCCTTTCTTTTTCACACAGTGTAATGCCTCATCTTTGCAAAGCAATATCACATTTTTACAAAACCAAAACTATTAATTCAAACCTATAGTTTAGTAGAAAAAAAGGATTTTTATCATAAAAACACATTTACACATAAAAATTTCATTTCACGAGTGCAATAATGCATCTTCACACCTTAAAACTGCACTTTCCTATAAAACAAATAATGTTAATACCAAACTGCATATTGCGAGCATAATGCCACCTATTATAGACAAACTAACCTTTACAAGTTCACTCAATACCACATTTATTACTAAAATAATGTATAGTTTTAATTCAATATCAAAAATACATGTAAAAATATATTATAAATATGCAAAATTACATTTTTAGATGTGAAACTGACTATTGTGAGGCAAAATCACACTTACCCAATGCAATACTACAACTTACAGGTAGGACCACATATAATGATGCAATAATACACTTACACAATGCAAAAATGATACTTTTAGGAAAAATCACATCTATACTTTTTCAAATCTATAGAGCAAAACTACATGTTATAGATTAAAATTTTCAACTTCCTGTGTCTCATCTGTGAGCTTCATTTTTTCACTTTTTTGGTCATTAAATGAACATTTTAGCATGAAAAATGTTAGCAAGAGGTTTTAAAAGGCCATGAGAATAAGTTTTTGGGTTTCATGTCCCACCAAATATTTCATTATGTGATCAAGGAATCCAAGAGGGGAGCTTAGTATGGTGTTATTCACAAAAATAAAATAAAAACAAACACACAAAAAACTAACACCTATATCATAGATAATTAAGGAGCTAGAGAACTACATAAATAACTAACCATTGAAATAAAAACAAGATATTTTACCTTCTATGAGCACAAGTGTTTTGAGTTGGAAATGGAATGATTGTTGGAATCACAATCACTGAGAAGGGGGGTGAATCAGTGTCCTTAATACTCTTTTAATTTCACTTCATAATTAATTCATTACCATTCATTAAGCAATATCAACCCAATGCACATAAGCATGAAGAAAGCATTAATCAACCAAATAAATGAATAAGCAACCATACCACATCATATAGGTGGGAAAACCTCATGGGGGATAAAATCCAATGAAACAAAGCTTATACAATTAGTCTTATAAATCAATGAATCAATGTTTAATTGAGCACCAACCCAACAAGGAGTACCAACCCCTAAGTCACCAAGCACCCACTTAGCTGTAGAAAGTACCAACTTGATAGGAGGCACCAACCCCATTATTGATCAAGCACCCACTTAGACACTAATGAGTTATCCACATTTTTATTTATGATTATCAACACATGATTATGGTCTTATTATACTCTCTCTATTTCTTCTACCCTATATGATATCAATGTCATACTCAATCTTCTATCTACTCTTTCTACATATTATCTATCTCATCATGGCCTTATCAACATATTCAAGCCTCTAATATCCATCTATTCATCTATGATAACCTAATATGATTATACTCTTATCCTATTTGTCCTTATTTTAATATTCAATATATGATGGCCCTCTTCTTCAGCTCTTCACACACTTTGATTCCTCTCAAACTGGCTTCTAGCCTTCTTCCCTCAACTAACCCTCTTCTTAACTTGATTAGGTCATATTAAATTGATTATAATATTCATAATTTATATTATATATTAATGATACTCATTTTATTTGCCACATGACCTCCCCCTACTCTTATTTGTTCTTTTTTATTTGCTTACACACACTCTTACTCAGCTCTTACAAATAGGCCTAAAACTGCCTTGTACTTATACTAGTCTCTTGATCTCATGCACATTGGTCAGCCATACACACTTGTAAACTTATATTAAACATAAAATAGGTCTTAGGAAATTTTATAAATATGAATCAACCAATAAATTAGGTAATCCATAATTAATAGAATAAATTCTCTTTTAGGTCATAAGGAGACCTAATTCATTTAGGCCTTCATTAGAGCACATTACACTTTTTATTTCTTAAAACTCTTAAAAAATACAAATAAAGTAGGAAAACATAATACTAAAATAAAATATACCTTATTAAACTTCCATTTAGTTCCAAAACACCTTTTAGGTCCAACTACTACTTGAACCTCTTCTTAAAAGATTGTTCACAATAGGCCTGCACATACACAAAATATTTATCTTAAACAACTAAAGCATAATCACAATTTTTTCAAAAAAATATGGAAAAAAAATCAAAATTAAATAAACATAATTACCTAAATATCATCCAAAACTTAATTATATGCTTCAACTCAAGGTATACAAGCTCAAACTTTTCTCAGCAAGATGCTTACTCTAAATTGCCACCTAGTCTCAAAACACAATCATGGAAACATGAACTTATAACATATAATATAAAATCATCAAGGAATTATAATATATATAAATTATCTTATAACCTCCTAAAATAAACCTTAAACAAAAATATCATAAGCATTAATGGCAACTATTTATCTTGTAGACCTATTTGTTGACCTTCTCTCTCACACTCTTTACTCAACTGAATAAGCCACTTTGGCTTTAATGTTCCAAAATATTACACTAAATTCCAAGATTATTAAAAGCATGGATAGAAAATTTAGGTAGGAAAAAACATAATTATGTGCATTTTATATAAACTCATGCAATAAAATCCCAAACCCATCGTTGCAACATGCTTACCCAAAACTGTCAGTTTGCCTTGAAGACCAATCATGGCAATTTTGAATTTCAACACCTATGTACACACATTCACAAGATACTAATGAATTTTAATGATTATATATGATAATTATATAATTATAAAATATGTATATATCATGGTCATATGGAAATATTGGTCTTGAAGACCAATCTTACAACCTTGCACCTTTATTGTCTCATCTTCACTAGACAAGTCAACTTATAAGTAACATTTTCATCATTACCATTGACATATATCCAACATTAAAATTTATTAAATTTATTTAAAAAAATCTCCATGCACTTGGATTCATCCCTAGTCCATGTTAGCACATCCCTAATTAATTTCTCACTTCTACCTAGTTTTCTCATTGTCTGCACCACTAGGTCTGTTAGTGATTGGTCAACTTGTATGACTATTTTATCACACATAAGGGATATAATATACTTACAAACCACATTTAAATAATATACAAGTCTCAATATTCAATATTTATTCAATAAGTAACTTTTAATTGATCAACTTTGACTATTATAGTAATTTTTTTAGAAATAAGGCCTTTCTTGTAGGGTCCAACCACTCACCTAAAAAACCAATCAAACTTGGAGATACCTCAAATTTTTTAATATAACCTCCAATCCCTTAACTATCCATATTAAAAAATTATAAAAAAATTAGATCAAGATCTTCAATATGAAGTCATTATCAAGGTTCTTTGAGGGTTTAAACCAACTTCCAGTCTTAATGATCATTCATAAACATTAGCATCTCATTATAGAAACAAATTCATGTAAATTTTATCTATAACCCTTCCAAATCTACCATGAATATATTATGTCCTCATGTATATGTGTCATGTGCCAACAAACACTTGAAACACCTTTTTAGGTGGACAACTCTTCATTATATACACTCGAGAGACCTTAAAACTTTTTTTAATTATTTTTCTTACAAACTTTAACCTTAGAATTGGTAAAAAAACATAGTAAAACCTATCACACCACTAAAAATACTCACATTATCATTCTTATATTTCAAATATAGATTTCATTCCTCATTCAGCCACCATCTCTCTCTTTGCTCTCTAGATCTTTGACTTGTAACTCACAATAGGTCTTGAAGATGACATTATAACCACTATTAAATCTCTCAATTCATCATATAAAAACTTAAACAACCTCTCTCATTCTCAAACACTATCAATTATTCATCATATGTCTTATCAATAACTTATGTTTCTTCATTAGGCCAAGAAGGGTATAGAGGTGGTCTAGTTACACACTAGGTTTATAAGTTCTACCCATGTATGCTTATAGTGAGACTCACTAGAGTGATCTAAAGCATAATAATCATGATAAAGCAACATCATACATCTTATTCTTCATGTATTTAATATAACATATTTGTATCTCGATGGATCATCTTCAAAGCTTCTTACACAGATCTTTGGAGCTAGACAAAGGATATTCATAACTCACTATGTTCTATTCCTCTTTATGCACAAAAATAGGCATCCTATGTTCATACCTTATCAATACACCACAAGGCTCAAACACTTGACAAATTACCTTGATTATCTTTCACTAGGGCAACATCAATATTGAAACAAGAATTCCAACAACAAAGACAACACTAAGCAATAACTTTCACCATTAATCATCTTTGATAACCTCATGTTGATGCCTTAATTATCCTTGATTACCTAGACATCAATCTTCATTCATGTATACCTCAAATACCACTCACCATGCATCTTTACCTGATGCATATTAGACATGAATGACAACATACTTTAAAATTAATGAAATTAGATTGATATCAATGACAAAATTATTCCAATATACTCCCCCTTTATCATTGATAGCAAAACACATTATAGTCTAATCAATATCTTCTCTCCCACATTGATCTTTCTTCATGAATTTTTCTCCCCCTTTAACATTAATGATAAAGGATCATTACACACTACAATTCTTGGAACCATTCATTCTCATTCTTTAGCAACTATTCTTAGAAACTGTAAAATAACTTAGATCTACTAAGCTCTCTTTAGATAAAGCATAGTCTTTAAATGAACTCTGATCACAAAACCATACATCTTATCCTTGACATGATTGTTATGACTCAAACTCACTAGGATATCTCATTTGTTCTTATCTAACAAAGATATTATTTAAATGGTCTTAGGTATACAAGACTATGTACCTTCCTTAATGCACCTTGATGACATAGAGATGATTGATGTCTAACTTGTCTTCATGATTGTGCACACCTTTTCTATACTACACACCTTCTCTTAAAGCTCATAAATTATCTAATTATCTCCCGTTGAGATGATGCTATCTCCTCTTGGAACTTCCTTTATGATTTATTGGACCTTCAACCTTTTGTTCATACCATAAAGATACCTGATATCATCCTCTCAGCTTTATAAGCCATATATGATCTATCTATATCATGACAACCCTTCTTGTATTAATTTACTATTCATTAGGTGTGTACCCCTAGTTCACTATCTGCTAGACTTTTTTCTTACTTGATCACATTCACCTCACATAACCAAGGCATACTGAGCATATATATATATATATATATATATATATATATATATATATATATATATATCTGTGTGTGTGTGTGTGTGATACATGACCAAAAGGTCATCTTCAAATTCTTATATCAATCACATTCAATACCTGTAAGTGTAAAACATCTCTAAAATCAATGCTTTTCCACCATGTCTATTAGGTCTATCTAAAAATAGAGATATTTTTCCGAAGGAATAATCTAATTTTCCATGATGGAGAAAATATCACTCATGTTATGTCCATATGTAATCTTAGATATTATTCTTGCATTAATCTTTCTCCTTCATTTTTTTCAATCCATTGTGGCACATACCACATTATAAAACCCTTTCATGTACCTAATCACTATAAACTATATTCTAAAAATTATCTCTATTCACCTTTGATATTCATATTATGCAATATACATTTTCATAAAATTCTCTTTGATATCAATTATTGATTACTAATCAATAGGGAAGACAATGCTCAATTATATCACCTTGAAGGTATCACTCATATCACTGAGTTCATACATCTGATATGCCATGACTAGACTCAAGCTTCCAATTCACCTAAACACATTTAACACCTTGAACAATGACTTTAGACAATCATCACTTATGATAAATATTATTAACACAACATTCCTATGTGTATTAACATAACTTGCTACTAACTAAACAAACCTTGCTCTCACCTAGACACTAGTCTCAAAATAACTACTCTCTTGACAAATAATTTAGAGCAACCAAGTTCCCCCTTTATCTTCACAACTTGTTCATCATATGAATCAATAGTCTGATCAAGGAATTTGAAAAATAGAGGAGGTTGGATTAAGTTTTAGTCCATAAAACCATGAAATCAACACACTAACATACTAACATATTTAGGCCTAGATCTTAGGGGGATCTTAATAAAAAAATAATAATTGAAAACCCAACTAAAATGCAAGGAATAACAATCTTTACCTTCATTGAGACATCCAAATGATTTCTTCATTGGCTTGCTTGGATTGTGCCCAAAATATCTTCATCAATGGGGCTTGGCTATCTCCATCTCCTCTTGGCACCATGGTTAGCTTTTTTTTGGCTTGATTTTGGCAATAAAATATTATGCATTTGCTTCATGGATCAAATCCAACATTATAAATCTATGATGTTCAAGCTCTCCAAATAAAGACCTCTAGCCTTGTATTTATAGATTTAGTAATTAATCTTAACCCAATGTTAGTTAGAGGGTAGTTGTGGCTTGAAATGGGTTTAAAGTTGACTTAAGTGAGTCAAAAGTAACTCTAGTAGACTTATTAGTTGTCAAGCACTCATGATTTTCAATAAATAAGCATGGGTGGGATATTTTGGATTTTGGACAACTTGCAAAGGTAATAATTAATTTTAAGATGCTCTTGATATTTGAATTTTCCTTTTTGATAATTGAATTAATTTCTCATGGGTTAATTCAATTAAGACTTGATTAGGATTTGATTTACTTTAACATGGTAATTAATCCTTTTTAGGATTTTGAACATTTTTGAATGATTTTGAATTAATGTATGATGCATTTGTTCAATTTAATTGATTAATAAGCCAAATTGATTTATTTTATGGTTATAAAGCCAAATTTGAGACATTTATAAATTCTTAGGTTGAATGGTCAAAGGTTGGTAAGAATTGGCTTAAAGTTGGATACGAATCCATTGGTGGCCAAATTTAGGTGTCTTCAATTTGCCCTTGTTTGGGAAGCTGTTGTAATCTATAAACACAATAATGTGTTCTAAAATAAAAAATATTCTTTTATACTTATGAATTCAATGGTGATGACTAAATTATAGTTTCTCCCTCAAGGGAATGGTTGGCAAAGGAGTCACCAAATGATCCCTTGAAATAAATAAGTGAGCAGTTTAAACAAAAGAAAATGATGGGGTGATAACATAATGATTTGTCTAAAGTTGGTCAAAATCACTAAGAATTCAAGTGGGATGATGTACAATAGTTTTCCCAAAGGTGTTTATAAGCATTGCACCCCAATAGTGGAAATGTGGTATGATAACACAATGATTTTCCCAAAGGTGGTTATAATCATTGAGAAGATGGAGCTACCCCTGTTAGGATAGCCAAACAAGATAAAAACATTCCCCTATTTGGGCAAAAGAAAGTAAATTTGGTGAAAACATAATGATTTACCCAAAGGTGGTTATAATCATTGAGAAATATAGGTGGGATAGTGTACAATTATGTACCCATAAGTAGTTATAATCATTGGACCCTAATTATGGAAAACATTATTGATTGGTTGATGATGATGATAAATTGCCACTGAGGATAGTGATGAATTAGAATAATTTACTAGTAGGGAAATGCTCATTCGAACTAACAAAGGTTGAAATTCTTTCATGGTTAATTACTCTAATTAGGATATGATTGGGATGTTATTAATGCTAGTGTCAAGGAGATGTTGATGCCGGCATTACTAAGTAGACTTCTTAAATTTGATTTTTGTTGTAGCACTATATGGTAGGAATTATGATAGAAAACCATGAGTACTAGCCTAAAATATGCATAAGGATTGACTCTTGGGATTCAATATTCAATGGAAAATAATGCACCAATGATAAAAACCATGATGATAATGTGAATATATGAATATGGATGGATTCAATTATAAGTTAGCAAGGAATAACCTAATGAAAACACATATATTGAATCAAGGAAATAGTGTCAAAAGAAAAAAAATATGAACACAAACAACAAACAAACAAGCAACAAAAAAATATCAGCTAGTCCTAATGTTAGTATAAATAATGTGACAAACATTGCCTCTAGAAAATAGGCAATAACTTATCAAGACAAGGGGAAAATAGAAGAAAAGGAAAGGGGTGGATAAGTTGTGTTTATATGTATTAGGCCAGTGGATATTGCCTACATAGTTCCATGGATATAATATCCCAAACAAACTTCAAGCTAAATGTAGTTTTCCTAAGAAATGGGAAGAAAATGATAACTAAGGAAAAACGAACAATGGATGTAATATAAAAATAGGAATGGTCTTGAAAAATAGCAAGTACATGGGATAAAAGGCCAAAAATAATGGAGAAACTAAGTGACATGTGATTTTATTGAGACTTAGTGAGGGTTCCCAGAATCCTTAAGCTAAAGAAGTGGTCAATGTTTTTGGTTTTTTTTAAAATAATTTTAAAAATGCTTTTATAATTTTTGAATATTTCAAGTCAATTGAGAATGATGAGATATTAAAGGGTTCAATCTTGTAAAATTATAAGAGTATTACTTAGGTTACTCATAAAATGGTGAGAACATGGATTAGATTAATCTTAAAATGGTGATAGTATGGCTTAAGTTGTTCATAAAATGATGAGAGTGTGGCTTAGGTTGACTGTATGGATCCTCAAGTCATTATAGTTCTACCTTATAATGGAGGAATTTTACTAGGGTAATAGTCAATTCAAACAAAATAGGCACAATTGGTATGATGGCATGGTATGACATAGGAATGGCTAGTTGGTATGTCAATGCATAATAAGCAAGTATTTTTCCTAGTTTTCCCATAGGTGGTTATATCTAGGATATAATGATATAAGTCAATGATACTAATTTTCCCATAGGTATTTATAATTAGTAGCATGACAATGAAATAGAATAAAACAAGAAATGAAAGATGCAACTGCCAAACTATTATCTTACTACTCCAAAATACTCTCTTTATTTAGAATGTGTAAAATATCTATTGAAATTAGATTTGAATCCTCTTTGTAAAAATGATTATGGAACTAAGGTCATAGGATTGGGTAGGGATAAATTAACTTGGTTGATGGGGAAGGTATGGTATAATAGATATGTGATAGGAAAAAGTGATAGGTTGGTAGGATGATAAGATGGTAAAATGGTATAGTACAAATAAAAATAGTAATAAAATGATACAACTTGAAATAGTCCTAATAGATAATACATCAAGTCACTCAAGCATAGTACCAATTGAGGTGGATAATGTTCATCGGCTCATAAATTTCCTCTCCATCTAGTATGGCAAGCCTATATGCTCATGTTCCATAGTTTTCTATAATGTTGAAAGGCCCAACCTAGTTGGCTTTGAACTTGCCTTTATGATTTTTTTGGCCATGGTATTATTTTGGTTCTCTTTAAAGTCAAGATCACCAAGTTCAAATTATTTATGTTTCATGTGTTAATTATAGTGGCTTTAGAGTCAATTCTGATAGGTTTGGAGATTATTTATTACATCCATGGATTTTTCATCAAGTAACTCTAGCTCTTATAGGCGACCTAATCAGTAGTCTTCATCATCTAAGACATGTTTCAATGAAATGCGTAGAGAAGGAAATTTGACCTCAATGGGAAGAATGGCCTTAATTCCATAAACAAGTGAATATGGAGTGGCTCCTGTGGGTGTATGGTGATTGGTACAATATGCCCAAAGGGAAAAAAATATTTGGAGGTGTTAATTATGACCAACATCATTGATAATATTTTTGTTAATGTTGACAATGGTTTTATTGGATTCTTCTACTTGGTCATTACCTTGTGGGTAATGTACCATGGAAAAATGTTGATTAATATTTTACTCAATGCATATTGATGTGACATCTTTATTTTTGAATGATCTCCCATTATCAGATATATTTTTGGAGGGGATACCATAACAACATATGAGATGGTTGAAAATGACCATATAAATTTTATTTCCAATCATGTAAGTGAGGGGTATAGATTTAATCCACTTAGTGAAATATTCAGTGGTGATAAGGATATGTTTATGGTCATTGAATGAGGTGGGATTGATATTCCCAATGAGGTTGAGGCCCCATGTAGTGAATGGACATGACATCAACATTGGTTTTAGTGTCTTGGTCGAGGCTTAAATCAAATTTTCATGCCATTAACATTTATCACATCACTTGACATATGCATCTACATCTATTTCCATCATGGGCCAAATATAACCAGTATGTAAGAGTTTTTTGGATAGGACTGCCCCACTAGGGTGGGCTCCATATACTCCTTAAACTTCCCATAATGCTAGTGTATTTTTTGCAACTCAAACAATGAAGTAGAGTTCCATCAAAACTATAATAGTAAAGAGTTGATTCAAGTAAGGTATAATGAGTGGTTTGGTGGATGAAGGATTCATATTACTTTTTAGATAGGTTAGGTGGTATAATTTGGTCATGGAGGTAGTTGTAAAGGTCTAATTACTAAATAGAGCTATAACTAATAATTTTACAAATCATTATGATTGTTAAAGGTTCATGAGCTAGTGCTAGTAAATTATCAACAAAGAACTGATACTCTTTAGCTGTGTCCATTTGTTGAATCATAGATCCAATAGTATCGATAAAATATGTGGTTTTATTACTTTCCCTTAGTATATTCTCAAACTAAATGTTGATAATATATTACTTGAGAGTGTCAACCATGGACTTATATGGAACAAGCTTGTCATCTTTGGTCTAAAAGTGGTCTGTACCTTGATTGATGATTAACTAAAAATCACCATAAACCTTGAGATGAGATATGTTCCATTGTAATAGTTATCAAAGTCTTACAATAATTGATTCATATTTTTCCATGTTATTGGTACAAATAAAGTTGATCTTAAATGATTTAGGGATTAGATCCCCCTATGATGTAATAAATAAAAGGCCTACCCCCAATCCATGTGTTTTGAATGGTCCATAAAAATATAGATTCTAGTCCTAATCCTTAAGAGGTGTGTCAATGATGGCCATTATGGATTCATCAATAAATTGGAATGTGAGTAGCTTTGTATTAGCAAAGGATGCTTCACCAAGTTGATCTGCAAGGCCTTGCCCCTCAATATCTATTTGGTTGATGTACTCAATGTTAAAATCACTGAGAAACATGATCCATTTGGCCATGTAGCCTTGTAAATATGTTTTAGATAGTATATACTTGAGTGGATCTACTTTTTAAATAATCATGGTCTTATTATTTAACATGTAATGACATAGTTTTTGAGCTTTGAAGACCATGTCTAAATAAGTTTTTTATATGGGTGTATAATTATCTTCATACACAATCAGTGTATGAATTAAGTAGTGCACAACATGATCTTTTACATTATCATCATGTTAAGCCAAAAGTTCCCCTAGGATATTTTCAGTAGTTGATAGATATAACAAGAATGGATTTACCAATACAGGAGGCAAAAAAAAGGTGGATTCACTAGATAGTCCTTTAGCTATTGAAAAGTTTTTTGGAAGTGATCATCTAATGAAATATGACTCTCTTCTTCAGAAGATGCATAAAAAGATGGCATTTTTTAGCCAATTATGATATGAAACATTAGATAGACTAGATCTTGCCTTGTATACTATGGAGATGCTTTAAATTAGTCGATGGTGGCATCTCTATTATGGCTTAAACTTTGGCAAGATCGAATTTAATTCCTCAATGAGACATAATGAAGATAAGAAATTTTCTTGAAGTAATGCCAAAGACACACTTCTTAGAATTAATTCTGACTTTATACTCACACAATCTTTCAAATATTTTATATAGCATTGATGGATGATCAACCCTACTCTTTGATTTGCCAAGAATGTCATCGACATAGTCTTTAACAATGTCATGCATCATATCATGAAATATGATGTTCATGGATATTTGATAGGAGGCCCCTATGTTTTTAAGACCAAATAATGTAACTTGATGATAGAATTTTCCCCATGGAGTGGTGAATGCTATTTTGTGTTAGTAATTTGGTGCTATCTTGATCTAATTATACCCTAAAAATCTATCCATTAATGAAAGAATTTCATAACCCACTATGAAGTTGATGATCATGTCAATGTTTGGAAATGGAAAATTATCCTTAGGGTAAGCTTTATTTATATCATAAAAATCATTATAGATTTTGATTCCTTCTAAATTTTTGCTACCTAGAACAACATTGGAGATCCACTCTGAATAGTCAATCAAATAAATACATCCTACTTGTAAGAGTTTTTACAACTCTTTCTTCACTAACAGAAAAATCCAAGGATGTATATTATGAAACTTTTGTATCATTTGTTTTCCATCAATATTTACCACAAGGTGGTGTATAACCAAAGTGGGGTCCAAACTTGGCATGTTAGAATATGCCCATGCAAATATGTCAGTAAATTCCCTCAAAAAGGTTGTAAGGACTTCATGCTCCTTCTTAGTAAGGGACATGTCTATCTTGACCCACTTTGAATCATTTAGGGACTTGAGTTCACCTCTATTATATCCTCCACTAGAAGGGTCGAACCATCATCAAGGATAGTGGGAAATGATCTAAACTAATTTTTAATATTAGAGTACTCTATTAGGACTATCTCTTCAAGTTCCCTAAGCATGATGAATCAAAATTCCCAAATGGGAAGTTTAGCCATGTAAAAAAAACTATTAGGAACTCCTAAATGATTCGATCAAAATCTTATTGTTATTTAAAATTGAACTTAAACTCACAAAAAGGTTTGCCATTAGTGGTCTCTTGAACTATGTTTGAATAAGGCTGAACACCCTCATCTAATGGTGCTTGAAACACGTTTTCACCACTAGACTAGACTTTTTCTTTACTTTTTCCCTAGTTAAAAAGTGCCTCAAAGAGGTTTTCACTTTGGGACCTCAATGTTTTATTTAGTTAATTTTGGCTAAGGGTGTTCACCCACTCTATAAAATAAGCCTTAAGATCCAACTTGATTGAGAACCTTAATTTATGGTCCCCAAATGGAAAATTATCTGTAAGGCCTAGAAAAGAATAGAAAGCCTCATAATTTTGAAACTCATCAATTGGCACATTGGATTCTTATTGGTCCTATTCTATCAGTTTGGGATAATATAATGGTAGTGGGTTGTAATGAATGGCTTGTCTAAGGGTACAAATAGAATGAGGGTTAAACATGTTGGTCTTGGTTAGGTCAAAAAAATGGCTATAATCAGACTCTGATTCAGTATCATCATCATCATCACTAGTCGATGGTGATAGAACATGATTAAGGTACATGGGGTTACCCCTGGGTGATTTAAATCCAAGTCTATAGGGCCCTTTATATCTGGTCATGAAAATTGGCTGAAGTATTCCTTGCTGATTTGGTTTGAGGCCACCTCCTTCATAGTCTTGATTCTTCATGATCATATTGGGAATATGATACTTTGCATTCTCATAAAAATCAACTTGTTTATCATTGTATAACCATGATTCATCTCCTTTGAGAGGGTCCTATTCTAGGTTAGATGCTAGTATAAACATGATGGGTCCTAAACTATACTTTTTACCTTTGCCCTTTTGTTGCCATTCTAGATGAAGTGGCTTGGATTTAGGTATTCCAAAGGACTTTGGGTTCTATGGAATATTTGTAATATGAAAGGTATCATGGGTTAAATACTATCTTGGGCCATTAGTCGAGATGGTATAATGATTGGGTATCTTAGAAGGCAGCATGTGAGAGAGAGAATCAAGGGTATTAGGATTAATGAAGTTGTCCTATAGTAAATAAAGGAGTATTTATTTTCCCTTATCTTGTTTATCCACTAGAGTCATGCTAAAATGATAGTTATAGATCTTGAACTCAACCTCTAGGTGTTTACAGTGCTCGTATGGATACAAATCTCCTGGTACACACACTTATAATCTTGAGTGGGAGAGATTGATACATTGGTGCAATATTGATGGGATGGAATGAATTTAATGAAACCAAGGTCTAACCAAAAGCATATTCTATGAAAAATCAAAATATATCACATGGTAAAGCATATCATGGGTCAAGGGCCCAAGGATAACTAGAAAATAGATGGTGCCTTATGATTCTCATTCTTCATTTTCATAGTATTTTATGGTTATCATTTTTGATTGAAGATATACCATCTGTACCTAAGAAGCTTGATGAGCTTTAGAGACACTATGTTTAGAACTAAACCATTATCTATAAGGACTTGTTTCACTTTGTGCCACTTTATGAAAATTTAAATTTACAAAGAGTTGTTATGCATCAGGCTAAGGGATGCCATAATACTTTGGTTGAAAGTGACTTGTTGAAATAGAGCTAGGTGTCCAACTAAATCTTAGAATTTGTTAGGGAATATGTCACTTGAAATAGTGGATTTGATAAGGAAATCATTTAGGATGTTTTAATGGATTATTAATGTATGAAGCAAATAAAAAATGGAGATTTGTGTTGGCATATTTTGCAATTGTTCCACAATGTCAAACTTATTTTCTTAGTCATTATTAAATGGCTTGTTCTGAGGTATAATGGTTGGTTGGGTGATGGGTGAAGTGGCAGATGGTTGTGGGCTTGGGATGGTAGTACTTTACCTTTGAGTTATGATTACACAATTGGGAATATATATAGGACCATGATTGATAAAAAATGATGGTGATGGTGGAGGACCAGATAGGATAAGTCTTAGTTAATGTTACACTTGTGCATGGTCATGATGTAATGATGAGTTATTGGTATAGGGTCCAAAATTAGTAATCCCTAATTATTGGTATGCTTTTATGTAATCCCCGATCAAGGAAGGATTATCAATGTGAGTTTGTGGATTGGAATTATTTAGTAAAGGTATTGATTGGTTGGTATTTGGTCTCAAATTGATAGAGATAGTGTTAACACAACCTCCTACAATATAAATTACAAACCTATTGTAGTCTTATGCAATTACATGATAGTTTTATTGGTTATTTCCATTATAACCTTGGTTTTGTCTATTGTTTAGACATTATTCATTCTACTATTGGTGATTCTATTGATTTTTTTGGTTTGGCCTTGGTTGTTAAAACTATTGTTGTTGGTGTTGTACTAGATGTTGTTTTTGTTGTTGTTATTACTACTTTGGTTGGTTGTTATGTTGTGGAAAAGGGTTTTGAAAGATTCCAAGGTTTTGATTGGAAGTGAAAACACCACCATCTAATGTTATCTCCCTATTCTCCAACATATTCTAAATTAGATTTTTGATTTGCACATAATGGATTAAATTATGCCCATTAACCCAATGATATTCATAGAATTCATTTTGGTGGTACCAATCAAGATAAGGAATGCCCTTAGGATAATGTTTTGTTATAGGCTAGCTAATCAAATTAGTGGTAGTGATATTATGAAACATAGATTAAATAGGTTCTCCAAGGTCACTAAAACCATGATGAGTAGGCACTATTCTCTTTGGAGGAGGGGTTTGTAATGGCAAAGGCTAATGCATTTATTACGTGGGCTTGGGCTATTGCGCTTGTTACATTTGCTAAAATGGTTATGGATTAGGACTAATTTGCATATGTTGTGTGTGTTGAGTAGATGGTGTTTACACTATTTGGACATGTTATGATTCTATTACTCCATTTCCAACAACATTTTTTTTGTAGTTGAATTGTTTTAGTCTATCCTTGTTATTGGCATGTGCTAGTTATGACATTTGTACTTGGACATGATGCTGGTTTTGGCCATTTCCTTAATTGGTATTTTGATTTTGATTTCATTAAGTAATATTAATGATCTTTTTGTTAATAATTGCTCACTTAATCAAAAAATATTTGTCATTATTTATTTAAAGGTATGTGCACACTATAGTTCTAGATGATAGGATATCTCACTATGCAATTTTTTGATAAACACAATGGCTAATTGTTTGTATGGTAAACTATGAGTGAATAGGCTTACAAGGGATCTTTATTACTATAGATAACTTAAAAAACTTTCAAAAACCTTTTGATTTGCTTGAATCAAGTTGACCAATGAAATCTCATGCTTGATATTATATGAAAAGTGTTGCACAAACTTGTCTAAAAGATCATCAAAATCTGACACTGAATTCTTGGGTAACTTTAAAAACCACTCCAAGGATTATACTACTAGACTTATTAGGAATAATAGAAACAAGAATATGTATTTATATGCCACTAGTTGGAATGAAACAAATAACTTGATCAAATGAGCCTTGGGGTCACCTTTCACCTTATATTTGTCAAATTTTTGTGGTTTGTATCCTAGAGGAAATGGTATATGCAATTACTCTATGATAAATGGACAAGAAAACATGTCATTTAACTTAAAATATTTGGTTTTTTTCCCAACTTAGATGGTAGCAATTGCATCCTTCATCTATTGTAGTTCTTAGGCTAGGAAACTAGAGGGAATATTGGTTTTAGGTGGAATATTGGCCTGGGTAGATGGTTGAGCGATCACAAGTGGAGAAATTTGACTAGGGTATGATGGAGGTATTTGTTTAGGTATGTTGGTTTATTTGGGAAATATATTAGGAATACACATGCATATATTATGGTGTGATTATTGAAATTTCATGTACTATGGCACTATATTCTAGTTGAGGTTTGATATGTGGGCTTGATTTTGGGGATTTTGAGTTTGATATGGAGGGATATAACTATAT
Organism: Torreya grandis; assembly: GCA_037957365.1. NCBI lineage: Eukaryota > Viridiplantae > Streptophyta > Pinopsida > Cupressales > Taxaceae > Torreya > Torreya grandis. The sequence continues at coordinate 224,243 of JARHVA010006708.1, read as the reverse complement.
TATGCATGTTATGGCTCTTATTTTTATTTGGATCCTTCTACTTACTTAAGAGAGTAGGCAAACATTTATGGTTGTGAAAAAGATAAAACATCAAGATCCTTGGGTGAAAACCTCTTTGAGGTGCTCATTAGTCAGATTAATAGTAATGAAAAAGAAAATACCTTGAGTGAAAGCCTATTTTTAGGCACTCTTAAATGGGGAATTTTCATTATCTCTAAAGGATGCATAATTTCCATCAAGTCATAGCTCCATAGCTATTACTAGCATCACGTTAGAACAAAAATAAGTCCTTGAGCATTTTGGCCTTGACTTTCCTGAGATGTTTTCTACTTGGCCATTACCTAAACTGGTAGATTCATATTTGTCACATTATCCAAAGCTTTGGGAGGAATAACTAGAAACTTTAAAAGAAATAAAAGACTAGGATAAAATGTTTCCTACTATTATAGAAGATGGTTCTACACTCCTTGTATAAAATATTGCAAAATTAAACTTGGTAACATATGATGATCCTAAAATTATTTATCTTGGAGCTTCCCTCATTGATGAGTAATGAGATCACATTATCTTCATTGTGAGAGATTTTATTGATATCTTTGTAAGGGCTTACTCCAAATATCAAGCTTATATCTTGACTTGGTTGTGTATCACCTTATTTTTCATCCATATGCCAATCTAGTTGTAGTCATATAAAATGAAAAATTTGGTTACTTTAGTGTGGCTAATGACACCCAATCCATAGTACCTCTTACTTGCTTGCACAACCCTCATAGGATTTTCTTTCACTAATTCCTAGTCATCCAAATCCTTTTAGGCTTAACCCTTACACACCCAAGTATCTCTTTTAGGGTTGGATCCATCCCCCTAGGTCTCATTCCCTCTAGATAATAGCACCCAAATTGGACAAGAGCACTGAAACCTAGGGTATACTTTTTTTGGTGTTGTTGTCTAAGTACAAATTTGGTTGAAATGATCATATTTTCTTGAATCCTTGTATTCATTCATGTCAACCTAACATAAATTCATTTAACCCATGATCATTATATTCCCTATAAAAATCCATTCAAAGTCTATTTAGAAGGGTTGATACTCATTTACAAGAGAGAAGACAGAATATAAGAAAGTACACTCAAACACTTTTCCCTATTCTCTGCATATAGTCTTCCAATATTATTCCAAGCCTATTCAAACCCTTGCACTAGTCCCTAGCCATCTAAATTTCACCTAATTTCACATCTAATTTCATCTTCATACACAACCACACCAATAACTTTAATGGAAGAACTATATTAGCTTGATCCCTCCTCAAAGTATCGGTATGGAGGTAGCATACCCACACATGGGGTGTGAAGTCCATCCAATGTATCCTTTACACACTAACCCCTTCTCTCTCTTTCCCAAGTTTCCATTCAAGTTCAAGAACAAAGATATCCTAGGGATTTGAAGATTAAAATAGATGCACAATTAGTTTCATAGACTTTCAAGCTTTTATATTTCACTAACAAGGTAATACATACCTATCGAGTAGAACCCAAAAAACTTAGATCACCTAGACAATAGCATCAAAAAGGGACTACAACACCTAATAATATGGTGTCCCACTTTTGGCACTCGTATCTAATAATATAATGAAGTTTAGGAACCTATTCTTGATACTATCCTAGTCTTGTAACTAAATTCTCAGACCCTATCTTAGACATGACAACTCAGATTAAGCTAAGTCATATTTTCTCTTATTTATTACTATTTAAAAAAAATAAAATATATTTTCATAAATTAGTGGCTTAATTATTACACATTATTTACTGATTTACTTTACTCTAAACTTTTTTATTAGTTAGGAACAAAACTCCATTATTCTAAAAAATAATAAAACATTTGGTGAACCTGACTTACTTTAAATTTTGCACAAAAACCCTAGAAACCTTAAGGTAAATTATTTCTGATTTTTTTCCATAATTTTCTAATTTTTCATATATTTAAAAATCATAAATATATAAATTAATTGAAAAATTATCATATATTTTATAAAAAACCTTATTTTTCACATATTAGGTCCTTTTTGCATACAAAAACATTCCAAACATTAGGAAAAATATATTACTAATTTTAGAAATATTTTTTTATTTTTCCTAAACTTTTCAAGAAAATTTTTACAAATTTTCTAAAAATTCATATCAAAATTTTAAAATTATCATACTAATTTTTAAAATTCATTCAAAAATCCCTAGTTGCATCAACTAGCTCCCAGTTATTTTACAGTAATTTTTCAATTATTTTATAAATTTTTAGTTGAATATAAAACTCAAAAAATTAATCTTAAATTCAATCAATTCATAGTATTTTTCATAAATATTTTTGAAAAATCCTTAGTTGCATATACTAGCACCTATTTGCTTCTTGTGGTATCACCTTACATGTTTGGGAGGTTCGTATCCTTTTTGCACAAATTCTAGTTAGTTATTTTTAGGATTGTGTTTCTTATATTCAATACTTTCCTTTTATAACACATTGGCTATTAAAAATTATTTTAAAGCATTTAAACACATTATAAATTGTTTTCTTACTTTCATAATGGCCCAATATACTGGTTTTGATGAAACTGATAAAAGAAAACTTTAATAACTCTTAACAAAACATATGAAGATGCAAGATGACATGCTTAGAATTATATAAGAAGAATAAAAAAAAGTGAACAATGGTCAATATTCTCAAACCATAGAGATAATATTTGAAAATCACATTATAGGGGTAACTATGTCTCAACAACCCCCTATAGTAGCCCAACTTACCTTTATACCACTAGTTACTACTAGTACATCCCTCTCTCTTGATGTGGTAGCCCTTGTGTAAGAGATAATATCTCTTCAATATAAGGTGCTACATCTTGAGCAAGGTACCACTAGACCTATGTAGGCTTTAGATTCTTTGTTCTTTTGTATACACAATTGGCATGCCATATTGCTTGTACACCCATGCCATAAGGTTTTGTTCAACCCAATATTACTCTTTATGATGGCAAGGGTGATCTAAAGACACAATTGAGAGAATTTCACGTGGCATGTTTGGACTATGTACCTAATGACTAGCTACTTACCAATATATTTCCATGGATCCTAAAGGATTATGCTTTACAATGGTTCTATAGTCTATTAAATCAGTCAGTTCATGTATTCAATCCTTTAGCTGACATGTTCCTAGCACACTTTAACATTAACATTGGTGATAAGGTTTCATATGCTCAAATTTCTCAACAAAAACAATGACCAAATGAGCATCTCACAGATTATGTTCTTTAGTATAAGACCATCTTGGATAAGATGACTAGTCCCATGACAAATTAGGAGTTATAAGACCTCTTCAAATAGAGTATTCTACCATCATTTCATGAATCAATTATGTTCAAGTGATTCTCTTCCTTCACTGAATTGTGTCATACACTAAAGGAAAGAGAAGTGAAACTCATTTCTATAGGAAAACTCAAGTATACAAAAATTCTAGACACAACTAATAAGAGTAACAACAAAGTCCCATACAAGGTCAAGTTTAATGATACAAACGGGCAGAATCACCTATAGTAAATGTAAATTTAGAGCCTCCTCAATGTATAGTTTTATCAACACCCCCTCAGCATACTTTCTCACATCTTCCAGTTCCTCAAAATAGAGTTTTACAACTTTTAGATTGTAATATCATATCTCTCCCTCTTATTTGGGAAGTTGATCCAACCAAAACTCTTCCCAAAGGACATGATTAGAAAGCATTTTGTGATTACCATAGGGTACTAGGACACACTACAAATAAATTCATCAGTTTGAAACATAAGATACATGACTTGATAGATGATAACATACTTGATCTTGGAAATTCATTTGAGCCTCCATAAGCAAAACCAACACAAGATAAAGATTTGAAAATCTTCTTAGATTCACTTCCAAATAATTCAAAATATTATATAAGGGACACATCAAGGGTTCACCATGCATATTATGTACATCCACCACCAGTTACATACCAAGCACCTTCAACTAAGTCACATCTTTTTAGTGGTATGATCGGTGTGTATGAGTCCAATATTCCAAATATACCTTCAATATCCTTATTATATCAAGATATTTTGGAGGATAATTTATATTATAATGCACTATTTATTAGAGCACATATTCATAATCAGCCCATTCATAGTGTTCTCATTGATAATGGTTTCAGTGTCAACATGTCCACCATTACATTATTATAGTATTTAGGCTATTCAGAGTGGGATATTACCTTGATAGATATAATTATCAATGGATTCAATGGGCACATAGAAATTTAATTGGGTGATATTATATTTCTTTTATAGACTGGTCTAACACATGTGACCACACATTTCACTATAGTTCCCAGTGTAGGAGTTTTTGATATGTTACTTGGTCACTCATGCATTCAAAAAATTCAAGTAGTACCATCTACAACTCACAAATGCATGAAATTCATTAATGCTAATTAGTTTATTATAGTTGGTGGATTTCCATATCAATTATCACTAATCACTTCAGATCCATATACTTTATAATCACCAGTTCTATCTTCTCCACTAGTTTTAGTTTCCCCACCAGTTATAGTTCTTCCTCTGGTACTGATTCAGATACAATTGACACATCCATCACTAGTATAGAGGGTTCATACAACTCCATAGCTTTGGAATTTTAGATAAATGCTAGCTACAGTTTTCACACCCAAATTAATTTCATTGAGATCTCACAAGTCTACACATAAAGCACTTGTTTAGAGAGTATATCTTACTTCCAAATGGGTCCCTAAGAGCCCTAAAACTATATACACTTCTTAGAACTATAGTGGGAGCCTAAAATTGGATTCTAATTCAAAAAAATTAAAGCATATACAACATATACATATTTAAGAGCCATAATCTCAACATTTTCATCATGCTTCACATTCATGCATGATTCCACTCCATGATACATGAAACTATGATAGTGAGTCTGCCATGAGGATCACTGGTTAGTATCATCCTATCCTATCCTAATTATACATAATCTCTTTTGCTTGATTATACATATCTTATATAAAAATAAAAAAATAATACAAATGTTTTTCAAAATATGAAAACATCCAAATTTATCAAAATACCAAAAACATTTTAATTGTATGCATCATCCATGATTTACATTACTATTATCATGTTAGGACTTACATTTATTGTTTCATGTTATTGTTTGTCGATTATTTATATTACCATGTTTCACTTGATATTTTTTGAGTATGTACAGTGACATTCAACTACTTGATTGCTTCACTTTGCCCATTAAGGGGAATTCCTACTTCTACATTCAAGACACACATTGATATACATACCCATTGGGGACATATTATATATGAAAACACCATTCAGGTTATGTCAACCTACACTACACACTTTGAGCTATCATACTGATGTACATTACTTAACAGATTACACATATTACTATATTGACATTTCACTAGTATCTAGCACTTATGTATCTCTAAGCATATACCTAGTCTTGTACTAACCATGTATTGCATACTTTCACTCTTGCATTGATTAGTTGTACCTTTCTAGTTTTTACATGTTTTCCTTTCTTGCTTTATGTAGTTAGATGAGATTGCATTTCTAGTTATAGTTTTGTCTCTTATGTGTGCCTTAGGACATCTACCAATGTCCTTTGCTTATATTCATATGTGTGTATCTTTGGACATTTTCAAATGTCCCTTGCTTATGCTCTTCTATGTAGCTATGACCCTCGTGCTAGTCTTTGCTTGTTTAAAATTATATGTAAATGTGGCATTTGAATATGCCTTATATGATTGCCTTATAGTTTAAGTGATATGTTCCCATGTCCCTTATTTTTGTGGCCCCTTAGCCAACCTTTTATGATTCTTACCTCTTGCTTCTTGCTTTGTATGCTTGTTGCCTGATTACTTGTCCATGTTTGCAATTCCATGATCTATATCATGCATTTACCTTGCTTTCTTGGATGCCATGATGGCCATCATGCTCTATCCCTCGTTAACAACTAAAAACTAACATATAACATTTCTAGTTCTAATTCAATACATTACACATGCTTTTACATTGTTATATCTATCTAAGCATAACCTTATTGATCTAACTAATCTCTCAATACACACATTATTATATCTAGATATATCTTGTCAAATATCATTGTTATATCATGTATCTATGTAGCATAACACACTTATAGGACTCATTTCTTCTAAGGGTAGTCATTGCAAGTTCATCATTCCTACCCTTAGAAGAGGGGGTAACAATCAAGGGTTTTGTCATAGAGATCAATTCTCTTAGTATTCAAAATAGTAAAATTCAAATCACCTAGTTTAGAATCTAGAGGTCAAACTAGTCAGAACAAAATAGAAAAATAGTGATAATTCCATATCAACAACTAGTTTTAGCACATGAAAACAATGTTAGAAATGGACAGTAACACCAAACATAAGGGTGTCCTCATTTTGGAATTCTTTTCCAAGCATAAAACACCTAGGTTTTCTAGTAACAAGTAAAAAGTTTAGCTCAACTATAGTTTTTGCACATCTAGATCAGTCAAAATCAACAATTTTAGTATTATTTTCTTAAAGAATCTAAATATAGGGGGTATCATTAATGGCATGCTAACTCTCACTTCTAGTTTTAGATTAGGAAGTTGACATAACTTATAAATTAGAATCCATGTTTTAGACACTTGTTTCTATGCTAAATTCGCTTTCTACATTCAAAGAGAGAACAAGAAACTAAGGAAATAGTCAAGGTTAGAAGATACCTAGATGTAGTCATGCGCACCGTAATCCAGACGCTGTGAGAACTCCTCTTTGGCTGTGGAGGAATGACACCTGCAAAATAACGAGACTAAGACAAAAAATGTGTTAGATGAGGAGATGGTGGGTTGCCAAGCAAAAGCCTGTTCCGATAAGTATGAAAACTTCCTTAAGGGATGTCAACCCACTGTTTAATAAAGAAAAGTCTGATAAAAGATAGAATGTTAAAATACTGATATGATAAGAAGACTAAAAAGAAAAGGAAGCAAAGGCTTACCTAAAAGATGTTGTCAGCCTAGTTACAGTCGCCGGCGTCGGTGGTCCTACTGGCATCGGTTATAGGGTCTGCCGAAGTCAGTTAGTCTGCCGATGTCAGTTGGGGTAATGACCGGTATCGGTCGGGGCAGTAGTCTATAGACGGGTCTGAGATAGAGTCTGGGTCTGTGGACGGGTCTGTGGTCAAGTCTGTGGTCTACTTAATTGGTCTGAGATGAAGTTTTGGGCTTGGTTGAATGGTCTGGGGTCTGGGTCTAAGAGTCTGGTTGAATGGGTAGAGTGTATGGTCTGAAAGAGTGCCCAGACAAAAGCTAGGAGCAATAGGGAAGAAAGAGTGGTTTGATGAGGTCTCTGATCTGGTCGAGGATGGCTGGGTCTATTTCATAGCACTTAGAAGCAATAACTAGAAGACATAATGAGAACACAGAAGAAAACTTACCTGTGGTATGCTGAAGAAGTGTTGCAGACCTGTACTTATTACTGGTGTTGCTGGTGTGAAGACCTATTGCTGATGGAGAATCCCTGTTGTGCTTGTAGAAGCTTATTGTGTGTACCTAAGGGAGAGAGTGAGATTGATTGGTAGAGAGGTGGGTTCAAAAATGGATTGATGATCAGAGTGCAAGATTACAGACTCAGGTTGCGAGAGACAGATGAAGAAAGCCCAGAGAGATGGATAATGGTGCAAAAAACTGTTATGAAGGCTGCCGATGCCATAAATATCACTGACGTTGGTCGATAGTTGACCGACGTCGGTAGTTAAAAGGCCGAAGAAAGGCTAAAAATAGCCTTTCATCCATTTTCCAACCGCCGGGTCAGCTAGTCTGAGGGAGAAATGGTCGAAGGGGATTAAATGGATGAGGGGAGAAGTTGGAATGGGAGTCTTAGGCATGAAGGGAATCCAAGAAGGGTATCCTAGGGTGGTGAGGTGGCAAGGAGAGAGGGAAAAGGGACTTTATTAATTTAAAATAGGATATTTATTTCAAATTAATAAAACATGGGCTAGGAGTGGTTAAGGGACCAAGGCGAGGAGGATGACCAAGGGAGTAGACACGATTTTGGTGTCTACAACACTAGTGATTAGGGGTAATGTACACAACATATTGGTCTTCTTTTGTTTTCAAGTTTAGTTTTTTACCTAGGCATTCTCATTAGTTGTGTGCCTTACTCCATCTGCAAGTGGTTATCATCATTCACAAGTTAAATTTTCATACAAGTTTGGCTTGCTAAGTACTTGAGTTCCTAAGTTGGACTTTACATAAGCATATTACATCAATTTTAGAGTGGATTTCATGCAATCCTAACCTCCATCTTTTGAAATTGCTAAGAGTGGCCTAGTTTACAACATACATTCAGCTATCCATGTTATATTTTCAAATTTTTAGAGCATCCATGGGCTCTATGAGCCATCTCATATGACATCTATCCTATACTAGTATCATTTCATATCTTCACTTCATGGGGAAATGATGGAGCTAAAGGGCCAACCTTTATATGCTTAAGACACATATTCAGAGGGATTGGACACATAGTCCAAACATTGATTATCACACACATGATCATCTTGCTTCACTTAGTAGGTGATGATGGAGCCAAAAAGCCAACCTTTGTATTCTTGAACCACTTTTTGAGAAATTAAGTACTCAACTCTGTTCACCATATAGCTTTTGGTATAACATCATCCAACATAGTCCAACATTACTCAGCCTTACTTAGGATCGTAACAGGTTTTGTATTGGTTCACATACCCAGTGAGGTGTATTTGTTCCTTTTTATTCTATTTTCTTTTACTCAAATTTTATATGTTTTTGTTTTATATCACATATAATAATAATTGATCTAATATTTTTTTATTTAATAGATCCACACTTTCATAACATGCTCTCTATGCACTATCCATCATTACTCAACATCACACAAGCTTCATGGGCTTCACCTTTGTAGGTAAGTCTAGGTACACTTTTTATTTTTTTCCTTTATCCTAGTATTTTGCTTTGCTACATCACTAGAACAAAAGGGAGCAAATGTAGTCATATAAAATGAAATTTTTTGTTATTTTAGTGTGGATAATGACACCTAATCCATAGGTCCTCCTAATTGCTTGCACAACCCTCATAGGCTTTTCTTTCACTGATTCTCAGTCATCCATAACCTTTTGGACTTAACCCTTATAGACCCAAGTAGCTCTTTCAATCTTGCCTCCATCCCCCTAGGTCTTGTTACCTATAGACAAAATTTCCCAACTTAGATAGGAGCATTGAAACCCAGGGTGTCTTGTTTTTGGTGTTATTATCCAAGTGCAAATTTGGTTTAAATGATGATATTTTCTTGAATCCTTATCTTAATCCATATCGGCCTAACATGAATTCATTTAACCCATGATCATTAGGTTCCCTATAAAATGCCATTCAAACTCCATTTATAAGGGTTGTCACTCATTTACAAGAGAGAAGTAAGAATACAAGCAAGTACACTCAAGCACTTTTCCCTATTCTTTGCATATAGCCTTCCAATATTATTCCAAGCCTATTCAAACCCTTACACTAATCCCTTTCCATCTAAAGTTCACCTAGTTTCACATCTAATTGCATCTTCAAACATTATTACACCAAGCACTTCAATGGGATAACTAAATTAGCTTGATCCCTCCTCAGAATATTGGTATGTAGGCAACATGCCCACACACAAGGTGTGAAGTGAATCTAGCATATCCTTTACACACTAACCCCTTTCTCTCTTTCCCAAGTTGTTATTCAAGTTTAAGCACAAATATCTCCCAGGGATTTCAATATTAAAATAGATGAAAAATGAGATCCATATACTTCTAGGATTTGATATTTCACTGACAAGGTAACATAAACCTACTGAGTATAACCCAAAAAACTTAGATCACCTGTATAATAGCACTATAAAAGGACTACAATGTTGAATAGTAGGGTGTCCCATTTTTGACTCTCCTACACTATCAAAAAATGAATTTAAGGAACTTGTTTCTAATGCTATCCCAATCTTGTACCTTAATTTTCAAACCCTATCTTAGACCAAATAGCTCAAAATAAGCTAAATCATATTTTCTCTTATTTATTACTATTTTTAGAAAATATAAAAATACAATCTATTTTCATAAATTAGTGGCTTAATTATTGTACATTATTTACTAATTTAATTTACTCTAGACCTATTTATTAGTTATGAATAAAATACTATTCAAGAAAAATTGAGAAAGATGCATCTATGCATCACTCTTTTGGTAAAAGCAGAACTAGAGAAATTATTAGGAGCAAACTTCATTAGACCACTGGACTATTCTGAATGGATATCAAACATAGTTCCAATTAAAAAAAGACACAGGGTATATGCAATTGTACTAATTTTAGAAACATCAATAAGGCATTCACCAAATATGATTTTCCTTTACCCAACATTGACATTATTGTCAATTCTATTTCTAGGTATGAGATGTTGTCCCTCATGGATGGAATTTTTGGATACAATCAAATCAAGATATCTCAATAAGACCAACACAAAACTACATTCACCACACCATGAGGAACATTATAATATAAATTCATGCCATTTATCTTGAAGAATGTTCTATCCACTTATCACTATGTTATGATTATCATCCTCCATGATATGATGTATGATATTGTTAAAGACTATGTTGATGACATCCTAACTAAATAAATAACATGTGCTAGATATCTTGATGTTCTATGGAGAATCTTTGAGAGACTTCATGAGTACAAGGTCCGTCTAAATCTCAATAAGTGTGTCTTTGGTGTCACTTTGAGAAAATTGCTAGAGTTTATTGTATCACAAATAAGGATCAAAGTAGACCTTATTAAGGTCAAGGATAATGTTTAAATGCCTCCACTTTCAAATCTTAAATAGTTTTATAGCTTAAAAAGAAAGATCTAGTCTATTCACAAGTTTATTTCACAACTGGTAGATAAGTGCAACCCATTTACACATCCCTTGAAGAAAGGGGTCACATTTTAATAGGACAAGGAGGGTTAATTAGTATTTTTGAAGCTCACAACCTATTTGTCCAACCTACCAGTCTTAAGAATACCAACACCTGGACAACCATTGATTGTTTATATTTCAGTAACCAAACATGCATTGGGGGTACTTTGGGTCCAACATGATGATCAAGGAAAGAAACATGAAATTTATTATTTAAGCTACACACTAGTGGCTTATGAGCATAATTATACACCTATTGAGAAGGCATGTTTAGCTATGGCCTTTACATCCCAAAAGATGTGACATTATATGTTGAACAACAAAACCATTGTTATTTTTAAATTGGACCTTCTCAGGTTTTTACTATCTAAAAAAGCTCTGATAGGATGCATGGCCAAGTGGGTTATACCCTTAAGTGAAATTGGTGTTGAGTACCAGAATCAAAAAGCTATTAAGGGGTAGGTTATTGTTGATCAAATTTCATGAGCCCTTATTATAGACACTCAACCACTCATATTTTATTTTTTAGATGATTCTATTATGACATTAGAATAATTACAAAATGAACTTAAGTAATGGAAGCTCTACTTTGATGGTTCCTTCACTTCTCATGGATCTAGGGCCGATATTTTGTTAATTGCATCATAAGGGGATCTAATTCTTAAATTTTTTCATATAATTTTTCATTGTACCAACAATATGGCCAAGTATAAGGAACTTATTACAAGACTTCAACTTGATGTACAATGGGATATCTAACACTTAATGGTTGATGGGTATTCCCAATTGATTATCAATCAAACCATATATCAGTATCAGACTAGAGATGAAAAGCTAAATTATAATCATATTTTAGATAATCTCAATACTCATTTAAAATCCCTATAGTTTTAACAAGTACCATGGGCCAATAATAGATATGTCGATGCAATGGAAAAAATTGGGTCCATGATACAAATTGATAGCAGTGCTAAAGAGTATCAGTTTCTCATTGAAAATATTATACTTCTTAATCATGTCTTTCTAGGTTCAGAAAGGGTATGCACCATTGCTTGTCCCAATTCTCCACCTAAACTACCTTGGTTTCAAGACATTTATAATTATTTTCATGACCATGTGTTTCCACCTGACCTTTCTCATAACCATCAAAAACTTTTCCTTCATCGCATAGCCCATTATACCCTTATTAAGAACATGCTTTATCATAAAGGCTATGATGGAACACTACTTCAATGTTTGTCTTTGGAGAATCCAAGTTAGTGCTTAAGGAGGTTTTATGAAAGAATGTGTGGGGCCCACACCAATAGTGTAGTCTTCGCTAAAAAGCTCCTCAAAACTAGTTATTATTGGCATGAAATGGATATAGATGCTTGAAATTATGTGAGGAAGTATGTTGCATGTCAAAAACATGGTAATTTGATACACATACCTTCCTTTCCACTACAGTTGAGCAATACTCCATGACCATTTTCTACATGGGGCCTCGATCTCATTGAGAAAATAAACACAACATATTCAGATTCCATAAACATATTATCACTACTATCAAGTATTTTATTAATTGGAAAGAGGAAACTCCTCTCACTTACATCAATGAGAAGTAGATTACCAAGGTTTTACATTACTATATCATTTGTTGATATGGTATCCTAGCTTGTATTATATTCAATAATGGCAGATCATATGTAAACATAAATGCTAAGGCTGTTTGTGAAAAATTCAAAATCAAACACAAGAAATCCACACCATATAATGAACAAGGCAATGAACAAGTTGAGGCATCAAATAAAACCATTATTATCATACTGAAGAATATTATCAGTGATGTTTTCCTTAATTGGCACTTGTAAATTTTTATTACCCTTTGGGCTTATTGCACTAGTCATTGAACCCCATAAGAGCCACTATATACTCCCTTGTTTATGGCATATAAGCTCTTATCCCAATTGATATTGAGTTGCCTATATTATGAATATATTTGGATAATATTGAAGATGATGAAGATTGTAAAATTTTTAGGTTGTAAAAGCTAGGACGTATTGACGGTAACCATTTGGCTTCCCTAGACAACTTACAAATCTATCAAAATTGAATGCATAGAAGCTATAACAAGCACATTCTCCCTTAGGAGTTTGAAATTGGTAATTTTGTCTTGAAAGAGGATCAAAATAACACAAAAATAAGGTTAATTTCTAACCCAATTGGCTAGTCTCATATGTTATCATAACAAATTATGGATTAGGGGCATACCAGCTAGCTAGTCCAAATGGTGAAGAACATTGTACATCTTAATTAGTTATATTCTTAACAACCATTTTAACCATTACTATAGGACCCCTTAATTGGGATCAACTTGTGTTGTAGTCATTTTATCCCACTATTATATCTTGAACCATCCTATTCTAGACCATATTCACTATATTTTAGCCTACCCTAAACCATTTTCATGAGAATCATATTCTTTTATGACTCTAGACAATAGAATTTGGATCTTTGGTAATTGAGATCATTTATATTTTGATTTGACTTTATTTATCCCATCTTGGACCATCCTATTATTTACCATATTCATTTTATCTCATTTTATTTTGGACCATTCTCCTTAGAACCATAATCTTTTCATATCCTAGACTCTTGTAACCTGGATAGTTTTATCCCTTGATCAATTATGATCTTGATTATGAATCATAGTTATTATGGACAAATTTAGTACTGGTTCTACAAAACAATTCAGCCTAAGAAATATTTTATAGCTTTTTATTATAGACAAATGAACATGGATACATCAACACATGGTTTTTGCTTGCTAACTAGCACTTCAGAGTTACCTCACACTGCATATTGTTCTTTTTTTATTTTGTTAATGTTTGATAGGAATTGTTGCCTTAGTAGGATATCACTCTCACCAATTTGAGTACATGGGATGTTGTATATGGTTTTAGCTATTACTGGAATTTCTAGTTTTGGATGTGATCTCTTTGATTAGTTATTTCCATATACCATTGTTTATATTCACAATCCCCATTGCAACTAATTTAGTTATTATTTGAACCCTTATTTGTGGATGTGCATCTCCTTAGATATGTAGTTACATGTAACTTTTGTTCCTATTTCACTTCTATTGCTTATCCCTAAAACATAAAAACATTAAAAAATAATTGACAAAATAAACAAAAACATTGTCTTGTACTTTTGTTTATTTTGATCTCCATGCTCTCACCATTTTACAAGCACTCATTCAAATGCTCTCATCATTTCATGAGCCCATTTTATCATTTATTCTAAATAATCCATTGTGTTTCTTTATCATCACTTTTATTCTATTCCATTTCTTGGGAGAACTACATTTGGCCTAAATTTCATGTTGGATCTTGCATCCATAACACTATGTAGGAAGCATCCACTTGTCTCATACATCTAGAGTCAGATCGATCACCCTCTTCCTTTTCTTCTCTACCCCCCCCTCTCCTCCATTTTGTTGTCTTGTTATTTTTATATCACTTGGGGGAAACTTTGTATCCTTTATTCTTATTGCACTATCATATAAAGTAGAGCCTCTACTACATGTGTATGAATAATTATTTTCTATTTTCACTAATATTTTGTTATGATTAACTTTTGTTTGTTGTGTTTATTTGATTTTTATTGTTTTTTGTTGTGATTTATTGTCTCTCTATTTATTTTATTAATATTTTATTCTTTTTTATTCCTTTATTGTTTGTCTCTTGTTTATTCTTGGTGTATTGGTATTTTGTGTTACTATTTTGTCTTATTCATTTGTTCTATTTTTCAAGTACATCTTGTTTATACAGATGGACCTTGATTATTCACATCTTTCTTTCATGTTGTTTATTAAGTTGTTATTGATTTAATTTTATACATTTTTATTCCTACTTAAATCCTGATTGTTTATATCTTGATTTTAAGTTAGGTTACATTTATGTATTATTTTTCTTCTTGTTTTTCTTTAAATGTAAATAATTATATCTCTAGTATTGGTAGTTTTTATCATTATCCTTAGTTATAAATATTCACATATGAATGGATCATCATAATTGAAATACACTATTATTATAAGTTAATCATACTTATGATGCATAATTTCATTTTGTTATAGTAAGCACTTAGTGCTTTAGATCCCAAGTCCAAAAGTCAATGCAGCTCCACAGATCAACTTGTAATGCACCAATGGATTCACACAAGGATCTATGCAAGACTTGAATCTCTTGGCATATATTATGAGTCTAATTAAACATTAGTCCATCTTTCTTCTATTCTTAATTACTCATTCCATCTTCTCCTACTTCTAGGCAAACTACATTGGCTTGAGGAGCATTTGGACTATGTAGGTAACACTTGGATACATGATGTATCATGGGTTAGCTCTTCCAATCATCTCTTTCATCCTTTTGTTCATCCTTATATGCCAAGCTTTTGTGGTTATTTATATCATTATACCCTTGCATCTATGTTTGCACCCACTCATATTTAATCTATGCAATAGGTTATATCCTTGATCTTTGCTTGCTAATTTTCCTTACTGGGGCACAATATTATGACCAATCAATGATCAAAATCGGCCCTACTAGAGAAAAATTTCTTTATCAACAAATCAAATCCACTCTACAGGGGAACATTGTTATTTCCTTTCTATGGATAAATTCTCTCCTTTTTATTCTAATTTCAAGCCTTGTAGATTTTTCCCTTATTCTGTCACTTTTAAATTATGCAACTTATCTTGGGATTGATCATTCCCTAAGTGCACAACTTTCACCCTCTTGTGGGTGTGTCCAAAATGTGTCACTTATATTTTAAGATTGTATTATTTTCACTTCCCCTTGCCTTAGGGACCCATTATATTATCTTATATTTTGATTTAGGAATTAATTCATGCAAGCATTACCTCAATATGGATTTAATTTCATCCATGGGTTAGTTTTAATCTTTCTCTATTTTTGAGAGTTCATCCCTTTGTTTCATTCTCATATATCTTCTCGATGGGGCATCATGGGTCATTTCCTTCCAATTTCTTCTTTAAAAATATTTTATTTGAAAATACATTTCTTTTCAAAATGTCTCACCAAGCCTTCTCAATAGGGGAAAAATGTAGACATCCAATTCCTAACACTATTGTTTGAAATTATCAATCTTACTCAAATTTTTGTGATAATGCCTAATATGGGCCAACATAATTTAAACATGTTAAATGGTTTGAACTTGTCATTTACAAGTGTTGATTTAGGCTAATATGTCCCTATATGGGGAAATTTATTTTATTTGATTATTAACTTTTTTCAAATCATTTCAAGTCAAAATGGAAAAAAATGTAATTTGACATTCTAAACCAATGAATTCTTCTAATTCATAAGTATATGACACATGCACGTGTTATTTCATCTCGACAATGTCCTAAATGGGATATTACTCCATACATAACTAACACCTTATTATAATTATACACCAGTCAAATTATGACTCAATAACTTGACATTCTGACCAATTTGATTAAGTGATTAACCATTTCCAAAGAATTATAGAAAAATTAATTAACCCTACTTAATCAAATAAAACTAAATCAAGAGATTCAGAGGAAAATCCATGGAAGTTATTGAAGATTTCTTAATTGGAAATTCATTCTTAATATTTACATCATCAAGTGACATCATTTTTAGGGTGGCATCCATAAGCCATAAATGGAATAAATATATTGTTTAATCCCTCCCATGCCTCATTAATACCCATATACTTCAAATATTAATGGGGATATTTATGGATTGAGCCTTCAAAATTTAATTTATAAATGGCCACACATCTTAATCTCAATATGGATGATTATGGTTGATTCTGATCATTTCCAAAAATTTATAAACACAAGGGTTCTCACTCATCTTTTCAAGATTCTTTGGTTTAAACTTATTATGCAATAGTCTCTTCATAAGCCATCTTTGTGTAGTGTTGTTATGCTTTATTTGAAATAGGATAGATTCATTGTTGGCATACATTTGATCAAATATGATGAGCCTAGTTTCATTGGTGTATTGATAGATGATGGAAGAGCAAGCCACTCATCATTACTAAAGACTTGGAGCACTAAATCAAGGGGAAAATCACATTTTTGAGCTGCACTTGGAGGAGGGATGCTCTTGGGAAGGTTTATTGGTATATTCATTCGTTTAATATCTCTTAATTTTTATTTACAAAACCCAATTGAGGGAGTTGGATTTTTAAATTATGTTTTTTATGCTTATTTGAGTTTTTTTCACTAATGCATGATCTAACTCACTTTGGATTCCATCTCTACATCTTATCGTGGGTTATTTCCTTCCAATTTCTTCTTGACAAATATTTTATTTGAAAAGACCTTACTTCACCCAAATGTATTGAAACACCTTCTCAAATAGGGTCAAAATGTAGACATCTAACTCCTAACACTATTATGTTGAGATTATCAATCTTACTCAAAATTCTATGACAATGCATAATTTAGGTCAAAATCACTTAAATGCACTAAATGGTTAGAGCTTGTCATTTTATGGTTATGATTTAGGCTAATGTATCCCTAAATGGGGAAATTAATTTTATGTTATTATTAATTTTTCTCAAATCATTTTGAGTCAAAATAGCAAAAATATAATTTGACATTTTAAACCATTGAATTATTCTAATTCAGAAGCACATGACACATGCATGTGTTATTTCATCTCAAAAATGGTCTAAATTAGGTATTTCCCTATACTAGTAACCTGACATTCTGATTAGTTTGATTATGTGAGCAAGCAAGTTCTAAAGAATTGTAAAAAAATTAATTAACCCCACTTAAGCAAATTAAACCAAATGAGTTTAAGTGGAAAATCCATGGAATTTATTGAATATTTCATAATTGAAAATTCATTGCTAATATCTACATCATCAGGTGACATAATTTTTGGGGTGGTATCCATAAGGCATAAATGGAACAAATATTTGGTTTAAGCCCTCTAATGCCTCATTAATACCCATTTATTCCAAATATCAATGGGGATGTTTATGGATTGAGCCTCTAAAATTGAAATTATCCATGGACACACATGTTTATCTCAATATGGATGGTTATGGTTGATTCTGATCATTTATAAAAATCTATAAACACAAGGGTTCTCACTCATATTTTCAAGATTCTTTGGTTTAAACTTATTATGCAAAATTCTCTTAATAGACCATCTTTGTGTAGTGTTTTTATGCTTAATTTACAATAGGATAGCTTTACTATTATCATACATTTGATCAAATATCATGAGCCTAGTTTCATTGGTGCATTAAAAGATGGAGGAGTAAGCCACTCATTATTGCTAAAGACTTGGAGGACCAAATCAACAGAGAAATCATGCTTTTGAGCCACACTTAGATGAGGGATGTTATTTATAAGTTTTGTTGGTATATTCCTTCTTATATAGCTCTTAATTTTCATTTTCAAAAACACATTGAGGGAATTGGCTTTGTGACTTATGTTCTTTATGCTTATTTGAGTTTTATTCATAATGCATGATCTAACTCAATTTGGATTCCATCTCTACATCCCCCAACAAAACACAAGTACTAGGTCAAAATAATAAAGTGTATTAGAAGACCTTATAGGAAAAATAATTAGATTATTGAGGAGGAACCATGGCTACCCTCACCTGAACTTTAGAAACATTCCCTAGAGGTAGGTGCATCCTTCCAAAAGAAATAAGGATAAAATGTATTGTAAACTAAAGTATTGAATCTAAATCAATTGGCCTTCTAGCCACTTTTGATGATTCACCACCTCCCAAGATAACTCTTTACAACATATATTGGGAAGAAATGGGAGACAACATAGGAAACATAGTAAATACCCAAGTTAGGGATAAAGTAAGTATATATCCTATAGCATGCAGAACTTTTAACTATATTATTATGCTAGATCAAAATAAAATTGATCTAATGAAAAAAATATTTGCATATATATTACTTACTTTTAGGGGATTGTCAATATAATATCAATATAAATTGTTGTTTAAATTCAAGGTATTATGTCAGACTTATGAGTACAAAAATGATAATAAAAAATTGAAATGATTTCATTCAACACTCATAGATTAAGATATGAGGTGGTTTATGGGATTGGAACCAAACTTATTTCACAAATGGGTTAAAATTAAAAATACATTCCTATATAAATACTAATATTACTATAGGGTATGAGATAGAAAATAATATTTATTTCATATAAAATAGAAAGAAGATGAAAACATGGAAGACTATTTTGAATGTTTGTTTTCTTGTCCTTATAAGGTGTGGACATGATTTTCATGAAAAACTAAGAAAAAATGTTTTATTAAATGTTTTTGATAATGAATCTCTTCAATCCTTTAACCTAATGGGAAAAGGAGACATAAATAAAATTGATCTTAATGATATTGCTAAATTATATAAGAATTACTTAAAGATAAATGGTGGCATTAGAAAAATAAAAATATGAAAATGAGTTAATGAATTAAGTCAGCTCATGGAGTTTAAAAATATTAAAATATACATCTTAATACACATGAACACCATAAAAAACCTGGGTGCCAAAACAAAAATCAATAACCATGGGTACTCTAACCAATATTTAACAAGTAAAGGAGATTCTCACCTCAATAAGATTTGATGTTTTCTCCTACAAACTATCCATAAAAAGTTAAAAAAATAAATCAACCATAGTTACATTCCCAACCTATGGAAAATCGTAAAAATAGATAAGCATCCCCTATCTAGGGTATGAAAAATAATGAATCGTAGGAGTAAATTCCATTAATTTTGGTGATTTTTAGCTACTTTCAAGAATCACATTGACCAATCTGTCTCCCCCAACCATCATATAAATTCACACTAAGGAGAAAAAATCATTCATAATGAACAAACTAAGGAAAAATATAATATTATGGAGAAGGAAAAATCTCAAGAAACCACTCCTCTTGCTGATCCTTCACTAATAGCATTTCTTAAAATGCTGAAAGAAATAACAAACAAAAGTGAATTTAACTTAGTCCAAGAACTGAAGAAATTAAGCATTGAGATAACATTGATGTAAACCATAATATACATCCTCAATATTAATAAAATAATCAAATGTTTATTTGTAAAAACTCCAAGGAGAATAATGTAGTAACCCTTAACCATATAAGTAGATGGTAGGCTTGTTGACCTCTTAGTAGGGAATTTGCTTCTACCAAAGTATGGAGACACTAGAATTATAGTCATCATAATATCCATATTAAATAAGTAAATAACCAATGTGCTAGTGTAATTATGAAGTTATATCAATGTAATGACATGATAAAAATTAAAAATACTCTCCCTAACTAGTGTATATCCAACTACTAGAGTTGTATATATGATTGACCAATCAATTGCCAAAGTAGAAGGGGTTATAGAAGACATCTTTGTTATGGTAAAGTATTTGGAATATCCTATAGAATTTATGATATTGCATTCAAAGAGTCATAAACTAGGTTATCCTCTATTCCTAAGAAGTCCATGTTTGGCCATAGTTGTATCTTTAATAGATTGTACGTCTAGAGATATAAAAATCTTAAATGAATTAAAAGTAAGGAAAATCTCTTTATAACCACCCAAAAAACAATCTCTAGAGTCCTCAGATCAATTATGGATACATGAACTTGATATAAATGTAAATAGTATCTCTTCTCTAACAATGATGGAAGTTGAAAACCACATAGATGAGCTAGATGAATAATTAAAAGGTCATATGAAGGTATACATTATGGATTTAGAGATCACTAGTATAGCCTTGGAGATCACTAGTCTCACTCCAAACATCACCAAAACAACCCAAGAAAATTTCAAACTATTTGTAAAGTTTTTTAAGACAATAATTATGAAGTTTATGATCACACATCTCTCTAATAGAGTGTTATTATCTTGACACATAACAGTTAGGGATCATTCCTTTCAATTTTATTTTACCCATTAGCAAGGGTAATTTTAGAAGGAATGTCCTTATTAAAAGACATAACCACCTTCCACATTTTTGGGTGAATATTTTGTCAGCCAGCTAATTGGTGACCAAAATAGTTCCTATCACCACATCATAGGCAGATCAATCGGCCAGATGTGCAGGTTTACTACATCAACAGGGGACAAATTTCTCCTCTCATCAAGGGGAGGTTCCCTATAGATATGTAGGAGGCTATAAACTATATATATATATATATATATATATATATATATATATATATGCAGAAAGTAAGACACATGGGGTGGGACAAACCATCCATCTCTCTTTTTCTAGAGATGATTCCAACAAACACAAGAGAAATCCTGGGTGATGGGGAAGTTACTTCTCTTCTTTCAGAAGCAACTTTCAGCCAAGAGCCAAATTCCTTCCTAAATAGTAGAAAACCTAGTGCAATGATAGAAGGCACTTCTCTTCTTTCATAAGTATTCTTTAGAAGGCAGCATGAATCTTTTTGGTAACAAGTAACCGGTAATAGGGGTACAAAATGACTAGTAACCTGAGAGAGAGAGATACGAAGAACAATGGGGGCACAATGTCATCCCAAGGTCCTTTACACATGAATAGAAAATAAAAACACATGGAAGGTACTTATGGGGGCACAAAGTCTCTCCACAGTTGGTCTTCAGGACACCTTCCTGATCACCTCCGCTAGTTCTACTTGTTAAATTAAATGAACAAGAATGATTCTAGGAAATAGACATATGAACAATCTCCTAAAATAACACAAGCTATAACAACACAAAGTATATAAGTAACTTTCTTTCTCATTCAGGTAAAGTAATATGACAAACAATCTGAGCTCAAAGTCTCAGTAATGCCTTTCAATTTGGGTAGAGTGTAGTTTTTTATCACAAAGAGATCTCCTCAAAATATTTGAAGAGATTACAATATATAGAAGCCATGAAAAGCTTGACACTTAGTTCCATGGGATGGCTCATGTAGTGTATTCAATGCCTCAAATGCATCTTCAATCCTGTCAAGGGGGTATGATGGAATAGAGGCAACTGCCTTAACTATTGCATGTCATTTTATCTCAACCACCTCCTCTTGGATCTGAATCTTCTCTTAGTTCCCTCTGATGTCTATGCTTTGGATTTACTCCCAGAGGACAAATAGACTGTGTCTTTAATGCTTCAAGGCTCGAGAAATCTACCTTAATGCTTCAAGGCTCAAGAAGTCAGCTTCAATGTTTAAGGGCTCTAGAAATATACCAAATTTCATTACTGCATAGATCCTTGAGATCTTTTGTGTTATTTTCTCTACCTCCCAACAATTAGGGCTCTCAAGTTCTCTTTTTAGCTACTTTTCAAATTCTATGCCACATTCAAATGTCAATAGATATTCCATCATTTTAAATTTGATGTCTCCAGGGCCATCACTAGTTTACTGCTTCAATGGTCTGGGCGGCCTTTGGGATTTCATTTCTTTAGCGTGCCATGTTTCTCTATTCACTCCACATCATTGACATGTGGCACATTTTTTTGTGAAGTAGGTGAAGACATGTGGTATCATCTGTTGCTTTCAGAGGCTTTAGCAATATTTTTGAGAATCTTACGGAAGATGACATGTGGCATGTTTTGCTTGTTTTTGTGACTTACTCGGGGCCCACCATGGTCTTTTCAAAAATTAGAAGCAGAAGGAAGAGGCTACAAAATTTGACACTTGTCATCTTCTACTATGCTCTGTAGGGGGCACATGGCACATTCCACTATTCTTAGAAAAATACATTGAAGTCTTCCATAGTTTTCACTTATTGCCATCCATGGGACTCTGAGAAGCTTATCAAAAGAAGCCTTGTAGCTTATGAAAAGGCTAGAGATGCAGATGCTGACACTTGTTACACTCCATGGAGTTTTAATGGGACACATGGTAGCTTTCGCTTCATCTTGAGGATAGAGTATAAAGTGTCTCAAAAGATGACACTTGGCAGCTTCTGTTTCGATTCTACAAGGGACACGTGGTGGCTTCTACGGTCTTTGGCTTTCGAGCTTTTTATTTAGACAAAAAGTCTAAAGGAATTCCTTCAGACTAAATGTCTGAAGGAAATCTTCTGTTCCATTTGCATAGCCATTTCAATTTCCCTGGGATTTCTCTTCGAGTGAATTCCTTCAGACAAAAAGTCTGAAGGAATTTTGCCTTAACCATTTTTCTGAAGGATTTCCAAATTTAGGCCTTCAAAGAAATCTAAAGGGATTCTATCTTTTCTATCTTCTTAGTGACCCTTGAAACAATGTTGCCTACCCTCTACAAGGGTACTTGGCTTGGTTCATTTCCCTCCACAAGGGTACTTGTTCCTTTGGCTTTGGGGTAGCCCCTTAAACCTATAGATTGAACCTTTGAACTGTGAATGGAAACACTTGATGAACTTAAATGAAATGCTTGACCCATTGAAGCTTGCCACCGACATTAAAATTTGAACCCATTGAACCACTGAACCAAAGTGGTTCAAGGTTCAATGATTCATTCTCTACTTAGAAACTTGTTGATGAACCCCTTCTTGGTTGAACCAAAGCATTGAACCTATCCTAAAAGTGTCTAAGTGCTATAAATTGGTTCCTTTTGATTGAACTCACTTGTAGAAGCCTTTGAACCTACTAATCCCTTTACTAAAAAAGCTTAAATAATGAAGAATTTGAAAGCTCAAAACAAAATTTAAAAAGGGAAGAAAAAAATTTGGGTCTTGAAGGGCCAAAATAGTTCAAATGTTGTCCCAAAAATGAGTAACATTTTTGGGGACCAATAGCTAGCACCAGTTGGAGAACTTCCTTCAGTTGAGAACAATCGAAGGGAGTAGAATCTAGAATCTCTAGTGCCTTAAAGTGTGCCATTGGGATACAGAGTCATGCTACCCAAAAATAAAGGCTCCAAAAAAAATGAAAATGAACAACACAAAGCAGAAACAAAAACTATACAAATATACATATGTACAGTGGAACTTATCTGGTACTTCAAGAATCAAAGTACCTTAGATGTTGCTCCTTGAAGGTAGAGAAAAGAGTGTGCCATCCTGATAAACTAGTAGGAAACCATTTTATCCCTAGAATTAGTGATGGGTGAATGGAACTCTCCACCAAGAATCCAATTTTATGTGCTTTTCCTTTGGTTTTCTTCTCTTGCCCCACAACAAGACTTGACATTTAGTCCAAAAACCATAGATCTTTGCTCTCTTAACAAAGAGTTCCCTTTCCTAATTTTGATGGGTAGCAGCATGGTCTATTACGATAATTTGTTGTTCTAATAGTTTAGTCTACAACATGTCTTGATTGTCCCCCTCAGACACCTAACACACGACCGGCTCAGCATCTCCTTTGTCTTGAGGAGCTTTCCACCTGAGTAACAGAGATTCATACTCAGCAGTGTTGTTGGTGTTGTTAAACTACAACTCATGTGAAGAAGGAAGAATATCCCCTTTAGGAGATATTAACACCATCTTAGCTCTAGCACTAGTAGAGGAATTATAGCCATCAATTTTCTAGATCTAAACTTCATCAAAAACTGATCTTCTATCAGATTTCTCTTCATTAGAGATGGAAAATCTTTTTTCATTTGTACTACACCCTACCGATCCTTTTGATGTCTTGTTTGAATCAATTCCTAGATCACCACCTACAAGAATTTCATCTCTAGGAACATGAACATCCTTCGTGGTCAAGAAGTAATTACCCCTGCCTGAAGACTCAAACAAAATTTTAGCTACAAGGGTTGACATTTGGGTCTTGACACCTTGAACCAACTTGTCTAACTAATCAAGGTTGGACTATAGGAATTCAAATTCAGTCATTTGGATTTTGGTCTTCTTGACATGATCAATTATGTCGAATGACTGAATTAGACTAGGCACAGAGGATGGGAGTTCATCCTTTTGGTTTTTAGGAGGGTGGGAGGACTAGCTTGTGAATTTGAAGTAGAAGGTGTAGAAATGTTTGGGATATTTACTTTCTTAGAAACCACTGGGTCATTTGGATAGAAATACAAAGTGGTTCCACACTTAGTAATTGATACTGCTAGCTGAGGTTGCTCCTCTATTTTTCCTTTATCAACTTGTTGGGCTGACTAATTCTAGGACCGGGTGGATACAACATATGATCCCTTAGCTGCATTGCCTTCACTTCTGGGTTCATCCTGGTAGTTTAGGAAACCAATGATGAAGTCACCATCTAATTCTTTTTGGCCTAATACAAAGAGATCAACATCACTTTCATGATTAAACTTAGGTTGAAAAGAGAAATCATGCTCTATTTCCAAATATCCAACTGCTAAGTTGGCTAGAGGTGCTTCAATGGCGAGGTTCCTCTATGAGGGAGGAAGATGATTTGGCTACCCTTGATTCTTGGCCACATTGGCTTGATGTGCCTAATTAGGGAATGTCCTCCTTGGGACATCCTGATAAGGAGGAGCAAAAGACATACCTTGGGCCATTTTTCTTTTCAAATCTAGTAGTTCATTTGCCAGCTTTTGCACCATTGGATCAGTGGTGGCTATAGGTGAGTATTCAAAAGATGAAGAGGGTTTGCCTCTATTTGGATCCCTCCTTATCTTCCCTACCCAGATAAGGTCATATTCCACCTTAGTGGCCAAGTCTTGAGCTTCAGCAAGGTCTATTTGGCTAGCACGTCTCAATAGGAAACTCACTTTAGGTAGTTGTGAGTTGACGAAGAAGCATTTGAGGTTCTTAGGTGTTGGCTAAGCAATTACAAGAATTCTATTCCTTAGCTTGTCAAACATTTCAATGAATATGCTCATAGGCTCATGGGGCTCCTTCTTCATTTATGTGAGCTAGGCCAGTAAGGCATGTGCATCCTTTGTAGGCTTGAACCTGGCTTTAAATTTGGCTGTGAGTGTGTCTCAATTAGTCACTAACCTAGCCTGCAGATGGTAAAACCAATCTACAGTAGCACCTTGTAGTGTCTCCATAAATACCCTAATTGCCATGTCTTCAAATTCCACTCCAATTATACCACAAGCTATGCTGAAGGCTGCAATATGTTCATTAGGATGAACCTTTCCATCTCCATAGAACTTGGGGAATTCTTCCTTGAAATATGTGGGAGTTCATGTAGAGGTGGAGTAAGATTGAGTGGGATAGATGAGTTACCCCAGGGGCCTCGAACTGCCATGAATAGATTATTGAAAGTAGGGATACAAAATTTTGGTGGAGTTTCTATATTGTAGGACAAAAATGGAAAAGAACTAGCCTTATTTTAGCTTAAAGCTTGAGGCTTCAAACTGCACTTTTTTACCAGCAGCTCTAGTTTTGCAAACCAGATAATATAATGGATGAAAATCGGGATGGAAGATGGTAAGGATATAATGATAATGGGTAAGACATGTAATGGAGTCACCAGAATCTATAATGGATAAGGGTATAATGATAGTGGGTAAGACATAGGTGATGTTTCAATCTGAAGCTTGAGGCTCCAAATTACACAAAATTACTGTGTCCCCAGTAGAGTTGCCAAAAACTATTGGGTGAATATTTTGTCAGCCAAATAATTGGTGACAAAAATAGTTCTTATCACCACAACATAGGGAGATCAATTATCTAGATGTGCATGTTTATTGCATCAGCAAGGAACAAATCTCTCCTCTCATCAAGGGGAGGTTACCTATAGATATGCAAGAGGCTATACACTATATATATATATATATATATATATATATATATATATATATATATATATATATATATATATATATATATATATATATATATATATGAAAAAATTAAGACACATGGGGTGGGACAAACCATCCATCTCTCTTTTTTCAGAGATGATCTGACAAACATAGGAGAAATATTGGGTGATGGGGAAGGTACTTCGCTTCTTTCAACAGTAAATTTATCTCAACTATTGCATGTCATTTTATCTCAACCACCTCCTCCTAGATCTGAATCTTCTCTTAGTTCCCTCCGATGTATGCACTTTGCCTTTACTCCCAGGGGACAAACAGACTATGTCTTTAATGCTTCAGGGCTCGATAAATATACCTTAATGCTTCAAGGCTCAAGAAGTCAACTTTAATGTTTAAGGGCTCGAGAAATCTACCGGATTTCATTACTGCATAGATCCTTGAGATCTTCTATGTTGTTTTCTCCACCTCCCAGTAATTAGGGCTCTCGGGTTCTCTTTTCAACTACTTTTCAAATTTTGTTCCACATTCAAATGTCAATAGATATTCCATCATTTTAAATTTGATGTCTCCAGGGCCATCACTGGTTTACTACTTTAATGGTCTAGGTGGCCTTCAGGATTTCATTTCTCTAGTGGGCCATGTTTCTCTATTTGTTCCACATCATTAACACATGGCACATTATGCTATGAAGTAGGTGAAGATGTGTGGCAGCATCTACTACTTTTAGAGGCTTTGGTAGTATTTTTTAGAATCCTACAAAAGATGACACATGGCACATTTTGATTTTTTATTTGACTTACTCGAGGTCCACCATGGTCTTTTTAGAAACCAAAAGTAGAAGGAGGAGGCTATGGAATTTGACACTTGTCAGCTTCCACTGTGCTCTATAAGGGGCACATGGCATGTTTTGTTATTCTTAGAAAAATACATTGAAGTCTTCCATAGTTGCCACTTGTCACCATCTGTGAGACTCTGAGAAACTTATCAAAAAAATCCTTGTAGCTTATGAAAAGGCTAGAGACATAGATGCTGACACTTGTCATGCTCTGTGGATTTTCAATGAAACACATGGCAACTTTCGTTGCATCTTGAGGATAGATTATAAAGTGTCTCAAAAGATGACACTTGGCAGCTTCTACTTTGATTCTATAAGGGACATGTGGTGACTTCCACAGTCTTTAGCTTTCAGGCTTTTTCTTCAAACAAAAAGTCTGAAGGAAAGCTTTTGTTCCATTTGCATAGCTATTTCAATTTCCCTAGGCTTTCTCTCTGAGTGAATTCCTTCAAACAAAAAGTCTGAAGGAATTTTGTCTTAACCATTTTTCTGAAGGATTTCTAACTTTAGGCCTTCGAAGAAATCCAAAGGGATTCTATCTTTTCTATCTTCTCAATGACCCTTGAAACAATGTTGCCTACTCTCTGCATGGGTACTTGGCTCGATTCATTACCCTCTATAGGGGTACTTATTCCTTTGGCTTTGGGGTGGCCCCTTGAACCTACCAATTGAACCTTTGACCTGTGAATGGAGACACTTGATGAACTTAGATGAAACACTTAACCCATTGAAGCTTGCCTCCAACATTGAGCTTTGAACCCGTTGAACCATTAAACCAGAGTGGTTTAAGGTTCAATGGTTCATTGGTTCAATAGTTCATTCTATGCTTATAAACTTGTCTATGAACCCCTTCTTGGTTGAACCAAAGTGTTGAACCTATCTCGAAAGTGTCTAAGTGCTAAAAACTGGTTCCTTTTGATTGAACTCACCTGTAGAAGCCTTTGAACCTATTGAACTTGCTAATCCCTTTACTGAAAAAGCTTAAATAATGAAGAATTTGAAAGCTCATAACAAAATTTAAAAAGGGAAGAGACAAATTTGGGTCTTGTAGGGCCAAAATAGTTCAAATGTTGTCCCAAAAATGAGTAACATTTTTGGGAACCAATAGCTGGCTCCAGTTGGGGAACTTCCTTCAGTTGAGAAAAATTGAAGGGAGTAGAATCTAGAATCTCCAGTGCCTTAAAGTGTGCCATTGGGATATGGAGTCATGCTACCCAAAAAGAAAGGCTAAAAAAAAGAAAATGAACAACACAAAGTAGAAACAAAAATTATACAAATATACGTATGTACAGGGGAACTTATTTGGTACTTCAAGAATTGAAGTACCTCAGATGCTACTCCTTAAAGGTAGAGAAAAGAGTGTGCCATCGTGATAAACCAATAGGAAACCATTTTATCCCTAGAATAAGTGATGGGTGAATGGAACTCTTCACTAGGAATCCAATTTTTTGTGCTTTTCCTTTGGTTTTCTTCTCTTGCCCCACAACAAGACTTGAGTTTTAGTCCAAAAACCATGGATCTTTTCTCTCCTGACAAAGAGTTCCCTTTCTTGATTTTTATGGGTAGTAGCATGGTCTATTACCATAATTTGTTGTTTAGATAGTTTAGTCCAGTACATGTCTTGATTGTCCCCCTCAGACACCTAACAAACCACCGGCTTGGCATCTCCTTTGCCTTGAGTAGCTTTCCACCTGAGTAATAAGGATTCATACTCGGCAGTGTTATTGGTGTTGCTGAACTACAACTCATGTGAATAAGGAATAATATCCCCTTTAGGAGATATCAACACCATCTTGGCTCTAACACCAATATAGGAATTGCTACCATCGATTTCCTAGATCCAAACATCATCAGAAACTGATCTTCTATCAGATTTCTCTTCATTAGAGATGGCAGATCTTTTTTCATCTGTATTGCACCCTACCAATCCTTTTGATGTCTTTTTTGAATCAATTCCTAGATCACCACCTATAGGAATTTTATCTCTAGGAACATGAACATCCTCTGTGGTTAATAAGTAATTACCCCTACCTAAAGACTCAAACAAAATTTGAGCTGTAGGGGCCGACGTTTGGGTCTTGACACCTTGAACCAACTTGTCTAACTGATCGGGGTTGGATTGTAGGAATTAAAATTCAATTATTTGGATTTTGGTCTTCTTGACATGATCAATTATGTCAAATTACTGAATTGGACTAGGCATAGAGGATGGGAGTTCAACCTTTTGGTTTTTGGGAGGGGTGGGAAGACTAGCCTATGAATTTAAAGTAGAAGGTGCAGAAATGTTTAGGGTACTTACTTTCTTAGCAACCACTAGGTCCTTTGGCTATAAATATAGAGTGGTTCCACACTTAGCAATTGATATTGTTGGTTGAGGTTGCTCCTCTATTTTTCCTTTATCAGCTTGTTGGGTTGACTGGTTCTGGGACCGGGTGGATATAGCATATGATCCCTCAGCTGCATTGCCTCACTTCTAGGTTCATCTTGGTAGTTCAGGAAACTAACGATGGAGTTGCCAACTAAGTCTTTTTGGCCTGCTATAAAGAGAATAACATCACTTTCATGATTAAACTCAAGTTGGAAAGAGAAATCATGCTCTGTTTCCAAATATCCAACTGCTGAGTTAGCTAGAGGTGTTTCAATGGTGAGGTTCCTCTGTGAGGGAGGAAGATGATTTGGCTGCCCTTGATTCTTAGCCACATTGCCTTGATATGCCTAATTAGGGAATTTCCTCATTGGTACATCCTAATAAGGAGGAGTAGAAGACATACCTTGGGCCATTTGTCTTTTCAAAACTAGTAGTTCATTTGCCAGCTTTTACACCATTGGATCAGTGGTGGCTACATGTGAGTATTCAGAAGATGAAGAGGGTTTGCCTCTATTTGGATCTCTCCTTATCTTCCATACCAATATATGGTCATGTTCCATCTTAGTGGCCAAGTCTTGAGCTTTGCAAGGTCTATTTGGCTAGCACGTCTCAATAGGAAACTCACTTTAGGCAGCTGTGAGTTGATGAAAAAGCATTTGAGGTTCTCAAGTGTTGGCTAAGCAATTATAGGAATTTTATTCCTTAGCTTTTCAAAATTTGCAATGAAGTCACTCATAGGCTCATGGGGCTCCTTCTTCATTTGTGTGAGCTGGGCCAGCAGGGCATGTGCATCCTCTGCAGGCTTGAACTTGGCTTCAAATTTAGCTATGAGTGTGTCCCAATCAGTCACTAACCCAGCCTGTAGATGGTAGAACAAATCTACATCATCACCTTGTAGTGTCTCCACAAATAGCCTGACTGCTATGTCTTCAAATTCCACTCCAATTACATCACAAGCTATGCTGAAGGCTACAATATGTTCACCAAGATAAACCTTTCCATCTCCATAGAACTTGGGGAAATTCTTCCTTGAACTACGTGGAAGTTCATGTAGAGGTGGAGTAAGATTGAGTGGGCCAAATGAGTTACCCTAGGGGCCTCAAACTGCCATGATTGGATTATTGAAAGTAGGGATAACAAATCTAGGTGGAGTTGCCAAATTTTAGGACAAAAATGGAAAAGAACTGGCCCTATTTCAACTTAAAGCTTGAGGCTTCAAACTGCACTTTTTTCCTAGCAGCTCTAGTTTTGCAGACTAGATAATATAATGGATGAAAATGGGGATGGAAGATGGTAAGGCTATAATGATAATGGGTAAGACATGGAATGGAGTTGCCATAAACTATAATGGATAAGGGTATAATGATAATGGGTAAGACATAGGTGATATTTCAATCTGAAGTTTGAGGCTCCAAATTGCACAAATTTACTATGTCCCCAGTGGAGTCACAAAAAAATATTGGGTGAATATTTTGTTGGCCAGCTAACTAGTGAGCAAAATAGTTCCTATCACCATAGCATAGGGATATTAGTTAGCTAGATGCCTTGGTTTACTACATCATCAGGGGACATATCTCTCCTCTCATCAAGGAGAGGTTCCCTATAGATATTCAAGAGGATATACACTATATATATATGCAAAAAGCAAGACACATAGGAGAAATCTTGGGTGATGGGGAAGGTACTTCTCTTATTTCAAAAGCAAATTTTAGCCAAGAGCTATATTCCTTCTTAAATAGTAGAAATCCTAGTCCAATGACAGAAGGCACTTCTCTTCTTTTAGAAGTATTCTTCAGTAGGCAGTAGGAATCTTTTTGGTAACAAGTAACCGGTAACATGGGTGCAGAATGACCAGCAACCTGAGAGAGAGATATGAAGAATAATAGGGGCACAATGTCGTCCCAAGGTCCTTTACACAAGAATAGAACTTATGGGGTTACAAAGTCTCTCCACAGTTGGTCCTTAGGACACCTTCCTAATCACCTCCACTAGTTTTGCTTGTTAAATTAAATGGACAAGAATGATTCTAAGAAATAGACATACGAACAATCTCCTAAAATAGCACAAGTTATAATAGCACAAAGTTTACAAGTAACTTTCTTCCTCATTCAGGTAAAGTAATATGACAAATAATCTGAGCTCAAAGTCTCAGAATCCCTTTCAATTTGGGCAGAGTGTAGTTTTTTATCATAGAGATATCTCCTCAATATAATTGAAGAGTTTACAATATATAGAAGCCATGAGAAGTTTGGCGCTTAGTTCCATGGGATGGCTCATATGGTGCATTCAATGCCTCGAATGCATCTTCAATCCTATCAAGGGGGTATGATGGAATAGAGGTAGCTACCTTAACTATTGTGTGTCATTTTATCTCAACCACCTCCTCCTAGATCTGAATCTTCTCTTAGTTCCCTCTGATGTCTATGTTTTGCCTTTACTCCCAGGGGACAAAACAGACTATGTCTTTAATGCTTTAGGCTCGATAAATTTACCTTAATGCTTCAAGGCTCAAGAAGTTAGCTTCAATGTTTAAGGGCTTGAGAAATATACTAGATTTCATTATTGTGTAGATCCTTGAGATCTTTTGTGTTGTTTTCTCTACCTCCCAGTAATTAGGGATCTCAGGTTCTCTTTTCAACTACTTTTCAAATTATGTGCCACATTTGAATGTCAATGGATATTCCATCATTTTAAATTTGATGTCTATAGGGCCATCATTGGTTTACTACTTCAATGGTCCAGGCAGCCTTTAGGCTTTCATTTCTCCAGTGGGCCATGTTTCTCTATTCATTCCATGTCATTAACACGTGGCAAGTTCCACTGTGAAGTAGGTTAAGATGCATGGCAACATCTGCTACTTTTAGAGGCTTTGGTAGTATTTTTGAGAATCCTACAGAAGATGACACATGGCGTGTTCTGCTTATTTTTGTGACTTACCCAAGGCCCACCATGGTCTTTTCAAAAACTAGAAGCATAAGGAAGAGGCTACGGAATTTGACACTTATTATCTTCCACTACACTCTATAGGGGGCATGTGGTGTCATGTCCCCTTCTAAGTGACATCTTTTCAAGTGGATGATTAGCCTATTATGCGACCCTCATAGGCTGATGGGATGGATAGAGGGTCTTGATAGAGATGGGTTGGAATTCGTTTGGGCTCTTTCGAACATGAATTAAGGGAGATTAATATTTGATTGATTTAATCAAATATTAATTATTTGATCTCATTTGAATTAATTATTAATTATTAATTAATTATTAATTATTAATGATTGGGTCTAATTTTAGGATCCTAATCCTAATTTAAGACTTGGTCTAATTTTCAGACCCTAGTTCTAATTTAAGGGAGTCTAATTTTAGCAAGCACACCTTTGGAGGTGTATAAGAATCTCTCATGGGAGAGAGTTTGTATTCATGATTATTATTGATATTGATTCTTGTTAAGAAATTCTTCTGTGAAGACTGAGCCAAGGGTTCCAGGATTTCATCTGCAGTGGAGAACGTCAACTCTTCATTGTGCGCGATTCAGAGGCTGTGAAAGATCAACTGATTTATTGCCAAACTGCATTGAAGAACGTCAACTCTTCAGTGTGTGCAATTCAGAGGTTGTGAAAGATCAACCAATCTATTGCCAAATTGGGAGATAAATTCATCCAGAAGCTATCACAGGTATTTACAAGTTTGAGAGATAACTTCACACGGAAGCTATCACGAGGGTTTACAGGTATTTTCATTATTTGGGTTTTGATTCTAGAATTATCCAGATATAGATCTTTTGTATTAGCCCATAATTCTATAGATTAGGATCAAGCATACAGGTTGAGCAATATCAGTGGCCGTACGACTTCTGTACAGATCTGTGAAAATCCGTACGCATCTACAGAAAGTTTAGGTACCGACATCGGCGAATAGAGACTTACAGAGACCGACATCGGTCGACTTATCACCGATGTCGGCAAGTGGATGACTACAGGTCAACCGACGATGGCAGTATAACCAACGTCGATGATTGTGTTTTTACACAGCAGGCCGAGACGTGCCAGATTCAATCCAGTTTGTGGAATATTCAGGATATAAGGCCGAACTTTCAATATTCTTTGTATACTTGACAGAGGATCTCTATTGTAAGCTTATGAGAAAATAAATAAGAAATTATACTGTGATTTATTTATCTATTTGAAGATATTTTGCAGAAATTTAGATAAGCAATTTGGAGCTTTTGTTTTGATATTCAAAGGGATAATACATGTGGCACATTCCACTTTTCTTATAAAAATACATTGAAGTCTTCTGCAGTTTCCACTTGTCACCATTCATGGGACTCTGAGAAGCTTATTGAAAGAAGCCTTATAGCTTATGAAAAGGCTAGATACATAGATGCTGACACTTGTCATGCTCCATGGAGTTTCAATGGGACATGTGGTAGCTTCCGCTGCATCTTGAGGATAGAGTATAAAGTGTCCTGAAAGATGACCCTTGGTAGCTTCCGCTTCGATTCTACAAGTGACATGTGGCGGCTTCCACGGTCTTTGGCTTTCGAGCTTTTTCTTCAGACAAAAAGTCTAAAGGAATTCCTTCGAATAAAATCTCTGAAGGAAAGCTTTTGTTTCATTTGCATAGTCATTTCGATTTCCTTGGGATTTCTCTCTGAGTGAATTCCTTTGAACAAAAATTCTGAAGGAATTTTGCCTTAACCATTTTTATAAAGGATTTCCAACTTTAGGCCTTCAAATAAATCTTAAGGGTTTCTATCTTTTCTGTCTTCTTAGTGACCCTTGAAACAATGTTGCCTACTCTCCACAAGGGTACTTGGCTTGGTTCGTTTCCCTCCATAGGGGTACTTGTTCCTTTCGCTTTGGGGTGGCCCCTTGAACCTACCAATTGAACCTTTGAACTATGAATGGAGACACTTGATGAACTTAGATGAAATTCTTGACCTATTGAAGCTTGCCACCAACATTGAACTTTGAACCCATCGAACCCTTAAACCAAAGTGGTTCAAGTTTCAACGGTTCATTGGTTCATTCTCTGCTTAGAAACTTGCCATGAACCCTTTCTTGGTTGAACCAAAGTGTTGAACCTATCTCGAAAGTGTCTAAGTGCTAGAAAATGGTTCCTTTTGATTGAACTCACTTTTAGAAGCCTTTGAACCTACTAATCCCTTTACTAAAAAAGCTTAAATAATGAAGAATTTGAAAGCTCAAAACAAAATTTAAAAAGGGAAGAGAAAAATTTGGGTCTTGCAAGGCCAAAATAGTTCAAATGTTGTCCCAAAAAAGAGTAACATTTTTAGGGACCAACACACATGTTTCAAACTCATTATTTCCCATTGGAATCTTTGAGTGGGGAATATAGAAAAGTAAATTCAATCTATCTAGGGATAAAATAAATTTTAACCCAACCAGGCAAAATGCTAAACATAAATAATTAGTTAACTGATGAACAAGAGACAAAAGTATTTGAAATCATATCAAGTAATACAAAATATTTTTCTTAGGCATATATTTATATGAAATATGTATGTAATCAAAAATGAATCATGTCTATAAATCAATCCTAACTTGAATAAGATAGATCATACCATACACTTCTAATTTGGGACACATTTTTTAAGTAGGATCATGACAAATATGGGGATCTACTATAATTGATTAGGGGATCTCTTACCAAAATACACTATGCTATGGAGGGTTCCAAAGCCTCCAATCAAAAACAATCTGTAGACACCGAAATCGTGTCTAACCTTGGTCTTCTTCCCCCCCTTGGTCCAATCCTAACCCATTCCTAAACCATGCAATTACTAATTTAAAATAATAAACTTATTTTGAATTATTAACCCCCCTCCTTTGACACCTCGCCTATGACACCTCGCCTAGACACCTCGCCTTGGACTAATTCCCGCCTTATAACTCACCCAAGACCTATTCTTACTTCTCTCTAACCGCCTAACCAACTCTCATGCATATTTAGCCTAACCTTCGAC
Organism: Torreya grandis; assembly: GCA_037957365.1. NCBI lineage: Eukaryota > Viridiplantae > Streptophyta > Pinopsida > Cupressales > Taxaceae > Torreya > Torreya grandis. The sequence goes on along the minus strand of JARHVA010006708.1, from coordinate 188,359 downwards.
CAATTCTCCAACGGACTAGCACCTGGCGGATGGAGAACGGGCTTGATGGCCCTTTTCCGCGTTCTTAACCCGCCGACGTCGGTCAACTATCGGCCGACGCCGGTGGGATCGCTGATGTCGGTTTACTTAAACCGGTTTCTTGCCTCCTTCTCGGCTAATCACAATTTCAAATCACAACTTCAAATCACAAAATCACGAAATCTAATCCGGAATCACAACTTCTAATCAAGTTCTGAATCTTGGGAGCTAATTACGAATTTGGAATCCGTTCAATCTACCCATATCTCTGCTAATCAATCTGACTCTCTCTCACATCACCCAATTCTGCAAGCTTCTGCAAGCACAACAGGTCTTCACATCCGGCATCACCAGCAACAGGACACCAGTCTGCAACACTTCTTCAGCAGGGCACAGGTAAGTACTTTGTTTGTATTTTCATTGTGTTTTCTAGTCATTTCTAAACTAGATTTAGCACTTCTTTCCCCCAACCCAGACTGCTAACCAAACCAGGCAGACCCAGATTCCTATCTCCCTGATTGGCCTCCTCTATTCTCTATCCCTTTTTGACATTCTGTCCATTATCCTAGACCTCTGCACAGACCCTCAACTAAAACCAGACTCTCCCAGACCATTCTGTACGTCCACAGACCAAGCCCTGACCAAAAACTTGACCAGACCCGTCTAGAGGCCACTGCCCCGATTGAGGCCGGTCATTACCCCAATCGACGTCGGCAGACCCCGACAACCGACGCCGGTAGGACCACCGATGCCGACGACTGTAACTAAGCCGACAGCATCTCAGGTAAGCCTTTGCTTCCATTCTTCTTTTCAATCTTTATCATTTGAATCTTTTTATCATTTTGTTATTTATCAGACATCATTTTATCAAACAGTGGGTTGACCTCCCTTAAAGAAGTTTTCATACTTCTGGGAACAGGCTTTTGCTTGGCAACCCACCATCTATCCATCTAACACCTTTTTGTCCAAGTCTTCTTCTTTGCAGGTGTCATTCCTCCACAGCCAAAGAGGAGTACTCACAGCGTCTGGATTACGGTGTGCATGACTACATCTAGGTATCATCTCGCCTTGACCATTTCCTTAAGTTTCTTATTCTTCTTTTGAATATAGAAAGCAAATTTTGAATAGAAACATTCTGGCACGCCCGGTGGGACCTTAGGTTCTTCCTGGGTTCCTTTTCTTTTCATTCATTTAGGTGCATTAGGTTCTTACCTTTTCACCTCCTTCTCTTCTTAACGACATCATAAGCGGGATTAAAAAGAACCTTTCTTTATTTTCTTGCATTTCTAGACTAGTCCAAAATCATATCTTTCAACCCTTTCTCCATTCGTCTTCATACGAATTTCACATTTCGACTTGGGCTTAAAACTTATTGCATTCATTTCTGCTTGCTTGCATCTTCTTAGACCACACTTAGTAATTAACAAACCACATATTGAATTAATCTAGTCCACTTCATGTTACACGACCTAGACCACTTGCACAAAACAAACATCAAACTCACTTGAGACAAGGCAAGACTGGGATTTCATCCCCCAGCGGATACCTTACACCTTCCCGGCAATCCTACTTGGATTTCATCACCAAAGGGAAAGCCCACTCTATTCTCTGGAAGAGTCTAATCTCTAGGGAAAGTATATTTTGGCTAAGTGGGCCCAACTTATCACTGGACTCGTGAAGTGAGGGGAGCTTGCTCCTTAGTACCAGGCCATGTACGGAACCTAACACAGACTTTTGCGTGCCTAAACACACCTAAAACCATCCATAGACCACCTTTTCTAGGACCCATTCTACTAGCCAACCTCCCAAACATCACATTAAGGCATAAGCCACAAGATTCTAAAAATTAATTCTTAGGATTTAATGCTTAGGACCTGTCTGTCTATCTCTTTTTTTTTGTTCCTATCTGGTTTTTTGAGCTAGTGAGGACGTTCTCTCTTTTTCCAAGAATCTCCAAATTTTTTGATTTTCTGGAATCCACAGTCACTAACATCGGTTTTACCACCGACGTCGGCAATCTTATCCACTGGCATCGGTTATCTGACCGACGTCAGCCACCTTTTTTTCACCGACATCAGTTTTTCAACCGACGTCGGTCACTGTCACAGACCTCTTTTTCCAAAATAGTGACCTAAACTTGACCCCTTTTTCTACCAAAACCCCATTCTTAGTTTCTGAAATTGCAAAAACACAGTTTTTGAAACCTGACCTTTTCTTGCCTTGCATGGTTTTGACACACAGTCAAACCAAGGCTCTTCTTGACCACTCTAGCCATCAACCGCTTCCGTCTACCCCGTCCTTAACCAGTCCTATCATGGAGTTCCACTCAGATATTGAAAGAACTCCTACAAGACCGACCCTGACCTAGACTCTCATCATCCCTAAAGGGGACCAAGATTTTGCACGATTCTTGGACCTCAACGGCACAGCCCTCCAAAACTATCTCGCGAGAAACCCAACGCGAGACCTTTCGGGTGAAGCGGCGATGACATCGACACCATTCACCACCCAACCTTTTATGACTCAACCTTTTGCCTCAACCATTAACCCGACCATGGCCAATATGCAAAGTTTGGCCTCCCCATCCATTTTTAGACCAACCTCCATCGGGGTTTCATTACCTCCTCAACCACACGCAATTCAACCAAGTTCTACATCATACCAGAACTTGATTGTCTCGACCCCTTACACTCTTGCACCCAAAAATGTAGGAGTGCTTACCTCTCCTTCTACCAATGCCGCCATGTAACCACCTTTGGTGGTACCTAGTCATCTTATGCCTTCTACTTTCATAACCCAACCACCTTTAGCCTCCACTTCTGCCCTTGCGACTAGTCATCCATACATTGTACAACTGACTACGTCGCATGCCTCCTCTAGCCTCTTCCAAGCACCTTATAACCTCGGGGGCGCTCAACCCACTAATCCATCAGCAGATCTCATCAAAATGCTGATGGATAAAATGTCCAGTCTTAAAGCCTCTATTTTCGGTTCAAGCAATACTCTCTCATACGACCAGATTTGCAACGAGCCCATTCATCCTTCCATCCCTATTCGACCATACCCCAACCAATGGGAGCTTCTTAATTTCTCTCGCTTTCACAGCAAGGAAGACCCACAACAACACTTACGGGCATTCAGACATGTCTGTTACATTATCGTCCACGACGATGTGTTGCTTTTACGCACGTTTCCTATGTCCCTTTCTGGCCCTGCCCTTGACTGGTATAGTTCTCTTTCCAGACATTCTATCTTTTCATTCACTCAACTTGCCCAATTATTTCTCAACCACTTTTCTATCAACATCACTAAACAAGTCTCAATCACAGACCTCTACTCCATCAGGCAATTTGACGACGAATCAATAGTCGAGTTTGTCGCTCGTTGGAGAGGCCTGATCAACCAGCTCTCCTTCTCCTTGCCTCAACCTGAGCTCATTGAGCTCTTTTCTCGAGCATGTGCCAGGCACATCTCATCCACCTTGCGGGTTTAAACCTTTCGTACTTTTGATGAAGCCTTCACCATGGCCCGAAATCTTGAACTTCATGCCATTGAAGAGGATAAGGTCAAATTACGTCATACCAACGCAAGAACCAATGGCCATTCTTCTTCCAGACCTTCTTCTTCTACCAATTCCGAACCTAAAGGAGTGGCCAACACTGTGGTCATTAGATCACCATCCTCGACAACAAATAATTACTCTCAACCTTCGACATCTTCTAGCATCACCAAACAATTCCAACAATGGTACATCCAGCGTTCATACACTCCACTTGGAGAATCATACGCTTCTGTTTTGGAAAAACTTGTCAAACAAGGGGTCCTCAATCTCCCTCCAATCCAACTACCTCAATTTGACCCTTCAAAATCTCTCCCTACATGGTATAGGGAGGTCGAATTCTGCCACTTTCATCGCGTCCAAGGCCACAACATCAACAACTGCCGAACCTTTAAGAACATAGTCCAAGACATGATCGACAAGGGGGATCTAGTTTTAGATAACCTGAACGTCCCGTCCAACCAACACATCGACATCTTTAAACACCCTTTTCCAAACCATCCTCTTAATCAAAACCATGTCCAGACCATGACCAATGACCCCCAAGACCATAATATTCACACCATCAACACTATCTTGCCTCTTGTCCCTGACCAACCTCCTCCACAGGATGAAGAACTTTCTTCTCCTATTAGTCCTCCATCTACCTCTCTTATACTGGAGGATGCCTTGACCATACCTATGCCATTAGCCCTACCTTCATCCGAAGACCCTACCTTGCCCACTCCTCAAGCACAAGTAGAAGGCACGATCGTCCCTGCCATCTACCCTCTTGAGGAGCCGCCCTCTCCTATTTCTTCTCCACCAAGAGAAGACCCAGTCTCTTCACCTATTTTGACCGAGGAAGACCCAGTCACGGTTTCCTCTTGCCTTTTGCCTGAGATTGTTACATCTCACTCACCTTCGTCCACATCTAAACCCAAACTCATATCTAACCTTGCCTTGCACAATGGTGGCCCTCGACCCAAACCAACGAAAGCCACTAGACCACACCGGAGGACTCCTCCCCCACCTTCATCATTGCCCTCTATTTTGGGCCTGCATCCATCTACCTTACTAGGAGTTCTTCCTACTCCCATACTTCATAGAGGCAAGTCGCCTCCATTACTCTCTCAATCCACCAGACATATATCTCCACCAAACCATCGACCTACGCCTCTTACGCCTCTCAAACCAAAGTCATCAACCCTCACTGCAATAAGACATCCAGACCCATTAGCAGGTTCTTATGCCTTGCTGTTATGGCAATTGTTGCAGTCCTCTCATATCCATCTCTTGCCTCTTAGACCATATCAATCTCTCAGACCAAAACTGCCTTGGTTCGATGACACTCAAATTTGTGCGTATCATCACACGCCTGGACACGACACCGAGCATTGTTGTGCCCTCAAGGTCATCGTTCACCATTGTTTGGAGAATGACACCCTTCTTCTCAACCACATTATCAACAAACCTTCAACACCACCCCTTTCATCAACTCTTGGATCAAGACCCTCTTGGTTCGACAACTCTAAATTTTGTCACTATCATCACACTCCGGGACATGACACTGAGCATTGTCGTGCTCTCAAAGCTGTCACTCGTCAACACCGAACAAAGGATACCCTTCTCATCAAGGATCCTCTTGACCACCTTTTCGATAAATCATCAACACCAACCCATGCTTCTCAAACCTCGTCACCTAAATCCGGATCTCCATACCGGACTATGGTCCCTTTGCCACCTTTAACCCCCTTATTTGAAATCAATACCATCAATCTGACCACCAAGCCTCAACCAACCTTGACCAATTTGTTAAACATTCTTCCTAGCCGCTGGGGGAATTCAACCTTCGTCCAAGCCTCGACCAATCTTTTGACCCCATCTCGACCACATATCAATCACTCTTTCAACCTGACCTCGACTAGACTAGCCACCAAACATTCAACTCGACCTCAACCAAATATTCAACTCAACCACGGACCACATATCGACCAATCAACCCTTGACCAACCATTGACCAAATATCCATTGACCACATCTCAACCAAACATTGACCAATCCTTGACCAAACATTCAACCAGTCTCAACCAATTAACGACCATATCAACCAACTTCCCATCTAACATCAGCCATCATCGTGACCAATCTCGAAGAGCCAAATGGGGCAAGTTTGCTCCTAGTTGACTCGGACCACCTCATAATGCACAAGCACGGCCCAGGGACTTATCAGACCCTGAGCCCTTTTTTGCCTTTCATCTATGACCATTCTACTGTTAGTCGAGTACTCGTCCACTTGACACTTATCTTGAGCTCATCCCTTGAGCAATCTTCTCCCTCTTACTCCTCATTCCTTTTGACCCTACTCCCCTTAACAAATCCTTTTTAACCCTTTTATACAGTAGGGATGTTTTGTCCTAATAAAAGGGAGCCCTTGACCTTCTATAGTCTTGCCCATGACTCACATTTATATCAAAAACATAATCAAGATGTCAACATATCCATGGTCACTTAAGTCAAATAAAAATCAAAAAGGCAGACTGCTCCCTCGAAGGACAACTGTACTATCACTGCTGTAGCTAATAGACTGCTCCCTTGAAGGACAGCGATTCAAAACCCTTATATACAAAGCAAAATGTAGACCACTCCCTCGAAGGATGGCTATGACTAACTCTTACTACAAACATCACTTTCCAGAGGCTTTTCGTATCGATCAGCTTTGCAACGACCACCAACCAAATGACATTTCTCTGTAGCCTTCCTGCATTGATCAATCTGTGCCAATTAGAAAAAAAAAAAAAAAAAAGTCATGGACTTGGCTTATAATTGTCGCAGGGTCTCCTATAAAAAGGGGCAAAGTTATCTCTGCTCTTAAAATGGGTTACCCTATCCCCCTCTCCTAACACTTGCTCAAGGGACTTCGAGCTCACTTTAATGTCACAGTGATTCGATTACCGCTCTAACACATCATTTGGTCAATGACGTCATGCATGAATAGGGCTCTTGGTTCTCATACCCCTATCTATGCTATCTTTCTGGTCTTTGTCAATGAAAGAGCAATTTTCCTTTCACTTTTTCTCTACACTTTGGTCACATCTAACTATTTTCAAACCACAACCATCATCATAGTCCATCATCACATAGTTTCTATGGACACCAATACACATGGAAACTGTCGACCAGCCTCAATTTATGTTAAGCATAAACCAATATTTGTTGATGCATAAATAGACCTTACTTCATTTTTAGCATACATCCATCACGAATATGGAAAATTTCTAGGAATGAAAGACCCCTTGACCAATGTTACAGAATACACCATTTAGAAAAGGCTATAACATCTTCTTCTCCTCATCATTTAGACCTTGACCTCGACCAAAACCAGTCTATTGACCATTTTTTTGAACCTTTTTCCCAACTACATTGGTCTGAGGCCCCCTCTAATCTGGGCTATGTAGGCAGCACTCAGATGACACGCGTCTTCTGGGGTTAGCTCGACCACCCTCGTTTATTCATCTCTCTGATGGACAAACTTTCTTTCCTCATTTCGACCAAGACCAATCATCGACCACTTTGACCACCTGTCTACCATTTTGACCCTTTTTCTGAACTACATTGGTCTGAGGCCCCCTTCAATCTGGGCTATGTAGGCAGCACTCAGATGACACGCGTCTTCTGGGGTTAGCTCGACCACCCTCATTTGTTCATCTCTCTGATGGACAAACCTTCTTTCTTCCTTTTGACCATGACCTTGACCTCGATCACTGACCATTGGAGATCATGCCTATCTCCTCCGACCCTGACCACTTCCAAGACAATGTTGCCTTGGTCATTTTCTGCATGTGTGCTACCTCATGACTGGTTAGCCAATTTGTCTGTAGACCATATTTTTGGACCCTCACAAGTATAGGATCGCACGACAGTTGATCCACACTACTTGTGAATTTTTCATGTTTCTGGGAGCACTTCCTGAGCCCGGGATACCTGGAACACAATGACCATTTGGAGCTACAGCTACGATTTAATAACCCGATTAGCAGATGACTAAATGCTGGGGCCCGATTATTTCAATTTTGGCACTCCTCGACCCTTGACCTGTGACACTTTGACCTGACCATCTCGTGAAGTGGTATGCACGCAATCATGACTTTTGCGGCGTTTTCACTCACTCTTCATCCTTCTCATCCACCTTTTGTCAAATCAGCACCTGACATCAGGTTCCCTTCCCTCGATTCCTACTTTGAGGGGGAATACCTCATCCATACTTCAGGGCAATCCACATCATCTCATACCTAGGACAACCACCTCCTATTTTTGTCTTGCAGTTCATCTAGAACAACAAACAAGACAAAAAGGGGCAAATGTAGACACTGAAATCATGTCTAACCTTGGTCTTCTTCCCCCCTTGGTCCAATCTTAACCCATTCCTAAACCATGCAATTACTAATTTAAAATAATAAACTTATTTTGAATTATTAACCCCCTCCTTTGACACCTCGCCTATGACACCTCGCCAAGACACCTCGCTTTGGACTAATTCCCACCTTATGACTCACCCAAGACCTATTCTTACTTCTCTCTAACCGCCTAACCAACTCTCGTGCGTATTTAGCCTAACCTTCAACCAATTCTCCAACGGACTAGCACCTGGCGGATGGAGAACGGGCTTGATGGCCCTTTTTCGTGTTCTTAACCCGCTGACATCAGTCAACTATCGGCCGACGCTGGCAGGATTGCTGATGTCAGTTTACTTAAACTGGTTTCTTGCCTCCTTTTCGGCTAATCACAATTTTAAATCACAATTTCAAATCACAGAATCATGAAATCTAATCTAGAATCACAACTTCTAATCAAGTTTTGAATCTCGAGAGCTAATTACGAATCTGGAATCCGTTCAATCTGCCCATATCTTTGCTAATCAATCTGACTCTCTCTCACATCACCTGACTCTGCAAGCACAATAGGTCTTCACATTCAGCATCACCAGCAACATGACACCAATCTGTAACACTTCTTTAGCAGGGCACAGGTAAGTACTCTATTTGTATTTTCATTATGTTTTCTAGTCATTTCTAAACTAGATTTAGCACTTCTTTCCCCCAACCCAGACTGCTAACCAAACCAGGTAGACCCGGATTCCTATCTCCCTGATTAGCCTCCTCTATTCTCTGTCCCTTTTTGACATTTTGTCCATTATCCTAGACCTCTGCACAGACCCTCAACTAAAACCAGACTCTCCTAGACCATTTTGTACATCCACAGACTCATCCACAGACCAAGCCTTGACCAAAAACCTGACCAGACCCATCCAGAGGCCACTGCCTCGACTGACGCCGGTAATTACCCAAATCGACGTCGGCAGACCCCGACAACCGACGCCAGTAGGACCACCGACGCCGGTGACTGTAACTAAGTCGACAGCATCTCAGGTAAGCCTTTGCTTCCATTCTTCTTTTCAATCTTTATCATTTCAGTCTTTTTAGCATTCTATTATTTATCAGACATCATTTTATCAAACAGTGGGTTGACCTCCCTTAAGGAAGTTTTCATACTTCTGGGAACAGGCTTTTGCTTGGCAAACCACCATCTATCCATCTAACACCTTTTTGTCCAAGTCTTCTTCTTTGCAGGTGTCATTCCTCCACAGCCAAAGAGGAGTACTCACAGCATCTAGATTATGGTGTGTATGACTACATCCAGGTATCATCTCGCCTTGACCATTTCCTTAAGTTTCTTATTCTTCTTTTGAATATAGAAAGCAAATTTTGAATAGAAACATTCTTCAATCCACATCATCTCATACCTGGGACAACCACCTCCTATTTTTGTCTTGCAGTTCATCTAGAACAACCAACAAGACAAAAAGGGGCAAATGTAGACACCGAAATCGTGTCTAACCTTGGTCTTCTTCCCCCCTTGGTCTAATCCTAACCCATTCCTAAACCATGTAATAACTAATTTAAAATAATAAACATATTTTGAATTATTAACCCCCCTCCTTTGACACCTCGCCAAGACACCTCACCTTGGACTAATTCCCACCTTATGACTCACCCAAGATCTATTCTTACTTCTCTCTAACCGCCTAACCAACTCTCGTGCGTATTTAGCCTAACCTTCGACCAATTCTCCAACGGACTAGCACCTGGCGGATGGAGAATGGGCTTGATGGCCCTTTTCCGCATTCTTAACCCACCGAAGTCGGTCAACTGTCAGCCGACGCCGGTGGGATCGCTGACGTCGATTTACTTAAACCGGTTTCTTGCCTCCTTCTCAGCTAATCACAATTTCAAATCACAATTTCAAATCATAGAATCATGAAATCTAATCCAGAATCACAACTTCTAATCAAGTTCTAAATCTTGGGAGCTAATTACGAATCTGGAATTCGTTCAATCTGCCCATATCTCTGCTAATCAATCTGACTCTCTCTCGCATCACCCGACTCTGCAAGCTTCTACAAGCACAACAGGTTTTCACATCTGGCATCACCAGCAATAAGACACCAGTCTGCAACACTTCTTCAGCAGGGCATAGGTAAGTACTCTGTTTGTATTTTCATTATGTTTTCTAGTCATTTCTAAACTAGACTTAGCACTTCTTTCCCCCAACCCAAACTGCTAACCAGACCAGGCAGACCCAGATTCCTATCTCCCTGATTGGCCTCCTCTATTCTCTGTCCCTTTTTGACATTCTGTCCATTATCCTAGACCTCTACACAGACCCTCAACTAAAACCAGACTCTCCCAGACCATTCTGTATGTCCACAGACCCGTCCACAGACCAAGCCCTGACCAAAAACCTGACCAGACCCATCCGGAGGCCACTGCCCCGACTAAGGCCGGTCATTACCCCAACAGACATCGATAGACTAACTGACGTCGGCAGACCCTGAAAACTGACGCCGGTAGGACCACCGACACCGGTGACTGCAACTAAGCCGACAGCATCTCAGGTAAGCCTTTGCTTCCATTCTTCTTTTCAATCTTTATCATTTCAGTCTTTTTAGCATTTTGTTATTTATCAGACATCATTTTATCAAACAGTGGGTTGACCTCCCTTAAGGAAGTTTTCATACTTCTGGGAACATGATTTTGCTTGGCAACCCACCATCTATCCATCTAACACCTTTTTGTCCAAGTCTTCTTCTTTGCAGGTGTCATTCCTCCACAGCCAAAGAGGAGTACTGACAGCGTCTGGATTACGGTGCACACGACTACATCCAGGTATCATCTCACCTTGACCATTTCCTTAAGTTTCTTATTCTTCTTTTGAATATAGAAAGCAAATTTTGAATAGAAACACAATCATACAACAACCCTAAGGGGGTCCTGAGTTTTGATATTTCACTAAACTAATAACAAGTAAAGTAAATCTGATCTAGTGCTCACCAAAGTTTGTGGTACAGTGGGGGTTAAAAACAAATAAAAGAAAAACATGCATAAGAGACATATACTCACATCAATGTATATGGAATCCTAATGCATAGAAGAGAAGTACAAATACATATTTATATACTCTTACAAAGGAGGAATGAATTTAGGAATACTTACCTTTAAAGACAAACCTGTTGAGCCTCAATATCTTCATTGGCCAAGGTGCTTCACAAGAGGTTGTTATGGTATGTAAGGATGACAAAGATAAATTAGCTCTAGGATACATAACCTATCAATACACCCAAAAGAATTATCAAGAAGACAAGATACATAACTCCAAAGAAAGTATGAAACCCTAAGCTTGCTCCTCAAGTAGAATGGTGGATATGCAAATGCACATTCACTCTTACTTCTTCTCTTATCTAAATAATGGAGAAATGAACTTGTATATATAGGTGGATTTGAATCTTAACCCTCTCAAAAATCCTAGTTGATAGGGTCAACCTAGCTGACCTAACATAATTTTGGACAATAACTCACTAGGTAGGCCAAAGGCCATAATAGTTCCTAAGTGAAAATTATTCGAAATAGTATAGGGTCAACCCAATTGACCTAGTACAACCAACTGACAAAAAGGGATTAAGGTGAAAAAAATGAGGATAAAATGTGGGGAAATGATTAGAGAGGTTACAATAAAGAATAAAATGCTTAGGGATAATGGTTTCAGGAGACAAGTGTGTACATAATAAATGGAAAAAGGGACAACAATCATACAAATCACTAATAGTCTACCCACCCTTTCTCGATGCACCCCTTAAGGCATGCACTTAGAGAGATTAAGACTCAATGGGTTACTACAAGATAAAAAGTTTCAGTAAGTGATAAAATTTTGAAAATATTATATGTATATATATGCCTGACTCGAAGCTCATCATGTGTCAAGTGAGTGCAACATGAGATGGCGCTTTGGAATAGAACATGATAACACATAATTTTGATGCTAAGTAAAGTGTAGTAAGTAGAAAAATAAGATAAATGAAAGGATATAATTTAAAAACACATACCTTTAAATACCTTAGTATTTTAGATAAATAAGTATATTTCAAGAGAAGTGAAGGCAACCAAATATGAAGAACATTAGGTGAACTTGTAGAAGTTAGTGCAAAAAATAGCCAAAAATCAAAAGTTTTAGAAGATAGGCATATAGTAGTGGAAAAGATTATCTACATCATCACTATCCAAGAACGTTTTATGGTTTGAAAAATAGATGAGTAGAAACAAAGATATAGGTAAAATAAGGAATCTGATGGAAAATATTTGAAAGATTTAAATTTTTGAAAAATAGGGTCAAAGGGAAGCCATTTGTTATTTTTGACTTGTGAAGGAGAGAAAAAGAGCTCTGAGAGACCAAATGAGATAAGATGGTAAGGATATAATAGGTTAGATAAGAGGGACCCCCAGAGGCAACAACAGGTGCACTACAAGTAGGCAACTAAGAATCTCAAACTAGTTTTTGAATATTTTAATGATTTTAAGAGTTTTTTTAGAAATTTGTGATTTTAATCCTTTTTAAACATCAAAATGAACCTAAATTAGATGTTAAGGGTAGGAAAACCAAATTAGGGAAATGGGTTGGAAGGGTTTGGGAAAATAACTACCAAAAGGCACTTATTTTACAAAATGTAAGGGGTCGATAGGGAAAATCAACTAGGTCAACTCAGTCAACCTAGTAGGCTGAAAAGTGACAAAATTCATACTATTAACTTAGTAGGTATTTTCCAACATAGTTTATTTTGTAGACTGTCAACCTAGTACATTATTGTTGACTAAGTGGAAAAGTCAAATATTATAACTCACTACTAAGGGGGAAAATAGAAGAGTTGTCTTAGATTTTTAAGTCAACCAAGTCAAAATAAGGAAATTTTAGTCAAACTAGTATTTGACTAAACGACCATAATAGTATAAAAATGAATACAAATGGCTGAAAGAGTGCTAAAATGGCCCAAAATGACTGACTAAAGGCTAAAAGGGCTGAGTAATCTAATAATAAGTTTAATTGATTAAAAATGAATAAATTAAAGCAATTTTAAGTTTATTTTTTGTTTAAAATTTTAAAAGAATATATTTCAATTATACATGACATGGAGGATCTAATATATCTTTTATTGTTTCTTGGTTGTAGGGGTGTCAGAGATTTTAACATTTGGTAGATGCATCATGGATCTTAGATTTATTGCAGTGCTTATTGATAGAGGATAAATCTAGGTTGATCACTTTAGGCCTAGGAGGCATATCAAATATGTGTAGGATACCTTTTAGTTTAGATCTATTAGTTATGTTCCTAGGATGTTGGGAATTATTAGCTAACACCTTCAAGTGGAGGGTAAAGGGGGATACTATAGAGGTGGGTATCAACTTGGAAGATGTGCATGGCATCTTAGGACTACCCATTATAGGGATACCCATAGTCATATGAGTACCTGAAAGCAAGGAGGATAGGAGAGCCTTAACCATATGGGTGATATGCTCAAAGATGATACACACTAGATTAAGGGTCAATATGTTTGATGTATATATGTCAAAAATTATAGACATATAGAAGGTTTTTATAAGACTTATGATTACACGGGTGTTGTGTCACAAGTCAAATGGTAAGGTACCACTCTTTGTGATAGTTTTGAACTGGATGCTATTAGAAGAGAGGGTGTTATATGACTTGGGATCTATCATTTCTATATATATCATGCATGAAATGTATGGAGTTCTTTACAAAAGGTAGAAGTTATTAAGATCGATCATATTATTGATGGCATAGATCTACAAGAGGTTTCCATATATTAGTTGACTGGGTTGCCCCGTGCAGTTGATAATAGGTTACTTCAAGCTCAAAGATGGAGATAAGACTAGGTAGCATAGGTTTTGCCCCACATGATAGTGATGTATATGGTGAGATGAACATATATATTATGGTAGTTATATGGGCACATCATATGATATGGCCTAGTTGGGAGATAGTGGCATCAAATTTAACATAGATAGAGGTGATAGGGCACTATACTTAGTGGACAATGTCATATATAATGGCATGATTACCAAGATATATGAGACTACCTCACTTGGTAATGATAATAGTGGTTCTTAACTTTTGGGCTAGACATGTGTGAGAGATACAGGAAAAGGATGACTAGGGCCACTAGTTGTGAGGTAGATGCTCAAGCCATGACATGAGATACCATGAACTAGTCGAGCATAATAGGTAGTAGAATGAGAGGAGATAGATGTGGAGATAAGAGTAATAGATGTACCACCAACATCACCATAATAGGAGTAACAACTACCATGGCCATGGTATCGATAGAGGAAATAGGATTAGGATATAGCAGAGACTATCACCATCTCAAATGACATAACATGTGGGCTAGAGGAGAGTTGAATTATAGAGAGACCACTTAGGCATATCCTAAGATGGGCATTCACTATGATTCTAGGATTTGTGTGTAGGAGGTGACTAGTAGAGGAGGTTCTTAGAGGCTACACTGATGGAAAGACTATATTTGGTGATCTCACAAATGGTAGGATAGTAAGGGATGACAAATAAATGGGTAATAAAAGATGATTGAATTGCGATTAAGTTTTATTTGGGATAGACTAGAGATAGATTTTGAGATATATCAATGATCTAATATCTATCTAGTTTTCTTTTTGTAAGTGTGGAAAAGGATGATGTAATCAGATAGGGGTCCATAATGAGGGGATCACTCCATGATGTCCTAGATGAGGTGATGATCCCAAATGACCCCACTATAGTAGAGGATCCAAGGGTACCATCTACCCCAGCTCAAGTAAGGTAGTTTAGATTAATTGGAGAGGCTACAAGGAATTTATGAGTTGATATAGAAGGGATGCAACCACTAGTAGAGATCTATTTAGGAGAGGCATGGGCATGGTAGGCCCTGGCTGAGGAGAGAGTTGCACATCTAACTACTGTAACATATATGGGATAGGTACACTCCCAGGAGAGAGTGACACATCTATCATCCCTAACCCATATGACATAGGTAGAGGAGTAAGATAGAGTGACACATCTAGTGACCTTAGCCTAGTTGAAATAGGTGCAGGCTTAGGTGGTTCATCTACATGGGTAGGTATCAGGGCTGAGATCTTGGATAGCCTATTTAGAGTGTTCTATTTGGAGGAGTCAGATTAAGTAATCTATAGGTAGCATGGCTAGACCATGATATAGGTGTGATGTGGCCCAACCATAGATATAGATCCTTATATATGGTTATATTTTTATATTTAAAACTTATGATATATATAGAAATGTCTCATTTTGGTATTTGGATGCTAATTTTATGTGTTTGCATTATGGTTGTGGTTGTTGATGCTTAGATATATTTATTTCTACCACATGTATTTATTTGTTTTTTGTATATGATATATGAAATATATGAGTTGTGGTTTATTTTGTAGAATTATGTGGGACACATGCATGGTTTAAAATAAACAAGCAAACAAAGACTTGGTAAAATATAATCAATCAAAAAATGTACTGCACACTAGTTCATGTTGGGAAATGTGTAATAATAAGAAAATGACTAAGTATAAAGAACTAAAAAGAGATGGTAAAATAATTTGGTCAAAAAGAGTTTGTTTTTAAACCAAACAAAATATTGGCACCAAATTAAAACAAGTAAAATCACACTAAATTGTGTTGGGAAGTATGAAAATAATGTAATAAAATAGAAGTCATGTAAATAAATAAATGGTATAAAAACAAATAAATTAAGTTATTAAATAATACTAAATCATGTTGGGAAGTATAAGAGAAAACAAATTTGGAAAAATTGGTCTTAAATTTATCACACTAATTCAAGCTGGGAAGTATGAAAAATACAAAAAATGGTTTGAATTCTTATATGCACTCAGAAAATAAGAAGACACAAGTGAAAGATAAATGAAGTAAGAATAAAACATACTAAATCAAGCTGGGAAGAATGTTAATGACATGTAACTTCATGGTCAATCACATCTTACCTCATATTTGACACATGTAATTTTGTTTGTGACTTGGATTATTGGAAAATTTTGTGAGGAGGACCAGGTCTTATCCATGGTATTACACTTCATCTCACAAAGATAACA
Organism: Torreya grandis; assembly: GCA_037957365.1. Classification (NCBI taxonomy): domain Eukaryota; kingdom Viridiplantae; phylum Streptophyta; class Pinopsida; order Cupressales; family Taxaceae; genus Torreya; species Torreya grandis. The sequence goes on along the minus strand of JARHVA010006708.1, from coordinate 172,282 downwards.
CAAATGAGGTGGAACAAATGTGAAAACTTGGTAATAAAGGATGTAGGTAATAGGAATGTGAAATTGTGGTGATTTTTTAGGAAGGCTAGGTGTTATCCATGGTCTTACAATGCAACTCACAAATGGAATCCCTAGGGGAGTGATTAGTGAAAAAAATAATATTTCTCAAGAGGAAATATGAGGAATGTTGGGCATGAAAAAGGGAATGTAAAAATAATGACTTAGGCATATTATGAGAATAAATTAGGAGATAAGAGGCATACTAAGGACATGAGAAGACACTAAGTGACTAGTGACTATAAATGTACAAAGGAAACCTATTAGTTATAGACATAAATCTTTGTAGGCAAATAAAAATGATACTAAGATCAACTCATGAAGGTATATTGGTATAATAAAATTAAAATGGACCTACATTCCCATCACATTTTCCTCATTCCTTAATACCCCTTATAGATCCATTAGTCTACTATGAAGATTTTGTACTTCTATGAGAAAGTAGGTATCAGTAAAATATTTTTTTATTCTCCTTTTCTAATCTTCTAGCATACTACACACCAATGGACCTTAGCTTTATTGTGAGGAAAAATGTGGAGTTTTAGATTTGAATAGAAGAAGGATATGTGATTTGAATCATGTATTTTAGTTTGATTTGACTTTTAAGAAATTTAAATTATTTTTTCCTTTTGTATCATTGACTTTTTTTAAATGATTTTTATTTTGAAATGTTTAATATTATTTTTATTATTCCTCCTCCATATGGACTTGGAGTGACCAATCATGAGAGAAAGAGTGATACACATTAATGAATTTTAAACTTAAGATAAAGTAAGCTAAGTGACCCAAGATAAGACTAACTAGGACACTTAGGATTAATAATGAACCAACATGTTATATCAAGTCTCAGCCATGTATATGTTAGTTTATGAAAAAGGGAAATAAAAGGGAAAGAGGAGATCCAAAGTGGACCAATGAAAATAAAATTATAATGAGATGAAATTATTTGCTAATTAATCATATGGTAATAGGAAAATGACTAAAGGGAACTAGGTTTTTATAACCAAGTCACAATGACAATTAGCTATGAAAAATAGAGTTAAGAAAGCAAACAATCATGAAGGAAAGAACAAGGGAGTTTTAAAAAAAGAAAATTCAAGAAATAAAGATAAATAAATGATAAAGAAAGACATCCATAAGAAAAATAAATGACAATATAAACAATATAGAGTGCAAAAGTAAATCCACTATGTAAGATAAATACAAATTTGACACAATGTCAAATTATATAACAAAATAAATAAAGATAAGATTGGATCACACCTCCAATCTAAATGAAAATGTAAAATCATCATGCATGTGCTCATAAATATTGATATATTTTCCCACATACATTATATATAACATCAAATAAGTCTCTATGAAGATGGACATGAACTGTTACTAATGTCTCATCTTTCTTTAGTGAAAACTAGGAAAATACTTTTCATCTAATCTCCTCAACAAAAAATGTATGAATGTTGGATGGATCATGCTGAGGAGGGATATCAAGCAAGGCATACTCAATAAAATTCATGGGATAATATTCTATGGGAGATATAGGTATCATCAATGGAGAAGGATACATAGGTGAAAGACTCACAAGTGGATAAGGATCCATAAGTGAGTGAAGGTCCATAGGTGAAAGATTCATGGGTAGAGGAATAGAAGTTGATGAAGGGACCGTAGGAGGAGATGGAATCATAGGTGGTGGAACCATGGGAGAAGAATGAGGATCCTTCTCATGAGAATGAATTATGGGATAAATGGTAAAAGGTCTAAGAATATATTTAAGGTGATCCTTAAGGTGTTACTAAAGGATGTGGTAATGATCAGTGTGATGGGTACCACATTGGTGCCAAAGACAATACACCTCTCCATACTTAGGAATATACTCAAGTAGTACCTTTTGGGGAGGTATGGACTTGTCTAAGGACTGAGGGGAAGAAGGACACAAAGTATCAATATATTATAGTATCTTACAATAGTATATGGATGAATGATTATTTATTCCATGTAAGTAAAAGATATACCTATGAGTAGTCTTAGTAGAGGTACTCAGAGGAGGAGGTGTAATGAAAGTATAATGAGTTTGGTAAGGCTCATTGGCCCATTTGGTGGAAAATGGAGCCATCAGAGGTAAAGGAATCAAATCATCACCCAAAGAAGGTGATGGTGGGAAAGAAATGTAACGGATCATAAGCAGGGATAGACTCAGCAATAGTGAGAGCAGAAATGGGCTCAACTATAATGGGAGTAATAATGGGCTCAACTATAGTCAAATTAGTAATGGGATCCAATGTGGGTTATGCTAAGGGAGGGGTGGGGTCTACAGAAGGCTGAAGAAGGGTTGCATGCATCTTAGGGATAAAAAGGATATAAGGGGTCAGGGTACCTAGCAATATGATAAAGGGCAGTCATGACATGATATATAAGCATAATCCTATAAGGTTATTCAAAAAATAGATGTGTTTACACCATCTCTCCCTATGATAAAGACAAAAAATATTAAAATTAATAACTATAAATGATGGAATACAAGAAGGAACATGAAAAGATGAAGCAAAGAAGAATGATAATGGGTAATCTTAGCATCATGGACCTAAATGCAATTACCTAAGAATGGAATATCCAAGAAATAACCATTATCATAGTTAAATGTGCTAATATTAATGATGCAAGTAGGGACTACATTATCATTTGATGAGGTGTGATGAATGAAAAGCTGAGTCTTAGTCAATACAATGGGGATGTCATCACAAGGAGGTTTACAAGAATGAGGCTGCAAAGAAATAGGAAGTTGAGAGATGAGATGAAGAGAGAGATAAAAAGTTTTAATCCTTAGGTTTATATCATTAGTTTCATCATCATCAAGATCTAAGTGGTTAGGAGGAATATTCCTAATGAGTTCAGGATGCCCATTATAACCTCGAGTAGAATTGATAGGAAAGTTGAATCATTGAGACTCATAAAATGGAACACTAGGCAAAGGTTCAAGAGGAATATTGAGGACACCATGATCTTGGAATTATTCAAAATTCTAAGGGTTAGTGTTACCTTAAATCTTATAAATAGCTCCATTGTGAGGGAATTTAATGCATTGATAGGTGGAAGATGCAACTACTCTCATACAATGAGTTCATGGCCTACCAAGCAAGATGTTATAAGAGAAAATAAAGTTAAATATCATCACCTTCACATGAATGGTGATATGTGGAATGGTAATGGGAATACACACAAAAGATAAATATGAATGTGTCATCAATCATATCCTTGGTATGTGCTTGTGAACTTGAGATTGCATTTAAAATATCCAAGGGTTTTGATAAAATCAAGAGAGGAAACACAAGTGCTAGAACCCTCATCAATCAATGCATGCTTGACTTGGATATCACCTATTTGGACACCAATTAATAGAGTAGGATCATCTACACAAATTATAATCTCATCAAGAGTCACATAAGTGATGGAAAATTTTAAGAAAATTGAAGATTCCATTGTTTCTTCAACATAGATGGACATATCTTCACATTGTTGTAATATGCTATCCTCAGACCTAGAAAAGGTTGCTTCACATCCTACTAGGGGAGGATGAGGAATGTTTATTTCAAATAATAGTTATATAATATGATTTTGATGACATGAAGGTCCTCATAATCTCAATAAATGAAATTTAGGATGGAAGATTAGTGATTTACATGATGGTATCCTACTCATAATATCCCATAATAAGGTTTTTATAAATAGGTGCATAATGTTGAAGGAGGTCCTCAGAAGGAGAAGCCAAAGTGAATTTGAATTTGTGTTGATAAGAAGGAGAAATTTTAGAACAAGGTTTAAAATTATGTTGTAAAAATAAAGTAGTTGGTTTTAAGAATAGGTAGAATCAGTATTAATATAAGATTGATTATCATTGGTGTTAATAAAACAAGATGGAGGAATGGTATAAATAGAATGGGAAGTGTTATCCAAAGGAGGATTTATAATTGGGTCATAAAATTTTATAAGGTCATCTTGCCCCAACTTAGTTAAGTGATTTAGATAATAATCCTAGATAACACAACATGTTCGAGGCAATAGAGGGGTGTAAATAGGTTAAGGATCAATGAAAGCAAACACCTTTCACATATTAGTCATTTTAACCACATTATCCATAGAAGTGGGATCAATAAGACCTTCTACATTATTGGTGGAAGGGGTGGGCTTATCCTGGGTATCTTGATTAGGTTGGTAATTAGTAAGAGGGTCTTTATAGATAGTCAAATGAGCATTAGCTTTATTTAAGGCTTGAGATTTAGTATGTGTTTCATGATCCTAAAAAGAAATATCATAGGCTTGTTGACACTTTTGAATGATAAAATTGTGATCAAAATTAGGAACTAGAAGAAAATCCATAGCTAAATTATGAAGTTGCCTAGATGTCTCATGAGAATGATCCTAACTATCATGAAACCAACAAAACTTGTTGGGATCATACTAGGATTTCATAGGAAAAGTGGGATCAAGTTATCATGGAAGAGGTCTAGGTAGACATTTTATTAATTCATATGAAGATAAGGGTTTGTGAATATTAATGGTATTTGGTGAAGATAAGAGAGGATTGGTATATTGTTGAGAAGGGGGAGATAGTTTCAAATATGGGTTAGGAACAACAAATTAAATAGTCTGAATGGTATCATAAGAGTATGTGACACCATCATTGGTAGCATTAATATTTTTTTTCTTAATTAAGAGGTGAGGACCTACAAAAGGTTGGGGTGGCTTGAATTGACACAAGGAAATCTTGACATTTAGTTTGGCCAATATCCTCCTCTAAAGTACATGGAGAGAGAGTGTAGACCCGATATTATAACTTAGGAACAAGAGCATTAGTGAAGAGATGGAAAAGGCTATCATCAACCATGTTATGTTCACATTTGTTGGACATGTTTTCCACCTTTTAACAAAAGCTTGGGTGGTTTTGTTTTCAAGTTGTTTATAATTTATAAAGTGGGCCAAAGTATTTTTTAGGAAGATCACTAGTTTAGAACTCTTGGACTAGAGCATTTACTAAATCTTCCAAACTAGTAATAAAATGAGTTTTAAGTTGGTTGTATCAATCTAAAGCATCACCCATGAGGGTTTTGGATAAGATATCGGTAGTGGAAAAGGTGTTCAATTTGACCCAATATTTATAAATATTTCCAAATGTTTTAAGATGAATAGTAGGATCAAGTGATCCATTGTAAGAAATGGTAGGTGTTATACCTCCTATATCATTATTGATAATTTGAGTGGTAAGAGGCTCATTTTGATTATGCATGCCCCAAGATGTTGGTTAAGGATGACTTTGAAAATGGAGAAGGTGATTTTGCATTCTCATCATTTGATTGGTATTATGAGCTTGAAAAGTATTCATTTTATTAAGTTTTTGTGACAAAATTTGGTGGGTTTGAGTGGTATTTTTAGTATTACTTAAAGAATTATCATTGTAAGGAGTGGGTTGGGTACCACTATTAGTATTGGTAGGATATTGAGAGGAGCTATGAGAATGTTAGGTACTAGTTGCAAAATTTGCTTATGTAGAAAAAGATGGACTAGTGAAGGGATGAGAAGAGAAAGCATTAGAGATATGATTACCTTGGGTAGTAAATTATGCACTAGTGGAAGGATTAAGGAGAGTGGGTCTTGGGAAAGGCCCACTAGATGTATAATCTACCATGTTAGTGGATATACTAGGCATAAAGGTAAAAGTCAAAGAAGAAGAGGCCATGGTATAAAAAGGGGTTATAATCAAGGGACGAGTTTGAGAATAAAATAAAGTAGTACCCCTAAATAAATTTGAGAATGTGGGAGTAGGTGATTGAGGCTTTTTGTATTGACCATTAATCATAAGATGGTAAATGGTAGAGGGATCATTTCATTTATGTTGAGGAAATTAAGAGATAAAGAAGAGAATTTCAAGGGTATACTCTAATTCAAGTTGGTCTTCTAGGGAGAAGAGTAGATTATAATATGAAGAGGAATAAGGAAGGGTCTCATCATTCATTGTATGAGTGGATACATGAAAATTACTCTCATATAAGAGAGGATCCCTACTCTACATATGGGAGACCCTATAAGGGCTATTAAAAATCATCATGTTTGTTGAATTCAACCTAGTATTGTCTTCAAATAGAAATTTAATGATGAAGGAGAAAGACTAAACCAAGCAAAAGACATGAGAAAATAAATAAATATAAAGTCATAAATTTTTTTATAGAGTCAACTGGGTTGACCTAGCATTAAAAAATAGGTCTTAAAAACTATAAAGGGTTAATTTGGTTGACCTAGCACAATATACAGAGGCTAAAAATAGTGTATAGGGTTGACTACGTCGACCTAGTATAACTGACAAAAAAAAGCCTATAAGAGTATACATTGACTAAAGCAACTATGTATTGAGATAATAAAATTCTTACAAGTATTTTGAAAAGAAAAAAATGAATTGAAACACATAATCAATTAGATCAATAAGGTTTATCCAATTGAGGCACACAACACAAAACCTTTCACTAATGCTAGCTAATGAAAGTTTTTGTAACGCAACATAAAATTGAGTAAATATCAAGCAATCAACATGGAAAGTAAAAGCTAACTAAGTGGTCAATCTAAATTTTATTATATTATTAAAATATAATTTTAGATGTGATAAGAAGTTGGTTGTAAGGAACTAGAAAGCAATCTAAGGCAGGTTTCAAGATGTTTGGGATGAAAGGGATCTATATTGGTAATGGTACCAACTTGGTATTTGGGCCTACCCCCTCACTTCACACATAATAGTGATAAGAGTGTTGGGTGCATAGCTAAAATATACCATTAATCATGTGTTTATACTTGGCCAGAAAACCAAGTTGACTTCCCCCTTGGTGATGAAATCTAAGTATATTGACCTTGGGTAGACAATTATTAAAATGCATTTTAATATTTTGTGATTTTTTAGGTGTGAAATAAAAGAGAAAATAGTGAAACTAAATGGTATATTTAAAAACCACCTAATTAGACTATGTGATCTATTATAAGCATGCAAAAAATAAGAAATGAAAGTGTGAGCTAATTACTAGCATATAAGGGCTAATTATAATTTTGAAACAAAATATAATGTTGATTTAGTTGATAGTGCCACCTCTGTATAGTAGAATCAAAGGTCTAAAAATGAATTATGTAGACAGGGTCAACCTAGCTTTCTAGACAGAATAAATAATATAAAACTATGTTGACAAGGTCGACCTAGTTGACTGTACAGAGGTAGTTTTAAATACTATAAACTAAGAAAAATAGGACTATAAGGAAAGAGAGAGAAGGATATAAAGTAACCTTGGTGGGTTGGAGGATGCAGAGAAGTGAGATTACTATTGAATAACCTTGATTAATACTTTAAAAAATTTATGTGTCAACTAGGTTGACCTAGGTTTGTAGATACTTATTTTTGAAAGACTAAAAATGTATAGGGTCAACTAGGTCAACCTAGTATGTTGAAATGGATACCTAAAATTATAGAGGTTTGATTGGGTCAACCTAGTATGTTGAACTAGATGCCTGAAAACTTGTATTGTATCAACTAGGTCAGCCTAGTAGCCTGTACCTAAAGAAGAACTTGCACAAATAGAACATAGTTATTTTAATGTGAATGTGTGTTAAACCTATGCACAAAAGTTAGTATAATTTCAATATAACTGACCCAACATCACAAACATATGAAAAATAAAATGATGAAATAAGTGAAGAAAAACTTGTAACAGTTAGATTCACATCAAGTTCAATAGAATGTATGCAATTATAAATGCATCATGTCTATAAATCAATCCTAACTCAAATAAGATAGATCATACCATACACTTCTAATTTAGGATGCATTTTTTAAGTGGTATCATGACCAATATGGGGATCTGCTAGACCTGATTAGGTGATCCCTTACCATAAAACACTATGCTAATGAGGGTTCTAAATCCTCCAATCTAACACAACCATGTAATAACCCTAAGGGGGTCCTGAGTTTTGATATTTCACTAAACTAATAACAAGTAAAGTAAATCTAATTTATATCTCACCAAATCTTGTGGAACAAAGTGGGGGTTAGAAATAAACAAAATTAAAACATGCATAAGATACATATACTCACATCAATGTATATGGAATCCTAATGTATATAAGATATGAACAAATGCATATCTATCTACTCTTAGAAAGGAGAAACAAAGTTAGGGAACTTACCTTTGAATATGAACCCACTGAGCCTCAATCTCTCCCTTGACCAAGGTGCTTCATAAGAGGTTGTTTTGGTATGTAAGGATGACAAAGACAAATAATCTCTAGGATATATAACCTATCAATGCATCCAAAAGACTTATCCACATGACAAGATATGTATCTCAAAGATTTGATGCTTTCATAGTCCATATGAATATTGAAACTTTATATAAAAAACTATATGTGAGTTTTTAGTTATCAAAATTTTAGATTTGTATCTCCAAATAAAGTATGAAACCCAAAGCTTTCTCCTCAAGTAGAATGGTGGATAAGAAAATATATGTTTGATCTTACTTCTTGTTCTTTTATCTAAATAATGGTTAACCCAAAGCTTTCTCCTCAAGTAGAATGGTGGATAAGAAAATATATGTTTGATCTTACTTCTTGTTCTTGTTCTTTATATATAGGAGGATTTGAACCTTAATCCTTCCAAAAATCTTGGCTAACAGGGTTAACCCAATCGGCCTAGCTTAAATTCAAATAATAACTCACTAGGTCATGAGCTAGGTTGGCCAAAGGCTAAACTAGTTCCTAAGTGAAAATTACCTGAAACTACATAGGGTCAACCTAGTCAACCTAATACAAACAACTAATAAAAAAGGATTAAGGTGAGAAAAAGGAGGATAAAATGTGGGAAAATGGATAGAGAGGGTATAATAGAGAATAACAAGCTTAGGAATAATGGTTTTAGGAGACAAGTGTGTAGATAACAAGTGGTAAAAGGGACAACAATCTTGTGAAGCACCAATGGTCTACCCACCCCCTTTCTCGATGCACCCATTAAGGCATGCACTCAGAGAGATTGATACTTGAAAGGTTCCTACAAGATACAAAGTGTTAATAAGTGATAAGAGTTTGAAAATATTATGTGTATATAAAAGACATACATTCAAGTGTATGTACACATCAAATCTATACTGAATATATCAAACTAGTTAGATAACCTCAAAGAAGGATAAATATAAAATTAAGAGACATGGTTAAAACTAAAATTAAATAAATATTTAATTTATGATTCATATATCCAATCTATGATAGTCAATGGGTTTCACCTCTAGTAATAATACCTAGAAAACATTGTAAATGGATAATATGTATATATTACAAGGAACATAACAAAGAAATCATGAAAGACTATTTTCCCCTACCCTTAATTGGCTATGTTTTGGATAATCTAAATAATAAGAATTAATTTTCCTTCTCAAATGGATTCTATGGGTAAAATAAATGATATTATCTTATGAATAATTGTTTAAACCACTTTAACATGTCCTTCGGGAATGTTTGCACACATATTTTTACCTTTTGGGATGTATAATTTACCAATCACGTTTTGGAGATTAGTCCTTTCTATATTTTTTGATCTCACTAATGAATACGTTGAAGTATACATGGATAATTTTCAAGTGCATGGAAACTCACTTGGCAAAGCTTTAAAAAACTTGGAAAAGATATTATCAAAGTTTAAATAACATCAATTATTCATAAGCCATGAAAAATGTCTAATGATGTTAGAGCAAGGAATTGTCTTAGGTCATAATATCTCAACATAATTAATATATGTTGACCCTAAAAATATCAAATTCACTTCATAGTTGCCTACACCTAAATACTTAACTAATATCAAGAGTTTTCTGGGTCATGCAAGATACTATAGGCACTTTATTGAATATTGTAGTAAAATGTTTTCACCTCTATTTTCTTTACTCACAAACTATAGTGAATTTTTATGGACTAAAATTTTTTAATAGGCCTTTGAAATAATAAAGGATAAGTTAACTTCTTCTCCAGCCTTGAGAGGACCCAATTGGGATAAACCCTTTCACATACACATTGATGACTCTAAAATTTCTATGGACATAATCTTTGGGAATAAAAATGAAGATGTTAAGATGTATGCCACCTATTACATTAGTAAAAAATTAACTTATATTTATATAAACTATACAATCACTAAAAAATTGTTATTTTTTTTCATTTATGATATTAACCAATTATGTCACTACATCACTAGATATAAAATATTCATCAATATAGAACATTTAGCCATAAAATATCTGATGAAAAAACTAGTTAGAGGTAGGATCATTATATGGCTACTACTATTATAAGAATTTTATATAAAAATATTTGATAAGATAGGTAAAGCTAATGTAATTATTGATTTTCTGTCAATATTAATTGTTTTAGGAGAAGATGAACTAGTGGATAATAATTTTTTAGATGAATAATTATTCATATTTTTAGTTCATTCATCTTGGTTTGATGATATGGCTAATTATCTAGGTGTAGGGAAGTTCCTTTATGATTTCAATCATAAACAAGGATAATATTTAGTCAAAAATAGAGAAAATAAGAAATGGTTTAATGGGGTATTTTTTAAATGTGGACCTAATTTGGTGCTTCATAGGTGTGTTTGCAAAGATGAGATCCATCACACCTTAAGAAATTTTCATGTTGAGCCAAGAGTATGCCATTATTTAACCAAAATGATTGTTCAAAGATCCTATGGGATTCATACTATTTCCCTTCAATTCATATGAATGTGAATTAATGTTTATCAATGTAATCTATGTCAAAGGATGGGAAAAACTACACTTTCCAATGAGATGCCCCTCCATTATCAAGTGGTCTTAGGACCCTTGAGAAATGTGGGTTATATTTAATTAACCCCATTGATCCATCATATCAAATAAGGAGTACATATTAGTATGTACTGATTATGTCACCAAATTGGTAGAATGTAAAGCTTTACAATTTTACCATGAATAAAAGGTCTTTGACTTCTTATACAATAGGATTCTAAAATGGTTTGGAGCATATAGATCCATAGTTTCAAATCAAGGACCTCAATTTGTATCTAATATGATCAAATATTTCATAGAGCATTATCATATTGCCCACAAAAAGTCATCACCTTACCAACCTCGATCCAATGGTCAATTTAAAGTCAATAATAAATAATTAGAGAATATCTTGTCAAAGATAGTAGACATCATAAAAATAATATTGGGAAAGAAAGATAACTTAAGTATTTTGGGCCTACAACACATCATGGAAGTCCAACATATGTTTTTCTCCATATAATATTGTATATGTAAAGAAACCATTACTTCTAATTGTGTTTTAATTTCAAACATTAAGGACAATAAATAAATTAGGCATAGACATGGTAGAAGCACAAAAAGAAAGAATTATTCAACTAAATGAATTAGATGAGATGATCATTGAAGCACTAAAATAGATCTATCTTATTCAATATCAGAGTAAGGCATGGTGTGACTATCACATCAAGTAAAGAGAATTCAAAGAATGAGATTGGACCATATTATTTTATTCAAAATACCAACATTGTAAAGGTAAACTCTACACTAGATGGTTAGGTCCTTATGAAATTGATAATAATTTTGATGATTGATCTATTAATTTGTTACAAATTGATAGAAACAAGAAGAAAATTTTGGTAAATAAACACATTTTTAGGATATGTCATCAACCTTTTAGTAGATAATAATTATACTATTCAATCTAAATAAGAATTTGGTTATATGGAAGAACCATGTTCTTCCATCATAAATATTGTCACCAAATATTATACCCTAGAAGAGTTTTTTCAAGCCTCTTATAGATTTGGGTAACATGGGAACACTTCCATGTATGTGGGTGTACCTATAGTGGAAGTGAGCCTCGAGGTTTAAGGGATAGCTCCCTAAATGTGTCTTGAAGTGTTTATCACCAAAACTAGTTGATTGTTTGTGGTGAAAAGGGCTATAAGTTACATGAAATGAAACTAATATAAGGGGGTGAAACACCAAGACTATTTCCATATGACCATTATACATCATGCACTAAGAAACAAGGCATACAAGCTAACTTCCAAGTCCTAAGAGATTTTAAAATGAGTGTTTCAATATGGAGGTGATATATATGTAGGCTACCCAAGGTAGATGAAACATAGGATAGTTAAAAACAATAAGGTTCATTTTAAACTTAAAAGGCATACCCATACACTTTACCACACTTCATATGACCTTATAAAATATTAATTCTTACATAAACATGAGAGGATAACGGAAGAAAGGATAGAGTATTATCACTTTGTATCACCATACATCACTTTTCACACTTATAATAATGTTCATGAACTCAAAAACAAACTTTCATTAAATTTTTAAAGGTAAAATATAATGTCATTATAGTAGGGCTTCACCTTATATGGAATGAAATTAGCATACAATAGCCAAAATGGTTGTTACTTATAGAATTGGAGAGAGAAAAGAAGAAAATTAAGTTAAAGGATCACTAGTACATGTTGCATGATGATAAAAGGAGTTATACATGTAGGGTAATGAGTATGAGACATACTATTCAATTTTTGATAGTATAAATGGCCCTCCAAGTAATGAATCTCATAAAATATGGTGTAGGATTTCTCATTCAACACAAGAAAACTACCTTCATCATTTATCCCTTTTGGAATGTCCTACAACTAAATATGGTTATATATCATGATTTAATTGAGTATTATGGGTTATAAACATGATTTACCATGTATTTTATTTATCCCTAATCATCTATGTTATTTTGCACATGAGTCATCACTGCCTGCAGTCCAAATAGCTCTTCTTTCACTCACCCCTCACACTTGGCCTCAATTTGGCTTTAATTTTACATGAAAATCCATATTTATGAGTGAATGAAACATGTAAATACCTACCATATCCTGATTCCTTAGGTAACTTAAAATTTTATCCACTTGAATTTTTCACCCTTCTCATTATCTTGTTTACTTTTCCAATTTTGACTAGCTGAGATGAAGGTACCTAAAGAAACACTTAGGATATTTTATGTTGTAATAAATTGACATGAGGGGTTATAACAAGTCCAAATCCTTCTCTTAAAGTTAGTTTCATCTCTTGAAACTATATAAAACCTACAAAACATAAAAAATAGTCAATTAAAACTTATTTCCAGTAAGGAATAACTCATTAGGATTGGGAGGAACTATGGAATGTCCTCAAAAATATTCAACCATCTTCCAATCCAATCCATTTCATTTAGATATATCTCCTTCATTTTTTCCCAATCAGGTAGTTATAAAGGGGTGTGAATAGTTTTGACCTTTAGTGATTGTTCATAAAGGTCTAATGTTGTCTTGGCAAAAAAATTCCATAAAACCAATGTTCAATGCCTTTTTCATCCTCCCTGAACTCCTCAAACTCCCATGCACAACCTTAAAGTAGATATAATCATCCAAAACTATCCACTCAAGATTTTTCCTTCATTTTGCATAGGTTTGAGTTGATCTCAAGCCAAAAGTGGTTTCTCTATGGATTATTTTTCATGACAATAGCTCAAATACACATGATAACCTATAATTGGCATGTTTCCATATTTTAAAATGTTCCTATAATTTCAAAAGTGTTATTAGACCCCTTGAGGGTACTAGGCTTAGACTAGACCTAATAGGTTTGCCTGCATACTAATAGGTTTGGGTTACCTTGCATCATTTTAGACACATGAGAGACCTCTACCATTTTGGTTCATGTCTCTTACAAATCATGACACCTTATTGAAATTTATCCATCAATATTTGACTCATTCTTACCTTCCTTTCTAAAACCCTACATGCTTTGTGTTCCCTGGAGTACCCTCTATCTAAGAAAGATTAGAGGGCATCTACTCTCTCTTCTCATGAATATTAGATATATGAGGATATAAATATAGTTATTAAGGAGATATATACCTATTTTTAGGGTTAATTCACACTTATATCACTCCCAAACCTCTCCAACTCTGAGACAGACTCTTTGAACACTAACTGAATGTGCAAGATTGAAACATGGACTATAGGTGCTTTGTGGGACCTATTTCACCCTATTTATATGAAATAATAATAATTATATAGTCACCATAACTATGGATATCCATTAAAATACATTTATCACTTTATTTTTTGCCAAACTTTCCATAACATACCTTGTATTTGATTGGGTACCAGTGTTGACTGTGCATGGTATTGATATGTTGACTGTATGTTTTGTTTGTATCTTTCCTCCTCTATTTTCACTGATATATGAATGTTATTGGATGTTCATCACCACATTTAAATTTTTCACAATTATTACAAACCATATGTACTCCATATTTTCCTTCTTAACCCTCATCTTTGCTCAATTAGGTCTGTATGATAGACTAAATGTGTCTTCTATATTTCTCCTTCAAAGGTGACCCCTGTAGGTAGTCTTGCATAGTTTAGGATTTAAACACAATGAATAATACCTTTTTAATTATTTATTATGTAATTACACATTCATATATGTCACTCTCTTCATGTTCAAGTTATGTCACTCTCAAGAATCATAACTTCTTATCTCACTATTATGTCAAAGTCAACTATAGTTGACTATGTGGGGATCTCGTAAGTGTATCTATATGGTTTAGGCCTTGTTTACATGTTTGATATAATCATTTAAGTTCCATAAACCATCTCATATTTTCATTTGTTCACCCTATGACTTGAGTGAGGCCCATCATCAACACTATCTAGCCTAATATTCATGATGACCCTAAAACCAATTTATAGGCATCCATTTTTGTGATAAAGAGGAACCCTGTAGGTGGTATATATATATAATGTTTCATGAGAACCATTTTGATGCCTTTTTAGTATCATAGTTCCATTTATTTTCATAAAGGGTTTAAAAGGTTATTTGAGTTTAATCATTGTAGAGAATAATGAAATTCTATAGTAGAGATATCACTCAATATAGAGAGCTACTAAAACCTTTTATTATGATCCAATCACTAAACCCTTCATTCTAAGCATTGACCATAAGTTTATACTCAATCATGGAAGCCTTTAGATTGTCTAATATCTCAAGATAATCCACCAAATAAACGTCAAAAGTACTATAGGGTTTCTATTTAGAGAGAGTAATGTTGTTTGTCTCTAATGTTTTCTTCATGTGTGAATTATGAATCACCAAGTCATTATACAACTTAAAATATTCCCCATTTAAAACTAGAACATTATTCAGCCCCTAAATACCTTGAGGGAGGTTCAAACAAGATTCAAAATGATATTCTAACCTTGCTCAGTCTCTATTGAGCCACCTATATGTGGACTTTTGGATTTATAACATAGGTAGTGAAAGTAAACCTCAGATAATGTACAATGTATAGACATTTGATCAATTATAGTCCCATATAACATATTAAAAAATATATTTTCAACCTTTACTAATTGGATACCACTCAAATATGTCTTTTCCAACATGATCATATTCCTGTAGGGCACCCAAAAGTTAATGCAATAGCATATAAGAACATTGGGAAGGAAGTCTAAAGTATGAGCATGTAGTATGACCTTACCACCAATATTATACATTTTAAAGGTCTCATATGGATCCTTAAATATTATGGAAACTTCAAAAAATTCCAAAATTCTTTTTTCCAATGTGAATATATCTTTTGAGGTACCTATAAATATGCTTGCAGTAGCAAACAAGAGTATTAGGAGCATATTGTAGATTATGTGTATGATATGTGATTCTATAACCAGTTCTATACCTTCATAAGGTTTTATAAATAATATTTTCTACCTCATGAGACCTTATACCAATTTTAATCCTCCCTCTTAATGTGATTGGTACTTATGAAGTACCTGTAGGCATGCATGAAATTGCAGACCAGGTAGTGAGGATAACAGTTGTTCAATATGCATCATGAAGGATCTCAAAACTAGACTCAAGACTTCTAAAAATGTTTAAAAGGGATTATATAACTTTTTAAGTCTTATTAAAAAAATTCATATTCTATTTCAACGTGAAAATCTGAGAGTAGATTGGAAGTTATAGGAAGTTGAATGTGAGGAGCACTCTTGACTGCAACTCCATGCTGATAGATTTGGAGATTAAATCTAAGAAGAAGGGGAATTTTCATGACACATGGGATTAATTGAACATCATATCATACTAACTTGAAGCCCTTATAGATAAATATACCTTCTTTAAATGATGCAAACTTGTCTACATCTCTATTTGAGACTAATTTTCATTTTGAGATGTTGTACTCATCAAGTAACATTCAAACATGAAACCAAAGGTTAAAACCATGTGGTTAATATGTAAATATCTTATATAGTCAATTACATTAACTATATATTATGTACATATCCATACAAGAAGGAAACCTATAGGGTATGGGGTTTAATAAGTAGAAAAACATAGTAAACTTGTAAAGGATGATTCATAAATAATAAGTGATCAATCCATACATTAAAATAATTAAATTTAATATAATAAAGTTTAATATCACCCCCTAAAATCATTTTACTTGGAATTTCTCCAATTAGTTTTATTAAGCATAAACTTGTTGACTAGTTCTACTTGTCTAAAAGGGTGATGAAGGAGAAAAATAGTTTATGACCATTTATATATATTTAAAATATTATAAAACATTTAATTGATCCTAGGTAAGTTAAATATTCATCCCAAAAGTTTTCCACACATGTCACACTCCCCTATAGGCTGTATAAGTGCCAAACTCCTTTTTTAGTTGTTTTCTTGATTATCAGTTAGAGAACCTACAAGTTTCAAGTGGATTGACATTATTGATATGTAATATGATATATTGGATGTTTTAAGTAAAACTATAACACTTGGACACCTTTAAAACCATGCCATTTTCATATATGACCCCTAAGTGACTCAAAATGATATAAGGATTAATTATAACTATAACCAAGGCCAAAAACATATGATATGACATTAAATAAACCATATAAAATTAAATTATACCCATATATAAGTTTTTTACTATAGGGGGGTTGACCTATTTTGACTTATGGTCAAAATGGTCAACATTCTTAGTGATTCCCAAGGGTGGTATGCTTGATATGCCAAGACCAGTTGCCTAATCCTATCTATTGGGCCATGGAGTCACATGTGCACCAAGTTGACACATAATTTGTCTTTTAAAACATACCAAATAATATAAAATAACAAGAAACAACACATAAGATAAGAAACTAAGCAAAATAACACTTGTGCTTCATGAACACTTATAGAACACACACACATAAACCAAACTAACTAGTTCAAACACTAAATAACCTGGAATGAACATTTCTTCTATGATCAAAGGGGAATTTTTAAACCTATATTGTTTCATGACATGAAGGATTTAATGTTTCATGTATCCCTTTAACCCTTGTCATTGATATCTCCATATTCTTCATGGTGTTTTCCAACTTCATCAACATGATGTTCAATGAAAATAAAGTAGCTCCAAATAGATTATCTATATAAATGAAATTCTATTGAGGCTCAACACCCTCAATTTTCTCATAATATTTCTCAACTATGACCACTAATTGTTGTTAAATAAGGATGATCTTCTTGGTTAACATAGTTTTTTTAATAAGATTGGGTTTCTCTTCAGCTAAAAATTCTTCAAGCTCATCAATGATATCTGCATAGTCTACCCAATCTTGGTCATTGTCCTCCATGGAAAAATATTTCTCCACCTTATTAAGTACTTGATCCTCAACTTGGAAAATATCTTCAATCTCTCGAAAGAGTTCCATTTTTTTTTCCAATCATCCTTACTCTCCTTGTAATATAGAACCACTACTTCTTCAATTTTCTCTTCTTGATGTATGAGGTCATCAAGCTGATGTTATTCATGTACCAAAGCATCTATGGGTGATTTAAAATCATATAGAGGCATTGATTCATTTCCAAGAACTATGTATTCTACCTTAGTCTCATGAGATTCCCTTATCATAATACTTATTGAAGAGTGAATTGACCTTTATCCTTGATAACACACTCCACTTCATGATCAGATATGGAGTCTTCTTCAAATACCTCTTTCTTCAAGTCTTCACCGTATTCCTCATGGACAAATATAAAAGAGTCTTCAATATTTTTCTCCTCATTTAAAAAGGTTAATTTTTCCTTATGTCCACCAAGGGGATTCCCTATGGTTATCTCTTCCTCATAGTCACTCATGACATCTTCTT
The DNA here is from genome assembly GCA_037957365.1 of Torreya grandis. Taxonomy (NCBI): domain Eukaryota; kingdom Viridiplantae; phylum Streptophyta; class Pinopsida; order Cupressales; family Taxaceae; genus Torreya; species Torreya grandis. The sequence goes on along the minus strand of JARHVA010006708.1, from coordinate 153,951 downwards.
GATCAACTATGACTTGGGCTCTTTCCTCTTCACTTTCTTCTCTCAAGATGGGATATTTATCAATAAGGTTTGAGGTAGAAGGTTTATGGATAGGCTTATGAATGTGAGATGGAACATGAGGTGTAATGAAAGGATGATGAGTTGGAGATGAAGTGTGAGGTGAAGGATAAGGCTTGTGAATGGATCTAGGAAAGAGTACTACACTAGTAAGCTCATGGGGAAGTGATTTTTTAGGTTGATTATAAGTAATAAAACCTACATAATAAGGAATTACACCTTTCCAATAAATTTCTTGAGACTCTTCAATAGTATCATGTTCATTTTTTAGGCTCCTTATCTTCCCACATCCTTATCTTATCCATTGAACATTGAAGGCACTTCTTTGCTAAGTCCATTTGTTCTTTGATTTCCCATTTAATTTCATCTTCAACCGCCTCCCATTAAATCATCCATATTTGGATATAACCTCTTAGACATTCCATAAGATGGTTAGGAAACACATTAAAATCATTATCCCATGTTACCATATTGTCTTCACTATCTAGTAGCTCTGGTAGGATTACCAAGAAGGATTGGACATGAGGTGGTGCTAATGGAGGAAGAGGAGGGTAATGATGGGGATCAATACCATATCTAACTTGTTATATTTAAATATCTAAGAATTCAATTCTTTCATCTTAATATCTTGATGTATAATCCATAGAAACATCTTCTTGGGGTTAATAGACATCATAACATAATTGGTAAGGCTCATATTAAGGTTGATAGGAAGTAATTTATTGATATTATGCTTGGTAACATTCCTCATAGGGTTGTTCAATAACATGGTGTCTATATGGAGAGGGAAATGAAGGACTATAGCATTGTCATGGCTCATAACATTCATAGACATTTTGATAGGACTATTGAGGAGTAAAATGTGGTCATAACAAGGTTGATAAGGAGGTTCATGATAGGGGTATTCACCATAGCTATTCATATCAACCTCATAGGTAAAATGAGATGCAAAAACCAATCAAAATCTTGAATGATATATACCTAGGCTACTTACAACTAGAATTTTTCACTCAAAGTCACTGTTGGTGTTATTTTTATTACTTATAAAAGCTAACTAGATAAAATACACACCAAAAATATTTAAACTCTCTTAGACCTTGGTACCAATGGGCATGAAAAAATAATTGTCACTAAATCTTTCACCCTATAAGAGGTTGTTCAAGCCTCTTCCACATTTTGGAAACATGGGAACACTTCTAGGTATGTGGGTGTATCTATAGTGGAAGTGAGCCTCTAGATTTAAGGGCTAGCTCCCTGAATGTATCTTGAAGTACTTATCACCTAATATAGTTGATTACTTGTGGGGAAAAGGGATATAAGCTGCATGAAATGAAACTACTCTAAGGGGCTGATACACCAAGATCATTTTCATATGACCATTATACTTCCTGCACTAAGAAAAAGGCATATAAGGATAATGATGGTAAGTAAACCATAGGATAGTTGTAGACACTAAGGCTTATTATACACTTAAAATATAAACCCATACACTTGACCACACTTCATATGACCTTCTAAAATAGGAATTCTTACATAAACATGAGAGGATAAGGGAAGAAAGGATAGAAAATTATCACTATGCATAAAAATACATCACTTTGCACACTTATAAATTTTTTCATAAACTCAAAACCAAAATTTCATTAAATTTTAAAAGGAAAAATACAATGCCATTTTAGTAGGGCTTCACCATACATGGAATGGAATTAACATACAATAGCCAAAATGGTTGTTACTTACAGAATTAGAGAGAGAGAGAGGAGAAGAGAATGAAGTTCAAGGGTGACTAGGATATGTGTCATGCTGAGAAAAGGAATTATACATGTAGGTGAATGAGTATGAGATAGACTATACAAGGTCTGTTATGATAAATGGCCCTCTCAGTTATGAAACTCATGAAATGTGAAATAAGATTTCTCATTTTGCACAAGAAACCTAACTTCATCATTTATCCCTTTTGGAACATCTTATAACTAATTAGGGTCAAATGTCATGATTTTACTAAGGGGGAGGGGTTATAGACATGATATACCATGAATTTACTACATCTGTAATCATTTGTATTCTTCTACACATGATCATCACTAGTAGTCCAAATAACTCCTCTTTCACTCACCCTTCACACTTGGCCTCAAATTTGGCTTCAATTTTCCATTGCCAATTTTGACTAAATGAGATAAAGGAAATTGAAGAAACACTATAGATATTTTATTATTAAATAAATTGACATGAGAGGTTATCCCAAGTCCCAATACTTCTCCTAAATTTGGTTGTATCTCTTGAAACTCTCTAGAAACTACAAAACAATAAATGTAGTCATGAAAACCTTATTTCCATCTTGTCCAAATAAGTAGGGAATGATTCATTAGGATGGGGAGCATATATAGAGTGTCCTACACAATATTAAATGATCTTCCATGACACTCCATGCCATTTTGATAGCTCTCCTTCCTTATTTTCCCAATCAGGTCATTATATAGGGTTTTGAAGGGTTTGCAATAGTTTTGACCTTTAGTGATTATTAATAAATATTTAACAATATATTGGAAAATAAATTACATAAAATAAATATTAAATACCTTATTAAACCTCCATAAACTCCTTAGACTCCCATACATAACCTTCAAGTAGATATGAGCGTCTAAAACTATCCACTCAAGCTTTTTACTTCATTTTACATAGGTCTGAGTTGGTCTCAAGACAAAAGTGGCTCTCTATAGATTATTTTACATGTAAACAAATAAAAAACACCTGATAAACTGTAATGGGCATGTTTCCATAGGTTATAATTTTTTTCTAATTCCAAAAGTGTTATTAGACCCCTTGAGGGTCCTAGGCTTAGACTAGACCTAATAGGTCTACTTGCATACCAATAGATTTGAGATACCTTACTTAAATTTATAAAAATAAGAGACCTATACCATGTTAGTTCATGTATATTAAAACTCATAAAACCTTATTAAAATTTCTCCATAAATCTTTGACTCATTCTTACATTCCTTTCTCAAAACCTGCAGGCTTTATGTTCCCTAGAGTACCCTCTATTTGAGATAGAACTGAGGGTATCTACTATATATTCTCAAGAATATTAGATATATGATGAGATAAATACAATTATGAATGTTATATATACCCATTTTCAGGTTTAATTCATACTTATATCACTCCCAAACCTCTCTAACTCCAAGATAGACTCTTTGAACACTAACTAAATGTGCAAGATTACAACATGGACTGTACGTGCTTTGTGGGAACCTATTTCACCATTTTTATATGACATAAACATCATTATATATTTAACATAAATATTAAGATCTATTAAAACACATTTATTAATTTATTTTTTTCTAACCTTTCCATAACATACCTTGTACTTGACTGGGTACTAGTGTTGACTATACAGGGTATGGATATGATGGCTATATGTCTTGTTTGAATCTCTCCTCCCTTGTTTTAACTGATATATGAATGCCATTTGATGTTAATAACCAAATTTAAAGTGTTATTAATTTTTAAAAACCCTCTATCATCCATATTTTCCTTCTTAACCCTCATCTTTGCCTAATTAGGTCTGTATGACAGACTGATTGTGTCTTCTATTTTTCTCCTTCAAAGGTGAATCTTATAGGTGGTCTTGCATATTTTATGATTTAAACACAATTTTTAAGACCTTATTAAGTATTTATGATGTCATTACACATTAATTTAGGTCACTCTCTTCATGTTCAACCTATGTCACTCTCAAGAATCACAACTTCTTATCTCACTGTTATGTCATAGTCAAATGTAGTTGGTTGTGTGGGCGTCCTTTAGTTTGTCTACATGGTTGAGGCATTATGTACATGTTTTATGTAATTTTTGATGTTATATAAACCATATCATAGTATCATTTGTTTTCCCTATGCCTTGAGTGAGGCCCATCATCAAGACTATCTAGCCTAATCTTCATGATGACCCTAAAGCCAACCTATAAGTATCCATTTTTGTGATAAAGGGGAAACCTGTAGGTGGTATATATATCATTTGATTTATGAGAACCCATTTGATGCCTTTTGAGGATCATCATGCCATTTGTGTTCAAAAATAATTATCTATTTAGAAAGTTTTACCTTCATTAGGTCTTCTAACATTAAAAGGCTATTTGAGTTCAATTATTGTCGAGAATAATGACATTCTATAGTGGACATATCACTCAATATATAGACCTAGTAACACTTTTTATGATGATCCAATCACCAAACCTTTCATTCAAAGAATTGAACCTATATTGAGGCTCCATCATGGAAGAATTTGTATTGGCTAAGACCTCAAGATAATCCACTAAAGAAATGTCAAAAGTACTATAGGGTTTTTATTCAAAGAGATTAAGGTTGTTTGTCTCTAAGCTTTCCTTCATGTGTGAATCATGAATCATCAAGTCCTTCTACAACTCAAAATCCTCCCCATGGAAAACTAGAACATTATTCAACCCCTATAGACCTTGAAGAAGGTTTAATCAAGATTCAAAATTGTATTCTAACCTTGCTTAGTCTTTGTTGAGCCACCTATAGGTGGAGATTTGGAGGTATAACATAGGTAGTCAAGGTAAACCTCATATAATGCATAGTGTATATAAATTTTATCAATTATAGTCCCCTCTAACATCTTAAAATGTATTTTTTAAGCATTGAAGAATTGAATACCACTTAAATATGTCTTTTACAACATGGTCATCTTCTTATAACACAACCAAAGGTGAATGCAATAGTAGGCAAGAGCATTGGGAAGGAAGTATGTATTATGAGCATGTAGTATGACCTTACCACCAATATTAGACATTTTAAAGGTCTCATATGGATCTTTAAATCTTATGTAAACTTCAAACAAGGCCAAAATTCTTCTTTTCAACATGATTATATCTTATGAGGCACTTGTAGATACACTTGTAGTAGCAAACAAGGATATTGGAAGCATAATACAGATTATATGTATGATATATGTTTTTATAACTAGTTTCAAGCCTTTATAAGGTTTTCTAATGAATCATTTATACCTCATGATATCTCAAAATATATTGAATGGCCCCTTTCAATGTGATTGACACTTGTGAAGTACTTGTAGGCATGCATGAAACTACAGACCAAGTAGTGAGAATAGTAGTTATTCAATATGCATCATGAAGGATCATAAAACTAGAATCAAGAATTATAAAAATGTTAAAATGGGAGTTTAATATGTTTCAAGTATTAGTACAAGTTTCCATATTCCATTTCAACGTGAAAATCCTTGAGAACATATTGGAAGGTGTAGGAAGTTGACTATGAGGAGCACTCTTGAATACAACTTCATGGTGCTAGATTTGGAGATTGAACTTAAGAATAAGGGGAATTATAGTGACACTTGGGATTCATTGAAACTCATATCATACTAACGTGAAGACCTTGTAGATAAATAGAGCTTCTGTAAATGATGTAAACTTGTCCACAAGTCCATGTGAAACCAACTTGCATTTTGAGATGTTGTACCCATTAAAACACCTTCAAACATTGAAAAAAGGCTAAAACCATGTGGGGAAGATGTCTATGTCCCTTATAATCAATTACATTAGTTTTATTGTATATACTTATCCATACAAGAAGGAAACCTATAGGGAATGCGGTTTAATAAGTAGAAAAACATAGTCAACTTGTGAAAGATAATTCATAAAGCACAAATGATCCATCCCTATAATCCAATCATGAAATTTAATCTAATAAAATTCATTATAACCCTCAAAATTCATTTGACCTGTAAGTTCTCCAACTGGTTGTACTATGCATACACATGTTGACTAGTTTTGCATGTCTAAAAGGAGGATGAAGGAGTAAAATATTTTTTGACCATTTTTATCACTTATAGAGATAATAAAATGTTAAAGTGAGTCTAAATAAGCTTAAGAGTCATCCCATAAGCTTTCCACATGTGTCACACTCCCGTATAGGATTACAAGTGCCAAACTCATTCTTTTTCAATTGTTTTCTTGATTATCAGTTAGAAAACCTAAAAAATTTAGGTGGACTAAAATTCTTGATAGTGAGTCTAAAAATTTTGACATTGGAAGGAAAACTAGAACACTTGGACACCATGAAAACCATGCCATTTTCATAAATGACCCCTAAGTGACTCAAAATGACATAAGGATTAATTAAAACTATGACCAATGCCAAAAACATATGATATGACATTAAATACACGCTATAACTTATATTGGACCCTTATATATGTTTTTGACTATAGGGGGTTGACCCATTTTGACTTGTGGTCAAAATGATAAAAAATAACCAAAGGATAGGATTTAAGTCCAATAAAGGAAGTTGGTTGAAAATAGAAAATGGAAATCTTCTTCCCATAAAAATATAAAAAATTAAAATTAAAAAATATAAAAAGATAAAATGGGGTGAAAAATATGATAACCAACAAATCACAACTTTTTCAGGAAATAAAGGAATAAAAATATTACTCCTTACTAACTTGTGTATGGTAATTATTCTCACTTTGGGTTTCACCCTTCATAGAGGTATTTCAGGTATCCTCTCCCAATTGGCACAATGGAAATAGTCATAGGCTATGGGTGACCTAAAAAGTGGAGTGAATCTCTAGAAAGGGCTAACTCCCTTGATAGTATACCCAAGATTAACACTAAACCTACTCAACTACAATGAAATGGGAGAGAAATAAATGTGGAAACACAAAGGGGTGATGCACAAAATATATTGAACACTACCACTCATTTTCAAGTTCACTAATGGAAAATAGGACTAAATTCATAGTACACAACTCCTAATATGATCCTCTTGCATCATTTTTTGTAGATAAGCTAGAGATTCAATGCATAACTAAAAGGGAAGAAGATATCTACTAGTAATCAATGCATGAATCAAATTTACACTAACTATAATCTAAAATAATGAATTCAAAATACATTTAGGTGATCATTTATGATATAAAACCAAGGAAAACTAGTTCATCACTTGATAAGATCAGCTATTCATAAGTACACATAGAATATAGTCATAAAATAAGGTAAAAAAAGTCTCTTATTACTTCAAAAGTCATACAAAAGGAGTAGGGATTTTCCATACTCATGTGGAGGATCCTTTACAAGCCATTAAGGCCAATTTTATAAGATAATAAAGAGAGATAAAAGGTGGATGTGTAGGAAGCTCATGAACACTACCACAGTCCTCTTTTTAGTCATAAAATATAAGTAGTTTGACATCAAGCATATAAAGAATGTGTTGTCAACTTATTCTCAAAACTCTAGGCCAAGTGTTGGTGGAGTTATAGATGAAAAATGACATAGAATATTATCATTGATGATTTTATTATTATTGAATCTAAGTCTCTCCTTGGAGTTACCCATTCACTTTTTGAAGGGCACTTACAAGTTACTACCATGACACATGGCATATTTGACCTCTTTGGAAACCTATTATACCATTATTATCTCTTCAATTCCTCTCCCATATTGGTTAGAATTAAAATTAAAAGTTAGTATTTTCCATGCTATGCTCTTCACCATTAAAACTTGCACCAATAACATCTTTTCATTAAAGGTGATGAATACAAACCTACTCTCATGCAAGGTCTAATATTATGCTTGAAAACTACCAAAATAACATTTTCACTCCATGTAAATATTTAAAAAGGTAAAAAAAATTATGTTCAATCATATAAACCATATTTCAAAGGATTCTTCACAGCCTACTTGACCAGAGGTTTTAAAGAGGTTGCAAGTATCCCTACTATAGAAACTTCATGTAGACTTGAGGACTGTATTGAGAAGTATTTTTAATGTTTCACTACCGGAATATTGATTTTTCATGTTTTTAGGCCTTATTAAGAGCATAAAATAGCATGTTGAACTTATAGTAAACTTTAAGAGTTTAGTAGAATCTTGTAGTTTTCATTGAAGGCTCTCAACACCATGGAAACAAGATGTTACCTATGTATAATCCCATCAAATCTAATTACAACCCCTGGAATAGGTTTTTTTATGACATGAAGAGTTGTAAAAGGATTTCCTCAATGTTTTCAAAGATGTTTTGAGTATTTTTATACCACAAATGACCTTAAAAGAGACTGTAACCTTACTTTTCTTATGCAAACAAGAATACAATCCTCATGTAGGCTTGGTTTTTACATTGAAAACCTATAATATCATTTGTAAATATCCTTGAAAATATTATTAATGGTCATGTGACCTATGCCTAGGTTTGAAAATTCTTTCCAAATGGTCAATAAGAACTTATTCATCTAAACCCATGTAAACAACCCTAAAAGTGCATCTTCTAGGCCATTGTCATGCATTCATTTCTTCACAAGTGAAAAACAATGGATCCAATATATGTTCATGAGGTTTTAAAATATATTAAAGGTTCTTTAAAGATGTTTCAAGAGCATTAGAATCCATTAAATAAGTAATTTTGGCCATCAAGCTCCATGAGGGCAAAAGTGGCCATTTTAGGTCCTAGACTTCTTAACGATGATTCATAAAGTTGAGGGCCTTGATAAATCAAAAAAATTCATTAATTTGGAGTGAATATAACTTACCATCATCACCTAGTGTAAATTTTTCCCATACATCTTCTATACCAACTTCTCACATGAGAAAATCTACCTTTATGAGTTTTACAGGCCTGTTAAGAAGCTTGAGTTAATTATTTTGAGCAAAAAAGCCTCCAAATGCTTGATTTTTGTTTGAAAGACCTTATATAGGTTTTTTTAATGTTATTTGACGTTTTATAATGCTTATTATAATATTATACCCCTTAAAATCCGTTTAGAACTTATATTAGCCTATACTAGGGTTTGTAGATAGTCTTGGAATTTTGACCCTAATGGTCCCTTTTTGATGTTTCCTCCTAATATAAAGGCGTAAAATAAATATGGAAACATTATTAATAGTACCTAATACCCTAAAAACCATCATACTTCAAATACAACATAAAAAATGTACTTTATCTACATTCTTTGTATACAGGCCTATTGGTGCCTATTTCGAGTTCAAACCTCATGCAATCTTTATATATAGTTGAAATATCATGCTTATTATGACTTGAAGGGTACTAGGGACAATATAAATTTTATTATAATTTATTTATAACTTTACCAAGGAAAAAACTTATATAAAATGCCAATAATTGTTCCAAATCTACTTGTAGACTTGATACAGTATATTTATGCATACATGAATATATTATTTTCTTACCATGTTTGATCCTTACATGATTTGGAATAGATTTGAGGTTTGATATAGTAGGATAAACATTTAAAGGAGATATTATATACTTCATATTTGAAATTAGGGATCGTAATTATCTATTTACACTAGAAACCTTGCCAAATAATCTTAACTCAATGGCCTTCATATTTTTACACCTACAACTTCTTAGAAAGAATTATCATGTAGTGTTTCAAAAAAAATTGGATGATATTAAAAATTATTAAACACTTCAGTTTATGTGTCTCAACCCTCATTATAAATGAATTAGTCATCACACATCAAAATGCAAGACTGTATCTCTCTCTCTTCAGGATTTTATGTTTAGATTAGTATTAGAAGGACCCTTATGAGATGCATGCAAGTTTGGGAAAATAATGGAATAGGATATGAGAGTTAATAAAAAATTCACATCATATTATTTTATATTTTTTATAATCCTCAAATTTATCAAAAGTGTCAAACTAACCCACAACTTGGACCTTCAGGCCCTACATACATGTACCTTTAAATTCTATTCATTCATGCATTAAATACTTGATTAGAATGGGTTTAGGAGAGATTATTTAGATTTATTGAATTATTTTTAAAAAAATTACACTTTATTTAAATCCATTTCATGTTGTAAAATATATGAAATTATAAATGCAACATGTCTATAACTCAATCTTGGCTTGGAGAAGATAGAGCATACCTATACTTCTAATTGGGAATACATTTGTTAAGTAGGAGCATGACCAATATGGGGATCCGATAGACCTAATTAAGGTATCATTTATCATAATACACCATGATAAGGAGGGTTATAAAGCCTTAAATCTAACATAATAAAAAAATAACCCTAAGGGGTCCCTAGGTTTTGATATTTCAACTAATCTAATAACAGAAACAATAAATTTAATCTAGTGTTCACCAAAGCCTGTGTCACTAGTGGGGGGTTATAAACAATAAAACTAAACATGTATAGAAAACATATACTAAATTTAATGTATATTAAATCGTAATACATGGAAGATAAACAAAAATGTATATCTATCTACTCTTACATAAGAGAAATAAAGTTAGGAATACTTACCTTTGAAGATGAACCTATCGAGCCTCAATCTCTCCCTTGACTAGGGTGCTTCACAAGAGGTTGTTATGGTATGTAAGGACGATAAATAAAAATCAGATCTAGGATACATAAGCTATCAATGCATGAAAAAGACTTATTAACAACATAATTTCCATATCTCCAAATAAAGTATGGAACCCTAAGCTTTATTCCTCAAGTAGAATGGTTAATAAGTAGATGTTCATTCGCTCTTACTTCTTATTTTGCTTCTTCTTGATAATTGATAGAAATGAACTTGAATATATAGGTGGAAATTTCCCTAAACTCTTCCAAGAATATTTACTGATTATGTTGACCCAGTCGACCTAGTATAATTCTAGACAATAATTCACTAGGTCATGAGCTAGGTCGACCAAAGGTCAACTAGCTCCTAAGTGAAAAATACACCAAAAATATATAGGGTCAACCCAGTCTACCTAGTAAAACTGACTTAAAAAAGGATTTAGGTGAGGAATAGGAAGATAAAATGTAACAAATGCTTAGAAATAGGTACAATAGAGAAAAACAAGCTTAGGTTAAATGGTTTTAGGAGACAAGTGTGTAGATAACAAGTGGCAAAAGAGACAACAATCCTGTGAAGCATTGATGGTCTACCCATCCCTTTCTTGATGCACCCCTTAAGGCATTCACTCACAGAGATTAATACTTGATAAGTTCCTACAAGATAAAAAGTGTCAATAATTGATAAAATTTTTAAAATATTATTTGTATACATATTCCCCACTCGAAGCTCATCACATGTCACATGAGTATAACATGGGATGGTACTTTGGTAAATAGAAAATGATAACACATAATGTTGATGCTAAGTAAAGTGTATTAAGTAGAAAATAAGATAAAGGAAAGTAAAAATTTGAAAAATACATACCTTTACTTACCTTAGTGATGTAAATAAAGAAATAGACTGTAAAAAAGGTGAAGGCATCTGATGTGAAGAACACTAGGAAAAACTATAGAAGTAACTGGAAAAAATAGAAATAAATTAAATTTTTTAGAAGATAGGCATATGATAGTGGAAATGATTCTCTATGTCATCATGAATCTAGAACATTTTATGGTTCAAAAAATGGATGAGTAGAAACAAAGATAGAGGTAAAACAAGAAATCTGCCAGAAAATAATTAAAAGATTTGAAGTTTGAAAATTGATTTTAAATAGGGTGAAATGAAAATCATTTGTTATTTTTGACTTGTGAAGGAGATAAAGAGATATCTAAGAGAAAAAATGAGGTAGGATGGTGAGGAGATGATAGGCTAAGTGATAACAACCCCCAGAGGTGGCAGTGGGTACAAGATAGGTAGGCAACTCAAATATTAAGCCAATTTTTTAATATTATAGTGATTTAAGTATATTTTTAGAAATGTTTAATTTTAAATGTTGAAATGAAACTAAATCAGATGCTATAGGTAGGAAAACCCATTTAGGGAAATGGGTTTGAAGGGTTAGGGGAAAAAAATGCCAGAAGACACTTTTTTTGGTAGAATGTAAGGGGTTGATAGGGGAAAATAATTGCGTCGACCTACTATGCTAAAATTTGGCAAAATCCACATTGTCAACCCAGTAGGTGTGTCAACTTTGTACATTTTATAGACTATAAACCTAGTATAGGTTACCAACTGATAGAAAAATTCTAGTATGACAATGCAATACTAGGGGGAAATAAGAGGGTTGACTTATATTTTTAAGTCAACCAAGTCAAAAATAGGGAAAATCTGGTCAAACTAATTTGACCAAAGAACTAGAATAGTATGAAAATGTATGCACATGGCCAAAAAAGTACTAGAATGACCCATAATGACTAACTATGGGTTAAAAGGTGTGAGCAGGCTAAAAATAGGTTCAAATGAATAAATTAAAGCTATTTAGGCAAGTTTTTTGTTAATTTTTTTTTAAATGTTTATTTTAACTATACATGACATAGAAGATCTAATACATCTTTTTTTGTTTCTTTATTATAGGGGTGACCCAAATTCTAATGTTTTTTAGATGTATCATGAATACTAGATCTATTATAGTTCTTGATGATATAGGATAGGGCGAGACTAATCTCTATAGGCCTAGGTGGCATAGTAGAAATGTGAAGGATATCCGTGAGCTCAAATTTATTAGTCATGTTCTTGGGATGTTGGGAATGATTGACTAACACCTTTAGGTGGGAGGTGGAGGGGGTTATGATAAAGGTGGGCATCACCCTAGAGGATTTACATGCCATCCTAGGATTACCAATAGCATGGACACCTATGACTATTGGGATACCTGATAGTGATGAGGAGAGGAGAGCCTTAGTTGTATGGGCTACAGGGTCAAAGATGATATATTTAGGCCAGAGGGTGAGTATGTTTGACATGTTTACCTCACATGTTCCAGATATCCAGAAGTTTTTAATAGGCCTTGTGACAACATGAGTGTTTTTCCACAAGTTAGATGGCAAGGTACCACTTTTAATGATAGCCTTGAGCTGGATGATACTAGAAGAGAGTGTTATATGATCTAGGATCTATCATTCAGGTATATCTCATGCGTGATATATATGGAGTGTTTTATAGAGTGAATAAGTCTATTATAATGATCAAATTATTTATGGTCTAGTCTATGATAGGTTTTTTATGTATTGGATAGCTAGGTTTCCCCATGCAGTCGATGATAGGTCACCATGAGTATAAAGATGGAAATAGGACTAGATAGTGTGGGCCATGACCCACATGATAGTGCTATAAATATTGAGATAGGTAGATATAATATGGCATTAATATGGGCACATTACTACTACATGGCCTAGTTGGGACATAGTTGTACCTACTTTAGCATGCATGGAGGTGGATAGGGCACTAAACCTAGTGGATGGAGCAACATTTGGTGGCATGAGTACCAGGGTAGATGGTCTTGCCTCACCCAACATCATTGATAGTGGTGCGCATGTTTTGGGACCAAAATGTTAGAGAGCCATGAGGGAGAGGAAGGTGAGGGATACCAATAGTGAGGTTGATGCTTAGGCCATGTCACGATAGACCATGGACTAACTGAGCATGATAGGTACTAGAGCAAGAGGAGATGGGTACATAGGTAGGAGCACCAAAGGTATCACCACTAGCTCTATAGGAGGATGAGCAATGACCATCAAGGATATGGCATTGATGGAGGTAGGAGTAGAAGGAGATAGAAGAGACCGTGGATATCTCATATAACCTAATAGGTAAGCTAGGGCAAAGTTGAATGATAGAGAGGCCACTCAGGCATATGCTAAGATAGAATTGAGTTATGACTATATGATATGTTTTTATGAGGTGATTGATAGATGAGGTTCTTAGAATCCATGTACATGGGTAGAGTGTGCTTAGAAGTTGTATAGATGGTGAGATAATGATGGCCATACACAAACATGAATACAATATGAGTAAATTGTTGCTTTAAATTTATTGCTTGAGATATACTAGAGATAAATTTTTAGATATTTTAGTGATCTAATATCTATCTAGTTTTTGTTTTATAAGTGTAACATAGGATGAGGAGATTAAATGGGGGTCCCTAGTGAGGGGATCACTCCATGATGTCCTATATGAGGTACTAATGCTGTATGAACCTACTACATTGGAGGATACTAGGGTACCATCCATCCCAGCTCAAGAAATACAGTTTAAATTAGATGGAGAGGCATCAAGGTAGATACAAGTATACAAAGAGGGGATGCAACCACCATCAAGGATGGGTATAGGAAATACATGGGCATGGTAGGCCCTAGTTGATGAGAGTCATTTAACTCCTCATTTAATCAATATTCAATTGATGTCTTATCAACTAGGGTTGATGTCCAAAGCTATCTGCAGTAAGGTATAGGATGGTAGATCTAAAAGTCTGCTTATGGGGGTGTTTGATGGTCCTATTCTAACTTTGACTAAAGAAATAAATGTGTCCTAAACTACTTGATTCACTCTTCTACTGAAAAGGAAAAATATGTAACTATTTAATCAAATCAATCATTTTTTACTTGAAAGTAAAATCACACTCCTATTTACGCTTGCATGGAAGGTAAAATCACACTCTTAACTGAAAAAAGGAAAATTTCTTCACATGTTTACTATAAAAGAAAACACACTCTGCTTAGAAAAGAAATGACTTTGAAACAAGGAAATGCTTTTTAAACTATGAATTTGTTTTGATATTTTTATGAATAAATAAAAATAGTAATAAGATTCTAATTAGTTATAACAAAGAGTTAATGTAACATAACATAAATATCATACATAATTCTTGGTTCCAAGGAGAGTGGGCCCTTGCTCCTCTTAGACTCAGGAATAAAGATTAATCAATGCTAGAAATTAAAGTAATAATTCATAAAATTGAAATGATTACAATTTGACTAAAACCTATAATATGCTTGTACGTCTCTTTCCTCTATTCTCTGCTCTCTATTATCTAATATCTTTTAATGATGAAAGTCTTACATTTTATACTAATACAATCAACTCAAAAAAGGATACAAAAAAATAGGATTCCTTGGTCAATCTATTCATCCTAAAATAGGAGATTGGATTTCCAAGAGATCTAATTATTCTGATGAAATATATATACTTTCCTATAATAGTCCTAAGATCCAATTATATACAATTTTATCAAAATCAAAACCTACAAAATAGTAGGTAGGTATTTTCCTTATTTGACTCTAGATGGAATGATTCTCTCTTATCCTATCTAGCCACCAACTTCCCCATTTATAGCTTTGTCCTTATAGAATCCATGGAATTGACCCTATAGAACTGGTAGGAATGAGCCTATGGAGTTCATAGAAACAATCCTATGGAGTCTATATAAATAAGCCTATGGAGTCCATAGAAACAAGCCTGCAGAGTCTATAAAAATAAGCCTATAGAGTCCATAGAAACAAGCCTACAAAGTCCATAGAAACAAGCCTATAGAGTCCATAGAAATAAGCCTATAGAGTCCATAGATATGCTGGATCGAGATCAAAATTGAAATTTTACTATACATCGCATGTGTCTTCTTCCTAAGCATTCTTCACAACAAAAATCACTAAAACATGCTATGTATTAAACATTAATGACAAAGTAAAGGTTTAATTTTTGGTTCAATATAAATAAGACAAGTATCTATTTTCCATGTAATAGCTATCTAACAATCTATGATTTGCATAAGATAATATCCTTTGAGAGATGAATTGAGGGAAATAACATGTTAATAATGAGCCATATTCTAAGTTCATCATCTCCCCTAGGCTTCACATTTTACAAGTCCCATTGAAAACATTTATTGGCATTTGTAGCTCTGGCATCTACTTTCCACACTCTGACTCAAATCATATTCATCAAATTCATCTATTATATGCTTGTCGAAATTGCTTGTAAACCCCTGATGCTCTTGAATCATTTGTTTCCATATATTGAATTGCTCCTTTGATTGTGGATCCCAACTCTACCATCCTGGAATAGGTATGATCAAGAAAGGGGGTCTATATCTCATGTCAATCCATTTTTACTCTCCCTCAGAGTTTATTACCTCTATTAAGATTTCAAATTTTGAGAAAGCTCTCCTCATACTCCATCTTAAATTATTTGGGGACATGATCTCTCATCTTTTAAGGGGCACTAAAAGTTGGTCCCATCTTTGCACACTTGCAGTCACTAATGAATCAAAACTTTATCTTGAAAGTAAGTCAAAAGAAATAACACAATCATATAAAGTTTCTAAATAATGCGTTTTAACCTCATCTCTTAAACAAGCATAGTTAAAATTCTATTTGATTAATCTAGGAATAGGAAAGGCTAGTCTGACACATAATCCCATAGTCTTAGCATGGTTTGTATAGTCCTCAAATCTATTTTTCCATGCTAGTTGATTTTTGAATGTAGAATGTAATGCCCTCAGTTGAAATTCTCCTACATGAAGGTTTATCAATAATTTATTGTTCTCATGGTCTCCTAAGATTAAATCATGCAAATAAAACTCACAAAGCAAATCCTATTGATCAGGTCTAGCAATTTTCAAAAATGTTTTTGGCTATAAAATCTTGTAAGGAAGATGACAAGAGATCCTCAGAAGCTGTCATCTATAAAATTGTTCAAATAAAAACAAACTATATGCAAGAGAAGGATTCCTACATGCCAAAAGAGATTCCCCTAATTTACATGCATCTTGCAAATTTTCTTCTAAATTTTGGACCTTAGCTTCTAATTCTTTCTTTTAATTTTCTAAGAGTTTGTTTGAAGAAGTTTCATCTTTGTTTTTCTATTTAAGTATGGAATATTCTTCTTCAATTTGATGTAGTATTTGAAAGGGAGGAATACCTAGACAACTTGTTTGACAACTGTGGTCAAAAAATACATTAGGAGGAGAAGGTGCAACATCAAAAGGTGCTTTGGAAGAGTTTGCCAAACTCTAAAATCTCCTATTTTCCTTCTTCAAAATTTCTATATATATCCAAAGATTTATTTGTTCACTTTCATTTTCCCTAATTATTTCCTCTAATCTAGAAATTGTTTTGCATGATTGGTAGTTGTTGTGTCTAATTTATACACCAATAATGAGTTCAGATGATCCTTATTTTGCAATTGACTGATTAGGTCAGTAATGTTAGCTGTTTGTTATTGCTTAAGAACTCAAGATTGAAAAAGTTGCAAGGTTAACTGTATAACAAGATCATTTAAATTAGATGACTTACCATTCTCATTTTTGCATATAATTTTCTCTTTATTTATTATAGTTTCAACTGAAATAGGTGGTTGTTCTGCCCTACTTGATTCCCTTTCCATATTGGGCTCTTCTTTTAGAATTGGCTATTCTTCTAGAATTAGCTCCTCCATTATGATTGGAGAGTTCCTTTTGAAAGGAGTTTCTTCAACATCAATAGTTGCAGGGATATTTTGAAAGGAGTTTCTTCAACATCAATAGTTGCAGCCACTCATTCATCTTCATCTATCAAAATTAGCCTTCTTCTTCTTTTGGTCACTCTTTGAGCTACATTCAATTGGCTTTCTTTCTCAACCATCAAACCCTCAGTCTTCTTAGGTTCTATAACAACCTTTCATCTCAATTTTATTCTTCCTAACAAGGGAATTGGTTACACTATAGATTCATGAGGTTCTTGTGGGGACCTTAAAACTTCAAAGATTTAAGACCTTGTGATTTTTCTTAAAGAAGAAGAAGGGATTTTTGTGGAGACTACAATCTGTGATTTCTTCTTTGGAGTTGTTTTCTCAACTGATGTAGCAGGTGGAGATGAATGTTCCTATGGTAAATTTTAGGTTTCTTATGTAGGCAAATTTAGAAGTTATTGTGTTATACTATTCTAAAATTCCTCTTAGACCTCTTGTCCTTGTTAAAGGAAGTGATGTTAGATAATTAGGTGAATCAAGCCATGGTAACTAAGAGCAGCATTAGGGGTTATAGTCATAATTTGTAGAGCACCATATAAGAAGGATGGGAGGTTAATTTTATTACTAAGGGTTTTGACTCCCATGCTTAAGGTCTATTAACATTTTGATGACGTCTCCTCCTAAAAGACTATATTGCCCCTCAAAAATGATATACTTGAGTACCCACTTAGCTATAGATTTATAAGGTTCAAAAATTGAATTTATACTAATCCATTTTGATTTATCCTTGGAATCTATTAGACATGAAGTCCTAGTTAGCTCATTACCATTAAACTGACTAATTAAATCACTAAATGAAATTCTACCTATAGCTCTCATTCCCTCTTCTAAAACTTGTATGATTTGGCTTATAATTTGATTTTAAATAGGAATAACAATGCCTTTCACAACTAAAAATTTAGGGGTGAGATTAGTGATGAATTCACTTACCATTATTTCATCAAAACCCTAGAACTTTTCAATGAAAGGCAGCCAACCATTGGCTCTAAACACTACCACAAAAGCTGTCTTTTTGAAGCTTTGTTGCATTCTTTGACTCTGATCTCATCTTCTATCCCATTTAATGTGAATTTATAAATAGCTCTATTCATTTAACTCTGATTGGCATGTAGACCAGTCTTTTATTGCAATCAGTAGGTGACAGTCACTAAGGATTTATAGGCAACAATCATGGAGGATCTTTAGACCAGCTTCCATTGAAGTCTATAGAAATATAATGGTTTGTATGAAACTCCATAGCTATATGAGTCTATAGTCTAATATGATGACTTGATATAGTTCATCACCACACATTTCTACAGAGTATGCTAGCTATTTTATCACATTAATACAAATTAGGTGAAATGATGACATGTCACGTTGATGGTGACAATGATTTATCTCTTCATTCAAAACCCTTTTTATGACATCCTGTCATTATCATGATTGATGACTCAATTGATTGTATCAAAGCTACATGTAGACACCGAAATCGTGTCTACTCCCCTGGTCATCCTCCTCGCCTTGGTCCCTTGCCACTTGTAACTATCCTAACCCACCTAGGTCTTATTAATTTAAAATAATCATTTATTTTAATTAATAAGTCCCTTTTCTCTCTCCCTTGCCACCTCACACCTCTCCTAGGATGCCTACCCTTGGGTTCCTCCCATGACCTAAACCCCATTTATGACCCCCAATTCACTCTCTTCCACCATCCTCTCATCCATTTAGACCACTCTCGACCGTTTTCCCACGTCCCTTTGACCCGACAGGGTGCAAGAACGGACAAAGGCTAATTTTAGCCTCTATCACCATTCTGCTGCCACTGATGTCGATCAGTCTCCGACTGACGTCGGTGGTTCTACCGGTGTCGACAGCCTTCAAGACTACATTCCACCTTTGGAACGTGCATTTGCTCTTTGGACCGTCAATCCACCTGACCTCTGATCATCATCTCCTTCAATCTTTAGTATTGGACCATCCGCCACTCTGCCAATCAGTCTTCAAACCAAGCCTCTCACTCTCTCCCTCAGGTGCAGCAACAAGAATTCTACCTTCAACAACTCCATCAGCAACAGGTCCTCCATACAGGCTGCATCAACAATAGGTATAGATATCAACACCACTCCTTCAGCAGGCACAGGTATGTATATTGTCTGTGTTTTTATTATATTTTGAGTTATTGCTTTCAAGTAATATCTCCCCAGACCAGACTATTAACTAGGCCAGACCCGAATCTTTACTTCTCCATCTCCCTGTTGGCCTCCTCTATCCCTCTGTCCCTTTTTGACATTTTGTCCATTGTCCCAGACCTCTGCACATACCATTAACCAAAACCAGACTCTCTTAGACCATTCGACCAGGCCCAAATAGAGCACAGACCCATCCACAGACCAAAATTGTCCCAGACCTCATCCACAGACTACTACCCTGACCGACGCCGGTCACTTACCCCACCGATGTTGGCAGCATAACCGACGTCGGTAGACTTGACAACTGACGCTTGTAGCCTAACTGACGTCGGTGACTGTGACCAGTCTGACAACAACACTCAGGTAAGCATTTGATTTTGTTTCTTTTCAGTCTTCTTTCATTTTAGTATTTTATCATTCTGCTATTTATCAGACATCTTTTTATCAATCAGTGGGTTGACATCTCTCAAGCTTTTGCTTTCGGGATCAAGCTTTCACTTGGTAACCCACCATCTCCTCATCTAATGCCTTCTTTGTCCAAGTCTCTCTCTTTTGTAGGTGTCATCCTCCACAACCAAAGAGGAGTCCTCACATCATTTGGATAATGGTGCACACAACTTCATCTAGGTATGTTCTAACCTTGATCATTCTTTAGTTTCTTATTCTCTCTTTGAATGTAGAAAGCGAAATTAGCATAGAAACATTCTGGCATGCCCGGTGGGACCTTAGGGCCTTCCTTGGGTTCTTTTTCCTTCTTTTTCATTTAGGTGCATTAGGTTCCTCCCTTTTCGCCTCTTTCTTCTCTTCTAAACGACATCATAAGCGGGAATAAAAAGAATCTTTCTTTCTTTTCTTGCATTTCTAGACTAGTCAAAAATCATATCCTTCAACCCTTTCTCAACTTGTCCTCATTCAAACTTCACATTTTGACTTGGGCTTAAAACATATTGCATTGCATTTCTGCTTGCTTGCATTTCTTAGACCACACTTAGTAATTAACAAACCACATATTGAATTAATCGTAGCCCACTTTATGTTACACGACCAAACCACTTGCATTAAATCAAACATCAAACTTACCTGAGACAAGGCCCGACTGGGATTTCATCCCCCAGTGGATACCTTACCCGTCCCGGTGATCCTACTTGGATTTCATCACCAAGGGGAAAGCCCACTCTGTTCTTTGGTAGAGTCTAATCTCTAGGGAAAGTATATTTTGGCTAAGCGGGCCTAGCTTATCACTAGACTCGTGAAGTGAGGGGAGCTTGCTCCTTAGCACCAGGCCATGTACGGAACCTAACCCAGACTTCTTGAGCGCCTAAACAAAACCTAAAACCATCTCTAGACTACCTCTTCTAGGACCCATTCTAACAGCCAACCTCCCAAACATCATTTTAAGGCATAAGCCACAGGATTCTAAAAAGTTGATTCTTAGGATTTAACGCTTAAGGTCTGCCTGTCTCTCTCTATTTTTCTGTTTCCCTCTGGTTTTTTGAGCTAGTGAGGATGTTCTTCTCCCTTTTTCCAAGAATCTTCAAATTTTTTGAGTTTCTAGAAACCACAGTCACCAGCATCAGTTTTACCACTGACGTCGGCAACCTTGTTCACCGGCATTGGTTTTTCAACCGACGTCGGCCACCTTTTTGCACTGACATCAGTTTTTCAATTGACATCGGTCACTGTCACAGTCCTTTTTTTCCAAAATAGCAGCCTAGAAACCCGACCATTTTCTTGCCAAAACCCCATTCTAAGTTTCTAAAATTGCAAAAACATAGTTTCTAAAACCTAACCCTTTCTTGCCTTTGATGGTTTTGACACGCAGTCAAACCAAGACTCTTCTTGACCACTCTAGCCATCAACCGCTTCCGTCTACCTCATCCCTAACTAGTCCTATAATGGAGTTCCACTCAGAGACTGAAAGAACTCCTACAGGACCGAACCCAACCTAGACTCTCATCATCCTTGAAGGGGACCAAGATTTTGCATGATTCTTGGACCTCAACATCACAGCCCTCCAACACTATCTCGCAAGAAACCAAATGTGAGACCTCTCGGGTGAAGTGACGATGACATCAACACCATCTGTTACCCAACCCTTTACGACTCAGACTATTGCCTCAACCATTAAGTTGACCATGGCCAATATGCAAAGTTTGGCTTCCACATCTATTTTTAGACCAACCTCCATCGGGGTTTTGTTACCCCCTCAACCACACGCAATTCAACCAAGTTCTACATCATACCAAAACTTGATTGTCTCGACCCCTTACACTCTCGCACCCATAAATATAGGAGTGTCTACCTCCCCTTTTGCCAATGCCACCATGAAACCACCTTTGGCGGTACCTAGTCAACTTATGCCTTCTACTTTCATAACCCAACCACCCTTAGCCTCCACTTCTGCCCCTGCGACTAGTTATACATATGTTGCACCCCTACAAGCACAACCGACTACATCACATACCTCTTCTAGCCTCTTTCAAGCACCCTACAACCTAGGGAGCGCTCCACCCACCAATCCGTCAGCAGATATCATCAAAATGATGATGGATAAAATGTCCAGTCTCGAAGCTTCTATTTTTGGCTCAAGCAATGCCCTCTCTTACGACCAAATTTGCAACGAGCCCATTCATCCTTCCGTCTCGATTTGACCATACCCCAACCAGTGGGAGCTTCCTAAATTCACTCATTTTCAAAAAGAAGACCCACAACAACACTTACAGGCGTTTAGACATGCCTGTTACCTTATTGCCCATGATGATGCATTACTTTTATGAACGTTTCCTATGTCCCTCTCTGGCCCTGCCCTTGATTGGTATATCTCTCTTACCAGAAATTCTATTTTTTCATTCATTCAACTCGCCCAATTATTTATCGACCATTTTTCTATCAACATCACCAAACAAGTCTCAATCACAGACCTCTACTCCATCAGGCAATTTGACAACGAATCAATAGTCCATTTTGTTGCCCGTTGGAGAGGCCTGATTAACCAGCTCTCCTTCTCCTTGCCTCAACCTGAGCTCATCGAGCTCTTTTCTCGAGCATGTGCCAGCCACATCTCATCCACCTTACGGGTTCAAACATTTTGCACTTTCGATGAGGCCTTCACCATGGCCCGAAAGCTTGAACTCTATGCCATTGAAGAGGATAAGGTCAAATTGCGTAATACTAACGCAAGAACCAATGACCCTTCTTCTTCTAGACCTTCTTCTTCCCACTTCCAGTCCAAATGAGTGGAAAACACTGTGGTCGTTAGATCACCATCCTTGCCAACAACTAATCAATCTCAACCTTTGACATCTCACAGCATCACCAAATAATTCCAACAATGGTACATCCAGCATTCATACACTCCATTTGGAGAATCATACGCTTCCATTTTGGAAAAAATTGTCAAGTAGGGGGTCCTCAATTTCCCTCTAATCCAACCACCTCAATTTGACTCTTCAAAAGCCATCCCTACATGGTATAGGGAGGCCAACTTCTGTCACTTTCATCGTGTCCACGACCATGACATCAACAACTGCCAAACCTTCAAGAACATCATCCAAGACATGATCGACAAGGGGGATCTTGTTTTAGATAACCCGAATGCCCCATCCAATCAAAACATCGACATCTTCAGACACCCTTTTCCAAACCATCCTCTTAGTCAAAACAATATCCAGACCATGACCAATGACCCCCAAGACCATAATATTCACACAATCAACACTATCTTGCCTTTTATCCCTGACCAACCTCCTTCACAAGTGGAAGACCCTTCTTCCCCTATTTCTCCATCACAGGATGAAGAGCCTTCTTCTCCTATCAATCCTCCATCGACCTCTCTCATATTTGAGGACGCCTTGACCATACCTATTCCATTAGACCCACATTCATCCTTCCTCCCACCAATGGAGGACCCCACTTTGCCTACTCCTCAAACGCAAGTAGAAGGCACAGTCATCCCTACCCTCTACCCTCTTGAGGAGCCACACTCTCCTATTTCTTCTCCACCAAGAGAAGAACCAGTCTCTCTGCCCATTTTGACTGAGGAAGACCCAGTCATGGTTTCCTCTTGCCTTTTGCCTGATATTGCTACATCTCACTCACCTCCATCCATATCTAAACCCAAATCCATATCTAACCTCGCCTCGCACAATAGTGGCCCTCAACCCAAACCTAAGAAGGCCACTAAACCACACCGGAGGACTCTTACCCCACCTTCATCATTAACTTCAATCTTGGGCCCGCATCTATCCACTTTAATAGGGGTGCTGCCCACTCCCATACTTCAAAGAGACAATTTGCCTCCATTACTCCCTTAACCCGTCAAACATATATCTCCTCCAATCCATCAACCAATGCCTCTTACGCCTCTTAAACCAAAGTCATTAACCTCCATTGCAATAAGACACATAGACCCGTTAGCAAGTTCTTATGCCTTGCTGTTACGGCAATTGTTGGAGTCCTCTCACATCAACCTCCTGCCTCTTAAACCATATCAATATCTCAGACCAAAACTACCTTGGTTCGATGACACTCAGATTTGTGCATATCATCGCACGCCTGGGCATGACACCAAGCATTGTTGTGCCCTTAAGGTCATCGTTTGCCAATGTCTGGCAAGTGACACCCTTCTTTTTGACCACATTATCAACAAACCTTCAACACCATCCCTCTCATCAACTCTCAGATCAAGACCATCTTGGTTCGAAAACTCTAAATTCTACCACTATCATCACACTCTAGGACATGACACTGAGCATTGTTGTGCCCTCAAAGCTATCACTCGTCAACACTAGAAAAAGGATACCCTTCTCATCAAGGATCCTCTTGACCACCCCTTTACCAAATCATCAACACTGACCCATGCTTCTCAAACTTCATCACCTAAATCTGGATCTCCACGCCAGACTATGGTCCCTTTGCAGCCTTTAACCCCCTTATTTGAAATTAACATAGTCAATCTGACCACCAAGCCTCAACTGACCTTGATCAATCTATCAAACATTCTCCCTAGTCGCTGGGGGAATTCAACCTTCATCCAAGCCTTGACCAATCTTTCAACCCAGTCTCGACTAAATATCAATCACTCTTTCAACCTGACCTCGACCAGACTAGCAACCAAACATTCAACTCGACCTCAACCAAACATTCAACCCAACCAAGGACCAAATATCAACCAATCAACCATCGACCAACCATTGACCAAATATCAAGTGACCAAATCTCAACAAAACATTGACCAATCCTCGACCAAACATTCAACCAGTCTCAACCAATCAGTTAACTTCCCATCTAGCATCAGCCATCATCGTGCCCAATCTTGAAGAGGCAAACGGGGCAAATTTTCTCCTAGTTAACTCGGACCACCTCATAACACACAAGCATGGACTAGGGACTTATCATAACCTGAGCTTCTTTATGCCTTTCATCTACGACCATTCTATTGTTAGTCGAGTACTCATCCACTTGACATTTACCTTGAGCTCGTCCTTTGAGCAATCCCCATCCTCTTAGTCCTCACTCCTTTCAACCCTATTCCCCTTTACAAATCCTCTATAACCCTTTTATACAGTATGGATGCTTTTTCCTAATAAAAGGGAGTCCTTGACCTTCTATAGTCTTGTCCATGACTCGCATTCTGTCAAAAAAAAAAATCATGATGTAAAAATATCCAAAGTCACAAAATCAAATCAAAACAAAAAAGGTAGACTGCTCCCTCGAAGGACAGTTGTACTATCATTGCTATAACTAATAAACTGCTCCCTCGAAGGATAGCTATTCAAAAGCCCTTATATATAAAGCAAAATATAGACCACTCCCTCTAAGGATGGCTATGACTAACTCTTGCTACAAACAACACTTTCTAGAAGCTTCCCGCATCGATCAGCTTCACAAATGACCACCAAGCAAATGACATCTCTTCGCAGACTTCCCGCATTGATCAATCTGCACCAAAAAAAAAATTAAAATTAAAAAAAAAAAAATGGGTCATGGACTTGGCTTATAGTTGTCTCAAGGTCTCCTATAAAAAGGGGCAAAGTTATCTCTGCTCTTAAAACGGGTTACCCTATCCTCTCCTATCACCTACTCAAGGGACTTCGAGCTCACTTTAATGTCAAAGTGATTTGATTACCTCTCTAACACAACATATGGTCAATGACGTCATGCATGAATGGGGCTCTTAGTTTTAATACCCCTATCTATGCTGTCATTATGGTCCTTGTCAATGAAAGAGCAATTTGCCTTTCACTTTTTCTCTACGCTTTGGTCACATTCACTCATTTGACATTTATCCAACTCATTTTCAGACCAACAACCATTTTCAGACCATAACCCTCATCATAGTCTATTTCACATAGTTTCTATGGACACCAATACACATGGAAACTATCGACCAGACTCAATTTATGTTAAGCATAAACCAATACTTGCTGAAGCATAAATAGACCTCAATTCATTTTTAACATACATCCATCATGAATATGGAAATTTTCTAGGGATGAAAGACCCCTCGACCAATGTTACAGAATACATCATTTGGAAAATGCTGTAACATCTTCTTTCCCCTCATCATTTCGACATTTGACCCCAAACCAATCATTGACCACTCTGTCTCTTTGTTCACACTACATTGGTCTGAGGCCCTATGACCAGGGCTATGTAGGCAGCACTCAGACAACACGACATTTTCTGGGGATAGCTCGGCCATCCCATTTGTTCATCTCTCAGATGGACAAATGCTTTTTTTCTTCATCACTCGATGTTGACCTTGACCAAGACCAGTCTATCGACCACTTTTACCACCTGTCTACCACTCAGACCTTTTGTTCCGAACTACATTGGTCTGAGGCCCCCTCCACTCTGGGCTATGTAGGCAGCACTCAGATGACACGTTGTCTTCTAGGGTTAGCTCGACCACCCTCATTTGTTCGTCTCTCTAATGGACAAACCTTCTTTCCTCCTTTTGACCATGCCCTTGCCCTTGACCAAGACCAATTCCATCCCTTTGACCCTTCTTCCCTTTTAGGGAGAACTACATTGGCCTGAGGCCCTTCACACAAGGGCTATGTAGACAGCACTCAGATCACATAAACATCTTTTGAGGTTAGCTCGGCCACATCCTTTTGTCCATCCATCCACCTCGACCAATCACCATTGGAGATCCTGCCTATCTCCTCCGACTTTGACCACTTCCAAGACAATGTTGCCTTCATTGTTTTTGCCTGTATGCTACCTCATGACTGGTTAGCACAATTATGTGTAGACTATTTTGGACCCTCACAAGTATAGGATCGCAAGCCGGTTGATCCGCACTACTTGTGACTTTTTCATGTTTCTAGGAGCACTTCCTGAGCCCAGGATACCTGGAACACGATGACCATTGGAGCTACATCTACGATTGACTAACCCAATCAGCAGATGACTAAATACTGGGGCCCGGTTATTTCAATTTCGACACTCCTCAACCCTTGACCTATGACAATTTGACCTGACCATCTCGTGAAGTGGTATGCACACAATCATGACTTTTGCAGTGTTCACCCTCACCCTTTTTCATCCACTTTCTATCAAATCAGCACCCGATTCCTGGTTCCCTTCCCTTGACTCCTGCTTTGAGGGGGAATACCTCATCCATAATCAGGGCAATCAACCTCTTCCTATTTTTGTCTTGCAGTTCACTTGAACAACCAACAAGCCGAAATCAACCTTATCCCACACCTGGGGCAACCAACTCCTATTTTTGTCTTACAGTTCGTCTAGAACAACCAACAAGACAAAAAGGGGCAAATGTAGACACCAAAATCATGTCTACTCCCCTGGTCATCCTCCTCGCCTTGGTCCCTTGCCACTTCTAACTATCCCTAACCCACCTAGGTCCTATTAATCTAAAATAATCATCTATTTTAATTAATAAGTCCCTTTTCTCTCTCCCTTGCCACCTCACACCTCTCCTAGGATGCCTACCCTTGGGTTCCTCCCATGACCTAAACCCCATTTATGACCCCCACTTCACTCTCTTCCACCATCCTCTCATCCATTTAGACCCCTCTCGACCATTTTCCCACATCCCTTTGACCCGACAGCGTGCAAGAACAGATAGAGGCTAATTTTAGCCTCTATCACCATTCTGCTACCACCAACGTCGGTCAGTCTACGGTCGACATCGGCGGTTCTACCGGAATCGGCAGCCTTCAAGACTACATTCCACCTCTAGAACGCGCATTCGCTCTTTAGACCGTCAATCCACCTGACCTCTGATCATCGTCTCCTTTAATATTTAGTATTGGACCATCCGCCACTCTACCAATCAGTCTTCAAACCAAGCCTCTCACTCTCTCCCTCAAGTGCAACAATAGGAATTCTACCTTTAGCAACTCCATCAACAATAGGTCCTTCACATAGGCTGCATCAACAACAGGTACAGATATCAACACCACTCCTTCAGCAGGCACATGTATGTATATTGTCTATGTTTTTATTATCTTTTGAGTTATTGCTTTCAAGTAATATCTGCCCAGACCAGACTGTTAACCAGGCCAGACCCGAATCTTTACTTCTCCATCTCCCTATTGGCCTCCTCTATCCCTTTGTCCCTTTTTGACATTCTGTCCATTGTCTCAGACCTCTGCACAGACCATTAACCAAAACCAGACTCTCTCAGACCATTCAACTAGGCCCAAACAGAGCACAGACCCGTCCACAGACCAAAACTATCCCAGACCTCATCCATAGACTACTGCCTCGACTGATGCCGATCACTTACCCCACCGACGTCGATAGCAAAATGACGTCGGCAGACTTGACAACCGACGTCGGTAGCCTAACCGACGTCGGCAACTGTGACCAGTCTGACAACAACACTCAGGTAAGCATTTGCTTCTGTTTCTTTTCAGTCTTCTTTCATTTCAGTATTTTATCATTCTGCTATTTATCAGACATCTTTTTATAAATTAGTGGGTTGACATCTCTCAAGCTTTTGCTTCCGGGATCAAGCTTTCGCTTGGCAACCCACCATCTCCTCATCTAACACCTTCTTTGTCCAAGTCTCTCTCTTTTGTAGGTGTCATCCTCCACAACCAAAGAGGAGTCCTCACGTCATCTGGATAATGGTACGCACGACTTCATCCAGGTATCTTCTAACCTTGACCATTTTTTAGTTTCTTATTCTCTCTTTGAATGTAGAAAGCAAAATTAGCATAGAAACACTGCACACATATCTATACACCTTTGGTGGCTTGTTTTCATGATTTTTCATTATGGTATGTGTCATGTCATTCCATTTTGGAAGGTTCACATTTGGGTCATCTCTATATAATAAGTCTTAATTAAATCAAAGATAATTAGTTAACTAAACATAGATAAATAGAAGATATGTCTCACTTACTTTGACCTTAGATGTATCCTTTGTTTGCCATATGTCCTACATAAATAAGTTTGCATGGATTAGTCAATAGGTCCAATCATAATGGCATGATTAGATACTCTATTTTTTTCTTATAAATTTTGTTTTTCCCCTTTGACCACTAATTGCTAGTTTTCTAGCCAAATCCCTTTTTGTAATGCATAGCCAGTCATCAAGCAGGGTTTATGGGCATGCATTGTCAATAGTGTCCCTAGGAGGATTTGCAATATATATATATATATATATATATATATATATATATATATATATATATATATATATATATATATATATATATATATATATATATATAGGGTCATCAAGGAATAAGTTCTCTAAAAGAAGCAGAGCCTTTTAGAATAGCTACTTGATTTGAAGTAGTTTCTCTAGAAGAAGCAAAGTCCTCCAGAAAGGTTACTTGATCTTTTACCATTTGAACAAATTCTTCTTTATTAAGAGGTTTTTGATAAAGCTTTAATCTATGTCCATTGACTAAAAAGGCTCTTCTACTATCATCAATAGGTATTAGCTTAACAAAACCATTTTCAAAAACCTCTTTAATCTGATAAGGTCCCAACGACCTTGTTTGTAGTTTTCCTTTAAACTATTGAAATTTGGATTCAAAAAATAGTGCCCAATCTTATTTCTAAAACTTTCATTGCTTGATCTATTAATCATGCCAAATTTTTCTTTGATGTTGTACCAATTCAGTTCTTTGTAGTGCTTCCATCCTTATCTCATCAAGTTGATTAAGCTATAGGAGTCTTTCTTTATGTATTTCTTCTAATTCAATCCCTACTTCTACAACTATTTTCAAATTTTGTAATTCAAATTAAATAGAGAATAAGGGCTTCTTACCATAAACCAATTCATAAGGTGAAAATCGAGTTATTATTTTCTAAGTAGTATTATAAGCCCAAATAGCTTCTAGTACCTTATCTACTCAATCTCTTCTGCTAGAATTAACAACCTTGGTTAAAATGGTTTCTATTTCTCTGTTGGTGACTTCAACATGCCCATTAACCTATGGATGGTATGGAGATGTTTTTCTATGTTGAGTTTGATATACTTGCATGAAGTGATTTATCATGTTTGACATGAACTCTGGTCCTTGATCTGAGACTATCTCCCTTGGAGCACCAAATTTTTGCCTAATTTTGAAATATAAGAAATTAGCTACCATTTCTTCTTTTACATGAGTTAATACTTCCACTTCTACCCACTTGGTCACATAGTCTATACATACTAAGAGATATTCTTTTTCTCTAGAAGGAGGATCTACATGACCTATAAAACCAATTCCCCATTTCTCAAATGGTTCTAAAACCAATTGAGGGTGAGGGTGTAAAGGCATCTCTTTCGAAAGAATAGGCTATCCAATTCTCTGATAAGCAGCATAATGTCTGACATATCTTTTTCACTTGTTGATGAAGGTGAGGCCAATAGTATCCTGCTCCTAAGATTTTATGTATGGGTTTTTGAGCTGAGTAATGACTTCCTCCTAGTTCATCATGACAAGATCTAATGATATCATAAGCTTCACCATTTTTCATACACCTACAAAACACATGGTTAGGTCCAATTTTGAATAACATTCTATTAATCCATTTAAAATAACTTCTTTTATTAAACATTTTTTTTTTTGTGAAGATTGTAGAGGAAACTTCCCTGTGGTGAGGTAATTGGCTATATCAGCAAACCATGGAGATTTTGATGAAATACCAAATAATTTTTCATCTGAAAATTCATCTTATGGAAGCATTTATGTATATATGGAATGGTTGAGTCCAATTTAATCCTCTTAATACTAGAGTAGTAACAAGTTTAGCTTTGATTGTCTCAAAAGCCTATTGGCAACTATCACTCTATTTGAATGTATTGTCTTTTGTAAGCAAGGCAAACATAGAGGCAGCTATTTGGCTAAAATTATCTATGAAGTGTCTATAGTAACTAGCATGTCACCAAAAACTCTTAATTTTAGTTTGTTTTTATAGGATGGGTAAGTTGGATATTATTTCAACCATCTTTAGATCTACTTGAATGCCTTTTGTAGAAATATGGTGTTTGAATATTATTTCTTCATCCATCATCAACAAATATTTCTCATGGCTCAAAGATAATTGATGTTCTTCACATCTAATCAATACTCTTTCCAAGTTGGTAAGATTCTCTTCATAAGTTCCACCATGAATAATGAAATCATCCATATATACTTCAACATAATCATTTTTAAGGTTAGAGAATATTGCCAGAACTTCTCTTTGGAAGGTTGTTGGGATGTTACAGAGTCCAAATGGGAGTAGTTAGTAAGCAAAAGTTCTCCAAAGATAGGTAAATGTGGTTTTATCTTGATCTTCAACTACTACCATTATCTGGTTATACTCACTAAACCCATCTATGAAAGAAAAATATCTCTTCCCTACCAAGTTGTCAAGAACTTGATCAATGAAAGGTAGAGGAAAATAATATCTTAGTGTTGCTTTATTTAGTTCTCTATAATCTACACATACCCTTAATTTTCCATTTTTATTGGGTATAATTACCAGGGGTGAAACCCACTAGCTATTTGAGATGTTGTAAATAAACCCAACTTCTGGTAAATTTTGGATCTCTATTTTAACTATCTCCTTTAATGTTAGGTTTATTCTTCTTTGTGGTTGTCTGATCGATTTGACAGATTTTGTGTAAATGTGATGAGTGCATATGATAGGATGAATTCCTTTCATGTCAATATAATCTTAAGCAAAAGCCTTGGTATGTCTTTCCAGTACTTTAAAGAGTTGATCTTCCTCTTCATTTGTTAACCAACTATTGATGTTCAAAATCTTTCCAGGTAATACCATGATTAGTTTTGTACCTAGGTAGTTGGATTCTATTTGGTTGAATTCATTAATAAATGAGTTTAGAGGACATGGATGAGGAATTATCTTATGAAACATAGTTACATTATCAACAAACTCTTTTCCAGAAGGAATGAGTCTTTCTAAAGAATAATGGAATGCATTTAAGAAATGAGTTTGTTGTTATTCCACCAATTTACACACACTTTCCTGAATCAATTCATGATCATATGGTGAAGAAACAATAGAAGAAGTAGAATTAGAGGTTTCATAATATTCTATCAAACCCAAGAATCCTAAACTGAGGTAGTCCATAGTTTTTAGACTGGCAAAGTCCATAGATTTTAGACTGGTAGAGTCCATAGCTTTCAAACTGGTAGAGTCCATATCTTCTAGGTATTTGTCTCCATTTAATTCTTCCAAGTGTTTTTTAATTATGATCATAGCTAATGAGGAAATATTATTTGATGTGTTGTTTGATTCATCCACCCAAAGTTCTTGTATGTGATTTGTTGATGGTTTTGCAGGAAGATACAAAGAGATACATTTAGATTTTAACCCATTAGAAATGGTCATATCTCCTGACCTGCAATCAATTAGTGCTACTATAGTAGCCAACTATGGTCTACCTAAGATTATGGGATATCCTAGATTCTTTGTTTTAGGTTGTAAGACCATGAAGTCTATAGGATACTCCCAAGACTCTATTGGTACTTCAACATTTTCTATAGCCCCTTATGGTTTAATTATAAATTGGTCCACCACTTGAAGAATGGTAGTTGTGGGTTGAATTATCATAAGAGATAATGTATGGAGAGTATCAGTTATTATAACATTAATTTCTACTCTCAAATCTATCAAAACATTAGGAATTTCTTTTCCTCTGATTGTGACTATGATCACTGGGCTTCGTAGATCTACATATTTTAGAGCTAATAGTTTTCCTACTAATAAATCAGTAACTTTTCCATCAACATGAATGGTTGTTGAATATTTTTCTTTCCTCTCAAGTGTCTTGATACAAAGGTTTTTGATGATCTTGTTCAATTCAGGGATATCCCTAATAGCTTATAGTAGGGGTACCTCAATATTGATCTTTTGTAACTCATGGACCAAGTTGGATTCTAGTTTAATATCAATTTCTCTTAATCTTTTATGAAAAGGAACTATTGGTGTAGTAGTGTTTTCTTTATTTGCTTCAGGGATCATTTTGATTTTGGCTTCTCTAGTGTTTAATTGAGATGATTTTGTTGTCTTTTTTCATTAGGTATCTCAGAAATGAGAACTATACATTTTTGTATAGTTTTCCCTGATCTTAAAAGTATGTCTAAACACTCAATAGCTCCAACATTCATTGTCTCTTCTTATTCATTTATGTAAATAGGTACTAGTTATTTATTTTTTAGATTTTCTATTAGTCGTGCAGGCATTGAGGGTTGATTGATTTGTCCTTATTATTGAATAACCAGGGGTGGCATTATAGTTTGCTATTGAAGTGGTCTTCTTGGTTGGGTGAATTGTTTTTGTGGGTTTCACTATTGATTCCATTATTGATATGGTTGTGGCATCTATTGTTGTTGTGGTACCCATTGTTGATGTGGTTATGTCACCATCCATGGGGGTGTTGGCATCCAATCTTGTCATGCCCATGGATTTTGGATTGATGGAATTTGGGGTTGATTCCAAAAAGGTGAAGGAACTAAAACATTCCATGGTGCCATCCATGGATTAATTGGGTTTCTTACATTAAACAGTCCTTGAGCCTAGTTTTGTGAGGCAGATTTTTATCTCTAGATATAATTTATTTATTTAGTGGACTGGAGTTGTGTTTTCATTTAATTTTTTAAAATAGGTAGAAGGGTGAAATGTTTGGTATCATGATCTATTGCATCACAGATCCCACATGATGAAACATTATTTTTATTTAGGGGCCAGTCTCTAAGGACATGTTTCTGTCTGCACTTAGGACAATAGATTACTAAGAGTTCTATTGCATTTGCCTTAGCTTGAAGGCTATCCAAAGTACTATTTAGTGTAACCAAGATATCTATCTTTAGATTAACAAATTCTTCCATTATCTTACCCACTTCATTATATTTCCCAAACCTTCCTTTCCTAATTCTAGGTTTTTTTTAAGAGTAGTTGGTACAAATCTTTGAAATCTGATAAAAAGCCAACTTATTTATATCTCCACCTCCCATCATATTTAAGGCATCTCTACTATCTTCATCTAACCCTTTTAAGAAAACCAATTTTTGAACTTCTTAAGTGAGTGGATAATTACTTCCTTTATGAGTGAACAAGAATCTATCCAAATAATCCAATAAATATTCATCCTCATTCTATTTGATTTAAAGAAATCCTCTTTTCTTTCTCGCACTCGATAGTAATCTTAGTACTTGTTCAAGAATTCTATCTCCATATCACCCCTTGTTCTAATAGAATTACTAGGTAAACCCATGAACCATCTCATAGCTGAATCTTTATGTGTAAAGGGAAATAGTTTTAATTTATAGATATCTATTGTGTAATCATAGGTTTGACATAGCACCTTAAACTCAAATAGGAATTGATCAGGATCTTCCCCATAAATTTGGTAGATTAGATAGTGAAATATTTTTCATGGGGGTTTGATCATTAGGATCTGCAATAATAGGAAAGGAAAAAGTCCTTTCTATTTGTGTAAGTTGTTGATTTTGTTGGAGAGCCATATTTTCTTCTTTTGATGATGTTTTAAAGTTGGGATGATCTTCCCATTGAATATTTGTGGTATCAATTATGGGTTGTTCAAAATTCTCAAAATTTTCTTCAGTGATGTATTTTTTAAATGCTTCTTCTAAGTCCTTGGCAATTTCTAAATAATGTCTTCCTACAAGAGATTGATCTTGAGGAATTTGTCCTATGGGGCTTGCTTGTGGTAATGGCCTAGTTTTTATCCAAGTTTCTAAAGATTTTTGTAGATAAGTTTCACTCTTAAATTTTGGTTCACTACTCAGAGATGTTGAAGGAGTTTCAACTTGTGTTCTTGGTGGAAATTTTGAGATGAATCATCCTTTAGAATCTCTAGGATGGTACATCAATTTATTGAATTGTTTTGAGATTTTATAGTTTTTACAATTTTTTTTGTTTTTCACTCTAGACCAATAATTATTACCTTACTAACACCTTGTTTCCTTGAAAATGACACCACAAAATGATGAGTGTCATTTAACTCCTCATTTAACCAATATTTAATTGATGTCTTATCAACCAGGGTGGGTGTCCAAAGCTATCTGCAGTAAGGTATAGGATGGTCGATCTAGAAGTCTACTTATGGGGGTGTTTGATGGTCCCATTCTAACTTTGAATAAATAAATAAATGTGTCCTAAACTAATTGATTCACTCTTTTGCTGAAAAGGAAAAATATGTAACTATTTAATCAAATCAATCCACTCTTTTGATTGAAAGCAAAATAACACTCCTATTTATGTTTGCATGGAAGGTAAAATCACACTCTTAACTAAAAAAAGGAAATTTGCTTCACATGTTTACTATAAAAGAAAACACACTTTGCTTTGAAAGGAAATGACTTTGAAACAAGGAAATGCCTTTTAAACTATGAATTTATTTTGATGTTTTTATGAATAAATGTAAATAGTAATAAGATTTTAATTAGTTATAATAAAGAGTTAATGTAACATAACATAAATATCTTACACAATTAATAGTTCCAAGGAGAGTGGGCCATTGCTCCTCTCGAACTCAAGAACAAAGATTAATTAATGCAAGAAATTGAAGTAATAATTCATAAAATTGAAATGATTACAATCTAGCTAAAACCTATAATATGCTTGTACATCTCTTTCCTCTAT
The DNA here is from genome assembly GCA_037957365.1 of Torreya grandis. Taxonomy (NCBI): domain Eukaryota; kingdom Viridiplantae; phylum Streptophyta; class Pinopsida; order Cupressales; family Taxaceae; genus Torreya; species Torreya grandis. The sequence goes on along the minus strand of JARHVA010006708.1, from coordinate 118,393 downwards.
TCTCTTCTCTCTATTATCTAATATATTTCAATGATGAAAGTCTTACATTTTATACTAATACAATCAACTCAAAATAGGATGTAAATAAATAGGATTCTTTAGTTGATCCATTCATCCAAAGATAGGAGATTGGATTTCCAAGAGATCGAATTATTATAATGAAATAGATATACTATCCTATAATAGTCTTAAGATCCAATTATATAAAATTTTATCAAAAGCATATCCTACAAAATAGTAGGCAAGTATTTTCCTTAATTGAGTCTAGCTAGAATGATTCTCTCTTATCCTATTTTTCCACTACCTTCTCGATTTGTAGCTTCATCCTTACAAAATCCATGGAATTGACCCTATAGAGTTGGTAGGAATGAGCATGTGGAGTTCATATAAATAAGCTTATGGAGTCTATAGAAATAATCATATAGAGTTTATAGAAACAAGCCTGTAGAGTCCGTAGAAACAAGCCTGCATAGTCTATAGATCTACTAGATGGAGATCAAAATTGAACTTTTACTATACATCACCTGTGTCTCTTCCTAGGCATTCTTCACAACCAAAATCACTAAAGCATGCTATGTATTAGACATTAATGACAAAGTAAAGGTTTAATATTTGGTTCAATATAAACAAGACAAGTATCTATTTTCCATGTAATAGCTATCTAACAATCTATGATTTGCATAAGATAATATCCTTTGAGAGATGAATTGAGGGAAATAACATGTCAATAATGAGCCATATTCTGAGCTCATCACTAGTTAAGGAGAGAGATGTACATATAGCTATAGTGACATAGATGACACATGCACATGCCTAGGATAGAGTGACATAGGTAGTGACCTTGACCCATATGACATAAGTATAGGAACAAGAGAGAGACACACACATTGCAACTCTAACCCATATGACAAAGGTACATGAGTAGGAGAGAATGACACATCTAGAAACCCTAGTTGAATTGGCATAGGTACAAGCTTACGTAGCTCATCTATAGGGGCAGGTGTTAGGATTGAAATCTTGGATAATGTCATTAAAACATTCTATTTAGAGGGGTTAGATTAAGGCATCTATAGGCTATATGGCTAGGCCATAAGATAGGCCAGATGGGGCCCAGTCATAGAGCTAGAATATTGTATATGATTGTATTTTTGTATTAAAAACTCATTATGTTTCATTTTGGCATTCTAGATATTGGTTATATGTGGTATCATTATGGTTAGGGTTGTTGATTATATGGATATATTTATTTCTACCATATTTATTTATCTATTGCTATATATATATATATATATATATATATATATATATATATATATATATATATATATATATGCTTCATTTTGGCATTCTAGATATTGGTTGTATGTGTTATCATTATGGTTAGGGTTGTTGATTATATGGATATATTTATTTCTACCATATTTATTTATCTATTGCTATATATATATATATATATATATATATATGTTTCATTTTGGCATTCTAGATATTGGTTGTATGTGTTATCATTATGGTTAGGGTTGTTGATTATATGGATATATTTATTTCTACCATATGTATTTATCTATTGCTATATATGCTATAAAAATATATGAGGTGTGGTTTATTTTCTAGCATTATGTAAGACACATGCATGGTTACAAAGAAATAGCCAAAAATGACCTGGTAAAATATAATCAATCAAAAATGTACTACACACTATTTCAAGTTGGGAAATGTGTAATACTAGGAAAATGACTAAGTATAAAGAACCAAAGGGTGGTAAACAAGATGGGAAAAATAAATATGTTTTTAAACCAAACAAAATATTGGCACCAAATTAAAGCAAGTATAATCACACCAAATCATGTTCAGAAGTATGAAAATAATTCAATAAAATGGAATGTCATGTAAAAGTAACAAAATGATATAAAAACAAAAAAATTAAGTTAATCAATCATACTAAATCATATTGGGAAGTATAATATAAAAACAAAATTGGCAAAATTTGGTCTTAAATTTATCACACCAATTCAAGTTGGGAAGTATGAAAATTCAAGAAAGGGTTGCATTCTTACATGCACTTGGAAAATAAGAAGATAAAAGTAAAATAAAAATTAAGTAAGCATAAAACATACTAAATCAAGTTGGGAAGCATGTCAATGACATGTAACTTCATAATCAATAACATCTTATCTCATATTTGACATGTAATTTTGATTGTGACTTGGATTATTGGAAATTTTTTTTAGGAGGGCCAGGTCTTATCCATGGTCTTAAACTACAACTCAAAAATGGAACACTAATGAGGTGGAATAAATATGAAAATCAGGTAACAAATGATATGGGTAATAGAAATGTGAAATGGTGGTAATTTTGAGGAATGCCAGGTCATATCTATGGTCTTACAATGCAACTCACAAATGGAATCCCAAGGGGAGTGATCAATGAACAAAAAAATATTTCTCAAGAGGAAATATCAAGAATGTAGGGAGTGAAAAAGGGAATGTAAAAATAATAATTTAGGCATCTTATGAGAAGACCTTAGGATACAAGAGGCAAACTAAGGACATGAGAAGACACTAAGTGACTAGTGACCATCAATGTACCAAGAAAACTTGTTCACTATAGAAACAAAGCTTTATAGGAAAATAAGCATGCTACAAAGATCAAATCATTAAGGTAGATTGGTATAGAAAAAATAAAATGGACTTACCTTCCCATGGTGTTTTCCCATTCCTTAGGACCCCTTATAAAGTCATTGGTCTACTACAAAGATTGGGTACTTGCATGAGAAAGTAGGTAGCACTAAAAGATTTTTTTAAAAAATTCTTCCTTTATAATCTATTGTCCTACTACACCCCAATGGACCTAGGGTCTATCATGAGGCCAAATATGGAGTTTTATATGTGACAAGAAGAAGGAGATGTACTTTAAATGACATATTTTACTATGATTTGACTTTTAAGAATTTTGAATGTTTTTGCCTTTTATTTAATGATTTGTCTTTTGCATTATTTTATGGATTTTATGATTTCTCCTCCATATGGACTTTAAATGACCAATCATGAGATATATAGTGTTACACACAAGTGATATGTAGGCTTAGGGTAAAGGAAGCTAAGTAATTATTGGCCATTTTGGCCCACATTACCAAGATTTTTCCTAGATAAAGAGGATGAGAAATGTTCCTAATGTAGCACTAGATCAAATGGATTAACAAAGGGGTCTAAGGTTTCAAAGATAAAAGAATAACATGTTCTCATAATTATTCAATCATTCAGAAGCATGAACCAAGTTACACAAGTCTAAAAAACTCATCAGAAACTTGAAGGGTTGAGCTTAAATGAGATATGCAAGTTTGAAAGACTAGAACCTCACTAGGATGTCATGTAGAGATGGGTAGACCGGATTGTTTGAACATTTTATATCTTCACTTAAGAAGATATTTCAAAATAAAATATTGTAGTTTTATGGAGTTCTTTATGCCTAGATCATATCCTAAAATTTCATGGCTTTGTGAGTTCTCTATCTCAAGTTATAATCATTTAATGTTGAACCTATAAAATGGGACATTCACATGGATTTCAATGTAAAGATAATCATTTATCTACTAGGGTTCAAGGATTGATGGTTACATGGACATCAATGATGGTCATGTAAATTTCAAATGATGGGCATGCAAACATCAAATTTAGGCCATATCAAATAACCATTGGGGTTCAAAAATCCTAAGATGATCATGCAGACATTAAATATGTTCACACAAATGTCAAATATGGGCATGAAGACATCAATTTTAAGCTCGTGAGCTAGCCATTTGAGTTTAAATGGTGGGTCTAGGCAAATCTAATGGTCTATATTCACTCATTTCTCTTGATCCAATGGTGTGAGCTTGAGTAAAAATGTCAAAGGATCTTTAGTGGTAGGAAATCAATGGACAGTGTTTGATCGTACCAAGGAGATCAATGGTGCACATGAGGTCAAAAGGGTCAAAATATGATTTTAGGGATCTATGAAGCCAATGATAGTAAAAACAAGTTGGAGAATTGTGATTGGCCTGAGTAATATTTGATGGATACCTAAACATGTTATCTAGTTCATAAGATATCCAGTAAGCCATAATTGACTGGGCTCAAGAGGGGTGGAATTCATTTTTCAATTATTTTCATTGTCCACTAACCAATATAATCTCCAAAAGTGAAATATTTTATAAGGATGTGGCTACATTTCACATTATACTACCACATCCATGTCTATTTAATGTTTTTATAAGTGAATACAAGCAAGTAAATTCCATCATTCTAGGTACCAAACAAGTTACAATCCATCCCAATAAATTATTGAATATCAATCATTGGTTAACTTTCTAGCAAAAAATTAAAGTGTTTGATGTATTGGTATAACATATAAAATCCTTCACATGGGATTATAGTGATATGAACTTAATATATCCCAGTGTTTGTACCCATCACATTTACACTAAAGCTGTTAGACTAGTTAGACAACCACAATGGAGAATTAACCCAACCTTGAAAGAATTCATAAAGATAGAGATAGAAAAACTATTATAAATTGGTTTCATTTACCCTATATCTAATATTCAATGGGTTTTACCTCTAGCTATTATACTTAATAAGAATAGAAAAATAGAGATTTTGTATAGATTACAGAGAACTGAATAAATCCACTATGAGAGATTACTTTCCTTTGCATTTTATTGATCAAGTTTTGGATAACTTAGTAGGAATGTAGTACTTTTATTTATTAGATGAGTTCAAAATATACAATTAAATCATAATATCCCTTGAATATCAAGATAAAACTACATTTACCTACCCCTAGAGAACATTTACTTATATAGTCCTTCCTTTTAGATTGTGTAATACAGCTGAGACCTTTCAGAGAATAGTGTTAGCCATATTTTTTGATCTTATAAATGATTGTATTGAAGTATATATGGATGAATTCACCATCCATGGAAACACATTTGATGAAGCCTTGATTAATTTAGATAAAATACTCACTAGATGTGAAGAACACCAAGTATCCTTGAGTCATGAAAAGTGTGTAACAATGGCTAATGAAGGGATAGTATTAGGACATCATATCTCTTCTCAAGGAATAAAAGTGGATCCCAAGAAATTTGAGGTAATTTATAGTCTCCACATTCCTCAAACACAAAAAAATGTCAAAAGTTTTCTTGATTATATAGGATATTATAGAATATTTATTGAAGACTTTAGTAAAATAGTTGCACTTATGTTTTCCTTGCTAACAAAAGATATTGAATTTGTAAGTAATGATGAGTTTCAAGAAGATTTTGAAACATTAAAAAACAAACTTATGACTGCTCCAATTTTGAAAGGTCCTAATTGGTAATAGTTTTTTCATATGTAAATTGATGCTTCCAATAATGCACTAGGGTAGTTCTAGGACAAAGAGACAATGAAGGAAAAATATATGTTATTTATTTTATCATCAAGAATCTTATTCCCATAGAGAAAAAATAAAAAACCACATAAAAATAATTTATTATTTTTGTTTATGCCATAAAGAAGTCTAGACATTACATTATAGGTTATCATGTATTTCTTAATACACATCATTCGATCATTAAATACTTAATGAATAAATAGGTAGTAGGTGGTAGAATTATTATATGGATAAATTTGTCGAAAGAATTTGACATTAGCATTATATATAGACCTGGAAAGTATATTGTTGTTGATGAATTTTTGTCTAGATTGATCACTACAGGTGAAGATGAACATATGGAGGATTCTTTTCCAGATGAACAACCATTTTCTATATCTACATACTACCCATGGTTTGTAAACATGGAAATTTTTTTATAACTAGGAAACTTTCCTCATTCTTTCACTTTTAAATAAAGAAAACATTTGATTAAAACTAGTTCTCATTTCAAATGGTTTCAAGGCATGTTATTTAAAATTGGACTTGATTATGTACTTTGCAGGTGTGTCATAGAAGATAAAGTATTTGACATCATAAGAGCATGCCATAGTATACCAAGAGGAGGACTTTATTTAGTAAAAAAGGCCATTCATTAGATTCTTAGTGTAGGTTATTATTGTCCATATCTATATAAGACCATAAAAAGGTTTGTATGGCAATGTGATCCTTGTCAAAATATGGGAAAGCCTACTCTATCCTTAGAAATGACTCTCCATCCTCAAATAGTATTAGAACCATTTGAGAAATGGGGTTTGGATTTTATTGGACCAATCAACCCACCATATCAAGGAAAAGAGTATTTATTAGTATGTACTAATTATGTTACTAAGTGGGATGAAGTGGAGACACTTACCTTTGCTCAAGAGGAAATGGTTACTAATTTATTATATCATAGGATCATGTTGAGAATTGGAGATCCTAAATCTATTATTTCTAATCAAGGGACTCAATTTATGTGTAACATGATAAATTATTTTATAGAATTTTACCAAATAAATCATTTAAAATCCTCATCATATCACCCCTAAGCTAATGGCAAAGTGGAGGTCACCAAATGAGAGCTTGAAAACATTATGACCAAAATAGTGAACAATAGTATGAAAGATTGGGAATATAGAATAATTGAAGTAGTTTAGGAATATAATAAAACATGAAAGACTACCATAGGATGCTATCCATATGAAATTGTGTTTGGAAATAAACCTTTGTTTCTGATAGAGTTTGAACTATAGATACTAAAGACAACAACTAATATGGGAGTTAATCTTGATAAAGCATAGAAGGAAAAAATCATACAATTGAATGGGCTAGATGAACTAAAAATAGATGCACTCACAAAAATTAGCATGATCCAAAAACAATGAAAATAGTAGCATGATGATCATATTATAGAAAAATAGTTTTATGAAGGTGATTGGGCACTTCTATTTGATTCTAAATTTCAACATTTCAAAGGTAAGCTTAGGACAAGATGGTTGGGACCATACTTGATCAAAACTATAAATAGTAATATATCTATCCAATTTCAACCAATTGATGGTGACCAAAGGACACTTTTGATCAATGGTCATAGACTTAAAGTGTATAGGAGACCTCTTAGTAGGGAATAATTTATTAAATATAATCAAGACCAATTTGACCTTATGGAAGAACCTAGTTCTTTCACTAAGGTTGAATGATCTTGAAGACATCCAATAAGGGGGGGTGATGAAGACCAACAAATGGTGGTTGTCCTCACTTAAAAAAATCAAAATATATAAAAATGAAAAATAAAAATAAAAGTATAAAAAAATTGAAAAGTGAAAACCAAAAATGACACTTTTCAAATGAAACTTATGTAATAAACATGAACTATTTTATTGTCAGCTAGCTTATATTCTCAAAATTATTTATCCTTGTAGGACACATGTAAAATATAGGAGATAAACATGGATCATTATAGTATAATTATAGTTTAACTTCCTTCCCAATAGGTTAGACATTTTCTATTTTATGTTGTGCATGTATGACCATTAGGCAGACAACACTTCTATATATGGATAAGTTCATTTGACATCACTTGGATATGACTAAAGCTATTACTATTTTCTAATTTAAAGACTTGATGTGGGTTTATCCCAAGACCTTACCAAAAGATAAATCCTAATGTATAAATAATTGAAAATATCATTTCAAGTTCCATAAAGTAGGATTTCTTGTGCCACATAATTGATGTTGACCTCAAAAGTACTCCCTTATTAAAATTTTTCTTGTTCTAAATTAATTGGCCAACATATCTACTATAATTTTGTGGCAATTCTTATCAATTATACATGTGGCACCATTTTTATCCCTTTATTTCTATTCATTACCACATCATGTACCAATTTCCTTGCCTTACTTAGTACTCTATGCAATTTTGAATTTAGTTTTACATTATGTAAGTAATCTTTTGAGAATACTATGGATAGTTATGATGATGGGGGGTAAAAATAGAAGTGAACCAAAGTTGGTACAACTTCTTTTACAAGATGAATCTACTAGGTTTGTTTTTGAAATAGAAAGATGAATTAGTTTCTTGAAGACATTCTAAGGTTTACAAGAGAACATTATTTAAGAGTTTTTAAAACACCTTTATGAAGATCATTCTATAGTCTAGGGTGAACATATTCCTATTGATTCCTCTATTATCAGTGAACTTTCAGGGATTCCTAAACAAGGCTTAATATTTAATGAAAAATTGAGTTTTATTTATCTCGTTTAAATGTTCATTAATGGCAATGAACCCCATCCTAAGTTGGCCAAGACTTCACAAGGCATTGTCAAAGGGATCACTTGGGACAATCTTCCACCTCTATGGCATAATGTAGTATATCAAATCATGAAATACCTCACTTTTTATGGATAGTTCATTATGGTTGGTGGTGATACTATGAAAATTCTCATTCATTTGAAGAAAGGAACTACCAAACTTGAGTGCCAAGTAAACATACCTTCGTATCTTCACCATGTTTTCCATCATATATCTCAAAAATTGAAAAGGGAACTAGGTCAATTAAACATAATAGTTTAATTCATATCATTTGCCAACACCATTTCCTAAAAAATCCAAAGGGTGAGAAAGTTTGGTCTTCATTTCTTTGAAATTCACTCAAAATTCCTAGTAAGAAAGTAAAACATCATGTTTCTCCTCCCATGATAGCAAGAATAGAGGAACGCCCATATTCAATTCCTATAAATCTGAAGATGTTGTGAAAGAGCTCAAAAATAAAAATGAGGGTTTCACCAAAAAACCCTACCCTATCTATCAAATCCCAATAAATTCATAGATTGGTTCTCCAAGAGGAAGAATAAGGTGAGGTACAAGTAGCTAAAATTTTAGGTAGTTTAATCTTTAGTTCTTCCACAAAAGTTATTGATGTTGAGAAGATAGCTGAATAAACACAAAGCCCTACACAAGAGATCTCACCTAAATAAGAAAGACCCTTACCTTCCAAAGTTGACATGTTTAAATATTTACTCATGGAATAAGCTTTGTATTCTTCTCAACATAGTCATAAATACATACATTTATATCATGATATGACCCCATCATGATATGGAGAAACTATTTGGCAAGAACAAGAAGAAATAGATTTTCTTAAATTTAACTTGTAAGTTAAGGACCAAACTATTTCTAGTTTAGGAAAATGATATGAAGATTATGTTGCCCAAGTTTGAGCATAATAAGTGATCATAACAATAGTTAATGATAAGTAAACTATAATTCATAACCAATTATTCTCACAATATCATGAAATTATGACTTTAAAAAATACCCTTGTAATTAAGGATGCTTAGATTGATAATCTAGAAAAGTATATTAGTAGTAAGGATGCATTGCTTAGTTAATGAAACACTCACATACAAGAGCTGACAACTTATAATGTTATATTTCAAACTACCATATAGGCTATGAAAAAGGAAACAAGGGAGATAGATGTACAAACTAAAGAAACCAAAAGAGCTATTTATCCTTTTCCTCTACCCCTTTATGAGATTATTTCAATTTGGAATAATTTTTAGATCAAGATTTATAAGTTAGAAGCAAATAATGATAGAATAAAAATAGATTCTTAGCAATAATTGTAGTAGGCTCAAACTTCTATCCAATTTTTTTGTGAAAATGCTAAGAAATTATTATCTTGCAAAAAAACCTTCTTCTATGTATGTTTTATTTCTTCATGCATAGTTTTATAAGTGCCAAATGAAATTGATTTCTCTTGGTTCCCCTATGTCATTGAATATGAACACATGTTCATGGATATCTTTCTTAAAATCACTACAAAAATATAATATCAAATTTGTGAGTTTTATCTTTGTAACATGTTATTGGAACACCAATCTAGATTTTTGGTTAACTTTTTAATGGGAAAAACACAATTATGTGCTTTACTTTTCACTATGAGAAATAAAACTACTTGGGAGAAAGCACATAATCAATTCTTATAACTATAAAATACTACATGCTTATATATAAGACCCCAATTTACAGAAGCTCACACACATATTGATTAGTTCTAGCCTTTGTATCACATGTTCATGAAAGTTAGGTATCATGAGTTGTTAAGAGAAAATGTAGTAGCCTTATGAGATTTTGTTATCCAACATTCCTCTAGATCTATCACAATAAGTATGGCTAGATGGGAAACTTTGCCTGTTTCCTTAAAATGCAGGGAAGTCTTGACTCCAACTACCATTAGTTGGATTCTCTAAAGAGATAAGTCATTTACTCAAATTATCACTCAGATCCTAGAAGAAGAAGGGTTAGATGTTTGAATTGGAATGAGATTTAGGCCACCTTTTTTTTTTGTCCCATGTCTCTTTCGTAAAATTAGCATAATCGATCAAAATTAGAATTTCAAGCATGGTTACACACTATGGTAAGAGATTTGGGGTTTCTATCTAGAATCAATTATGATTTGGGACATAGTTTTCAAATTTATGATCTAATCTAGTAGTTATAATTAGGACTCCTATACTAAAGAACAATTCTCCCCTAGTTTGCAAGAGGAATTTCAAAAGGTAAAGTATGGGATAAAAATGATAAGCATTCTATATAGATCATTATATCTCATATAAACCATCCATAAGTGTTGCCTCTTGGCTATATATTTCATTAAATTTAATATTTAAGGTCTCATCTAAGTAGGAAATGAGTGAAATTGTGTTTTGTTTGTATGTGATACATTGTTGATTCTCTATCTTGTTATTTATGTCTCCCTTGGATGAAATGAGTACAATTTTGCATACAGAGATACATCTCTATGGTGGGATTCTTTTTAGAAATCATCAATAGTTTTAGAAACACTAATTTGGAAATTTTTTTGAAGACTCAACATAGAACACGGTGAGCTATACAGATCCTTAGTCAAGTTCTGAAGATCTACATAAACAACTCAAAAGATGCTCCATTGAGCTATGAAAATGTTATGTTAAAGCTCTAAAGATTTGCCTAGAAGATATAAAGACATTATGTTGACACTTTGAATATCCATCTAGGTAACTCTTAAGACCTTCTAATAAATCTTCAAATAAGTTTTGATGAATCTCCAAAGACCTATCCACTCATGATTCAAAAATGCCTAGCCACACTTTGAAGATGCCCAACTATACTTTGTAGATTAATATAGTAAATCCAAAGATATCTACTATAAATATATATATTTTACCTATTTATATATATTATTTTAGACATTAATATTCATATTAATATCCTAAAATGATCCACATATAAATTTAATTCTATTTTATAAATCTAGACATAATATCTTCATATATATGTTAGGTATATGCTACGCCCCTAACCTATCACATGTATGAGGATAGTATTAGCTGAATTTTGGCTTACTTATCCCTCTTTGACATTATATTACATTTATATATGCTTTCTTTTGATTAGTAGGTCTACCTACGGAGTAACCATGGCCTAGTTAGACTATATATAGGAGGTAGTGGGTGATTATTTATCATCATATTGTGAATTCTGCTTTTATTAAAGCTTGTGGAGGTTTCCCCCTTGAAGTGGATTATATATTATCATATATTTGGATATATTTCAGTCATATTTGTATATAATTCTGCTATTATACTTAATTCTTGAAGTAATTTCATTACAAGTGGTATCAGAGCTGCGATTTGGGCAATCTTGTGGGCGAGACACTAAATTTTTAAATTTTGTGATATATAAAAAATTATTGTGAATTTCTCTTCAATTTATTTAATTGAGGTGGTAAATAATCAAATTAAGCTTCCATTAAAATTTCAGCTCATTTGGATATGTTTTACAAAATTTATCGCTATTTTATGGGATTTCATAAAATTGCTCTATAGTGCACAATTCAAAGAATGTTTTTGAGTTATTTACATTTTTGGAAAGCTTAGAAAAATTTGAATATGGTATGTTATTTGTATATTTTTATTTGAGGCTAACATAATTCAAAAATCACTTGGTCAAAGTTAGGTCAAAAGTGCCAATAAGGGTCGACATCGTAAAACCCTTTTATGGTAGGTCCACAAACTCAGGGCCAAGGAAAGGGTGCTAAAACTCTAGGTAAAACTCCTAACAAGGAAGAGATGGAGTTAGAAGGGGGAGGTACTAGACCCTTTGTACTAGTGTTTTCTGACATAGATCACAAAGTGAGCCAGCTTGACTATAGTGTGCAAGGCATTCAGAGTGAGGTGCAAGACATACAATCTAATATGCAATCCATAAAAGATAGTTTGGGAGATATCTTGATGGATTTAAACATTAATCAATCAAATCATCAAGCTAAATCTATTGTACAAACCCACCAGGGTGGTTCTCCTAACTAGTCTACTTCAAATCTAACTCCATGGCCATAGAGGAACCTATTACCAAAGGTGGATATGCGCAAATTTGATGGAAAAGATCCAGTCAATTGAATCAACCAAATGGAGAGTTTTTTTGGCCTACATCAGATTCTAGGTGGACAGAAGGTTACCATGGCATCCTTATATCTTGAACCTGATCAATTCATTTGGTATCGATGGTTTTGTGCTCAAAATAAAAAGATGACTCTCAATGTCACCTGGTCATTTTTACAGAGGAGCAACAATTACACTATGGAAATAGTGTGATAGAGAATTACTTTAGCCAACTGGCAAAATTGTGATAAACTAGCTTTGTCAAGGATTATATTCATCATTTTCAGACCTATCCTTACGTGTGGAGATAATTTTTGATGTAAACTTGAATGACCAATTTTTGGGTGGAATCAAGGACCACATTCAACATGAGGTACACATGTTTAATCCACTTAAGATTTCTAATTATATTATCATGGAAAGTAGAGTTGAGGAAAAATTCATAGCCAACAAGAAGCAGCCATTCACTCACTTCAAAGATCATAGCATATCATCACTAACATTTCCTCCACCTACTAGATTGACCCTTCAGTAAATTGAAAAGAATCATGCAAAAGGATTATGTTTCGGTTGTGACAGCAAGTGGAGTAAAGGACATAGATGTGCTGAGAAGAAGTTATTCTACATTGAGGGACCAAATGAAGATGAAGAAGTAGATGATGCCTCCAATGATGATGAGGAAAATATAGAGGAGGTACCTGAAGATTCCCAACCTACAATCTCTTTTCATGCACTTACAGGTATTAGCACTCCACAAACTCTTAAGGTGGTGGGTTTCCTCAAGAAACAGAAGGTGATAGTGTTGATTGATTCAGGGAGCACACATAACTTTATAAACCATAATTTGGCCACTCGATGGAACTGTTTCATCTACCCAGCACCAAAATTTTAGGTTATGATTGTAGATGGTGGCACAATTAATTGTTCAGGAAAATGCCATAGTATTAAGCTTACTATGGGTGGGTAAAATCTTGACTCTCTTATGTTTGCTATTCCCATGGGTAACACAGACATTATTTTTGGAGTCTAATGGCTCACAACCTTAGGTACCATTGAGAATAACTTCTAATAACTATTCATGTGCTTTTATTCTAAAGGTAAGAAAATTGAACTACATGGATTACATGCAAAATCTCCATAATTCATTAGTTCACATCAGATGACCAAGATGCTTAAAAAGGGGGTAGAGGGAATTATTTCATGATTATGCTCCATAGAAGTTCAACCCACACAGGTATCTACACATCCTGATCTACAAATAATTCTTGAGGACCACTCATCTATTTTTGGGGCCATGCCAAAAGGACTACCACCAAAAAGAGAACATGATCATGCCATTCAACTAATTCTAGGTAGTCAACCACCAAATATCAGAACATATAGATATCCATATGCACAAAAGATTGAAATTGAAAAGATGGTCCATGAGATGTTGGAGGTAAAGATCATCAAACATAGCCAAAGTGCATATTCATCACCAGTGGTCATGGTGCGGAAGAAGGATGACACATGGAGGATGTGCCCAGATTATAGGGAACTCAACAAGTACACCATCAAAGATAAGTTTCCAATTCTAGTAATTGATGATTTACTTGATGAGTTGCATGGTGCTAATTATTTCACAAAATTATATCTTCACTCAGGGTACCATCAAATTAGAATCAAGGATGAAGATGTTCATAAAACTACTTTTAGAACACATGAGGACCATTATGAGTTTTTGGTAATGCCCTTTGGTCTTACAAATGCACCATCTACTTTTCAGAGCTTGATGAACACTATTTTTAGGAAGTTTGTGCTAGTTTTCTTTGATGACATAATGATTTATAGTCAGACATGGGAAGCACATCTGCAACATGTGAAACAGGTGTTGATAGTTTTGGAGAAGCACCAACTTTATGCAAAGCCATCTAAATGTGCTTTTTGAGTACAGGAGGTAGAGTAACTCGGTCACATTTTTTCCCATGAAGGTGTCAAAGTTGATCCCTAGAAGATCAAATCAATAATGGAATGGCCCATGCCAAAAACTCTCAAAAACCTTCGCGGGTTCCTTGGACTAACAGGTTACTATAGAAGATTTGTGAATGGTTATGGTAGCATAATAGCTCCACTCACTACATTGCTAAAGAAGGATGCTTTCCATTGGAATGATGATGCCACCAAAACATTTGAGAAACTAAAAGTAACTATGTGTACCACTCCAATTTTGGCTACTCTAGACTTCTCACAGACATTCACTATTGAATGTGATGCTCCTGGGTCTGGATTGGGGGCAATACTAATGCAGGAAGGAAGAACCATTACATTTGAAAGTCATCAATTCAAAGGTAAGAATCTACAAAAACATGTCTATGAGAAAGAAATGATGGATATTCTTCATGCAATTAAACAATGGAGGCCTTATCTAATGGGTAGACACTTTAAGGTGAAAATGGATCATGATAGTCTCAAATACTTTTTGGAGCAAAGATTATCATCTGAGGAACAACAAAAATGGGTAACCAAAATGTTGGGTTATGATTTTGAATTCATCTACAAGAAGGGTAAAGATAATGTAGTAGTAGATTCACTATCTAGATGGAATGCATCCATAGAGGCATTACTTTGTGCAATGTCCACATTGCAAGCAGATTGGGTGGATGAAGCTAGGTTAGAATGGGAGCAAGACAAGGATACATAGGTTCTGATTCAGAATCTCTAGCAAGGTAATTTATCCTCTGACAAATTTGAATGTAAATTAAATGTCCTATGGTATAAGGGTAGGTTATATTTGTGTAAAAATTTAGAGCTTAAGCATAATATTCTTGCAAAGTTACATACATCTCCAATTGGGGGACACTCAAGGTTCTTGGAAACTTATCATAGAATTAGGAAAGAATTATTTTGGGAAGGACTCAAGGGAGATCTACAAAATTTTGTGGAAGAATGCTTGATATGCCAATAGAATAAAGGTGAAATAGTTAAGACCCTAGGTCTGTTACAATCGTTAGTAATTCCTAGTCAAAGGTGGGAGGAGGTTTCCATGGATTTCATCACTGGGTTGCCTTGTTCTAAAAGTAAGAATGTTATTTTGGCCATTATGGATAGGCTTACAAAATATGCCCATTTTTGTGCTCTCTCACACCCATTTTCATCAAGTACAGTAGCAGCTATTTTTTTGGAAGCAGTTCTCAAATTACATGGAACCCCAAAAATAATTGTAAGTGATCATGATCCTATTTTCACTAGTAATTTTTGGACAGAACTATTTTCTTGTTTGGTTACTCAGCTAGCTCATAGCTCATCTTACCATGCTTAATCTGATGGACAAATTGAAGTGGTTAACAAATGTTTAGAGGGGTATCTCCATTGTTTTGTATTAGATAAACAAGAACACTGGGTTAAATGGCTAACACTTGAAAAATGGTGGTATAACACATCTTTCCATACCTCTTCTAAAATGTCTCCATTTCTAGCACTATATGGTTACCATCCACCCTCCATCACTTCTTCATTAAAGATGCACACCAAGGTTCAAGATGTGGAAGATCACATTCAACATCAACAAGAGGTTTTGGCTAGTTTGAGAGAGAGTTTGGCCTTGGCACAAAATAGGATGAAGCAAAAAGTCGATCAACATCGTAGTGAGTGAAATTTTGAGGTGGGTGACTAGGTATTTGTTCATTTATAGCTTTACAAGCAAATGTCCTTGAAGCAACAAAAAAAGGACAACAAACTTATTCCTAATTATTATGGCCCTTATCAGGTTCTACAAAAAATTGGAAGTGTGGCTTACAAGCTCAAGTTACCTCATTCATCTCACATACACCCATTATTTCATGTTTCCTATTTGAAGAATGTCATTGGATAGAAAGTTTCTACCTAGACAGAGCTCCCAGAACTAGATGAAGAAGGATAAGTCATTTTGGAACCAGAGAAGATCCTCCAAACACGTACTAAGAGGTTGAGAGCTAGAGAGATTAGGGAATATTTGATCAAATGGAAAACCAAAGCAGTGAAGATGCAACTTGGGAAGGTGAAGATTTTTTGCAACAACATCCAGAGTTATTCAACATTGAGGACAATGTTGGTTTGAAGGGGAAGGGCATGATATGCCCCTAACCTATCACATGTATGAGGATAGTATTAGCCAACTTGTGGCTTATTTATCCCTCTTTGATGTTATATTACATTTATCTATGCTTTCTTTTGATTAGTAGGTCAGCCTATGGAGTAATCATGGCTTAGTTAGACTATATATAGGAGGTAGTGGGTGATTATTTATCATCATATTGTGAATTCTGCTTTTATTGAAGATTGTGGAGGTTGCCCCCTCAAAGTGGCTTATCTATTATCATATATTTGGATATATTTTAGTCATACTTGTATATAATTCTGCTATTATACTTAATTCTTGAAGTAATTTCATTACATTATACTCGGTCTATTATTAGTTGAATCAGTTCTGATTTCTCTTATAAGCATGGGATCTAATTCCTATATATTTTATTTATAATAAGTGGTTTTTATTTTTTATATTTCTAGATTTTGTATTCTAAGAATGGTCATTAAGATGTGCTTTAAGTAAATGTTGCATGCTCATTCCAGGGTAATAAAGAGTTAAAAAAATTAGGAAACATTCAAGTGTAATTTTGTAGCATGATTCATAACATTTATATATGTTCTTTTTGATAATGAATTATTAATAAAGTACAACATTCTATTCTACTACTGAGTTAAAGTTGATCTTTTTCTAAATAAGGAATAAGGGCCCACTTCTCTCCAAAGATCAGGATAATTGCTATTTCTAGTTTATAGTTTAAAATTATATTTCTTTTGATACAGGTATATTTCATTTTATTTCAAGTGTGATTTCCCTTTTAATGGAAAATGTTTTTATTTTAATGTAAGTGTGCTTTCATTAAATCCAAATTTTATTTCAGTTTAATGTAAGTGAGTTTCCTTTATGTAAAGTGTGTCTTTCAATTCTCATAAGAGTAAAGTTAGTAGGAAAGTTTATTGATTAAAAAAATCATCTCCATATTCAGAATATGTCAATAAGTAGCCTAAGTGACAATGGACAATCAACATTCTCACATTCTAAAATGTAACATTATCCTACCTAGTCAAGCAAGTTAAGTGAGGTCATTATAGTGTATTATGATAGATGTTTAAGTTATAGATGTTGATGGTGTGAACCAAAGAATACTTTTAACAAGGAATACCATAGGGGATATTCAATTACCAAAACTTTATAGATTTACATTTTATACAACATAGAATTAGAATCTTGTTTTGTTGCCCTTAAGATTTAACATCAACATCAGAGTAAACAGCCCCCTAAATAATGAGCTATTAACTCAAATATCCAACATCTAATTACATATAACCTTGGACACTTTCCCTTGTATAAAATGACACAAATCCATTTATTAGTTAAATGAAAGTTATAAAGATAACCTATCACGTATAGGTATGGGCATAATGAGTTTCATAATCTGCAAGTGTTTGACTTATAAAGTATACTATATGTTCCTTATGTTTATTGTCATGATGTCTGAGCATGACACCTAAGGAATGTTCTATGGTAGAGATATAGAAGTAAAAGGGTTTGTCCTCTTTTAGAGGGACAAAGATAGGTGGAGAAAAAAGGTATCCTTTGAGTGATTCAAAGGCCTTTTTATAGTCTTCACGCCACTTAAAAGAGATGCCCTTCTTAAGGAGGTGGTGAAAGGGTTGACATTTAATAGTTAATTAACAGATGAAATGATGAATGGACTGAATCTTATATTGTAAATTATAGATTTTCTTAAGGTTAGTTAGAGGATGCATGTCTAGGATTGCTTTGACATTAGTAGGATCGACTTCTATTTCATGAAGGGAAATGATAAAGTAGAGGAATTTACTTTATAGGACCCCAAAGATGCATTTCTTTGGGTTGATGTGAACATATAATTGGATAAGGTAGTTGAGGATGAATTTAAGGATTGATAAATGTTATTTATAACATTTAGACTTACTAAAGAGGTCATCTACATAGTCTTCGATGGTTTTGTGGATGAGGTCATGAAAAATGTAGGTCATGGCACACTGATAGTTTGTACCTACATACTTAAAGGTAAAAGGCATGACCCTATAGAAAAAGGCTCCCCATGGGGTGATGAAGTTGGTTTTTTGTTAATATTATAGGGAAATTAAGTTTTTTTTATATCCTTAGAATCCATCCATAAGAGATAGTATCTCATGGCCAACAGTTAGATCAATAAGTTGGTCAATGCTTGATAAAGGACAATCAACTTTTAGATAAGCAAGGTTGAGGTCATGAAAATTTATACAAATATGAAGTCCCCTTATTTTTTTAGGGACAAGAATTATATTAGAGAGCCACTATGGATATTTAATGGGTTGGATGAAGTTTACAGATAAGAGATATTATTGTTCCTCTTTAACAAGAAGGACAATATAAGGGTACATCATTAAAAAAAATTGCATAATAGGCTTGGAATAAAAGTTGGTGATGATTTTGTGGATGATAATCTAAGGGTTTATTCCATTCATATCACTATAAGACCAATCCAATTCCATGATATAGTCATGCTAAATAGAAGAGAAATCCTAATGCTCTGAGGAATCTAAAGATTGGCCAATTTTGATTATGTGGGGATTATCTTTAGTACCCAAGTTGATATCAAGAGTAGCTTCATTCAACATGGTCAATGTCTTAGGTGGAAGGTATTTTTGAAGGGAGGAATATTTATCACCAAGATAGGTGAGAAGGGAATTGTCATCTTGACACTAGCTAATATTAATGATAGGAGAATCATTTGAGACCATCTCATGATGATTCAGAGGAAGGGTTCTAGTTTCCCTATGAATTTGATAGTTTATCAGTCCAAAAATAATCATGTTGATCAAAAAATATTTATAATGGATGGAACTAGGTTCATCAAACTCTGAATAAGAAGAGGCTGGTGAGGTCTAGGTTTCTTCCTCAATGATTGTAATGAAAGGTGGGTTGGTTGGTTCCTTTAGTTAGATAAATCCAAGGTCATGTTGCTCATGAGGATTTATATATTTACATAGGATAAGTTCATGTATCCCATGATCATAATGTCCTAAACCAAATTCTTTCCAAGCATATTAATGAAGGCATGTCTAGGAAAAATCTAGTTTATCCAAGAAGGAAAAATTGGAGGTGTATGGTTTGACATAAGATGAGGTGTTAGAAGCCAAAGGTGGTTGACCAAGTCCCCCATAGATAAAGTTTTTTTGGGGGTTATAAATAATTAAATGGATGATGGTTCCAATGTTATAATGACAATCAGGATGTTGATCAAGATTTATGTACTGCTAAGGAGTAGGAAGGGTATTGAAAGTCAATAGTGGGTATTCTCCAAGCAAAAGACATTGGAATGTGGATTTCAAGGGGTCATTTATAAGGATTTGGGAAGAGTTTATGGTTGAGATTTTAGAAAAATTATTAATGAAATTTGAAGGGGAGGCATCCTTTAATGGAATGAGGACATAATTTGGGTGTTAAGTCATGTTGCATGACTTAAATGGACTAGGGTCAGTGGAGATGATGTGAACTTGACCTTCATGATCAAATTTTAGGAATCTATGCAAGGTTGATGGTACATAACACATGACTCAAATCCAAAGGCATCCAATAAATATGTTGTATTTAAATTCCCATTATAAAATGTAGAAGATCTTTAGGAGAGTATGAGGGAATAAACATATGTAAAGGATAATTGTTTCCAAGGTAGTTACCATCATGTCGTTGAAATATCATAGTATGGTAGTGGTTTCAGACATGGTGTTCTGAGGAAGTTCAACTTGATCATAGGCATGGGATGAGATGATATTTATGTTATCTCCCCCATAAATCATAACCCTTTTGATCTGGGTTTCATTTATGTGGAATGTGATGAAGAGGGAAGGGCCTGGATCATCTAGGTTGATAGGAGGTATCTCATAATCCTAGAATGTGAAAAGGGTTGATACTTGGAGGGATCTAACAAGGGCTGCTAGAGGTCAAGGATATTTGGGTTAAACCTCAATTTATTGTAAACCCTCTATAATATCTTGATGGTGTTGAGGTGAGTTCTGGATAAATTCATACAAGGTCATCTTCACCAAGGTCTGGTGAATTTGTTTGAGAACTAACTTATGTATCAGTCTGAATGGGTTGGATTGAGGTGTACCCAAGATTAAAATCTTGGTTTTTGGAGAAGGTGATTAGGGTGATTTTATAGAATAAGGATATGTATAAGGGATGGATACTTTGGATTTCCCTTTATCCTTCTAACTTTTTGACTTAGTGACTACATGGATGGTGTCAATTTAGAATGTATGTGGGCTAGTAGGTTATTTTGGTTTATCCTTACTCTTTGATGAGAGGTTAGAGTTAGGTTTATGTGAGGTGGTATTTGTTTTGGCTTAGATTTGGGCTAAGATAAGTCTCCTCTATAAAAATATCATCTACATCAAATTATTTTTGGATTATGTCGTGAAGAGATTTGTAGTTCTCAGTGTCATGTCCAAGTGTCTTATGGTATGCACAAATTAAGTTATCATTGGACCAACATGGTTTTAGGATAAGAGGGTTGAATGGTTTGATGGGAGGTAGGTTTATGTGAGAATTTTTTAACAACATTTTAAAGATAGTATGATAGGATTATATCAATGGTGTTAAGAGGGTGGAATTCTTTGTTTTAGTTATTGGGGTTGGTACCTTTTTAGGGGTAGGTTTTATGAGTGGAGATTTGGTTTGTATAATGCTTTTAGTTGATAGTTTTGTGGTTAAAGGTTAAGTGTCGATGGGTGAAGGTGTGGTAATAATATGAGGTTGATTTTGTAGTCTCTTTGTTGGAGGGATTGGATTTTTCAACAAAGTGGAAGGGTAAGGTCCTAAAATGAATAAGGGTTATGGCCCTAGGATGGAGGGTGAAGCTAAAATGAGAGGTGAAATGGTTTTAATATTTTGAGTCCTAAGTGGTTTGATCTTCCTCCTTGGTTCATATTATGGATATTTAGGTGGGTTTTGTGGTGTCAACTCTAATTTTAAGGGTGGATGAGTGAGGTTTTGAGTTGGAAGGACACCCAAGTTTTTCATAGGTTTGAGTGAGGTGGTTTGGTTTGTTTTGTTCATTTTTATGGGAGTTAAATTGGTTGAATTATTTAAAGTTTGATATATGGATGAATTTATTTTTTTGGTTGGGTTGAGGGTGGTTAAGTTTTTTGGGGTTGAAGGTTAGGTAGTTGATGGGATTTTTAGTTCCTTCCGTTTAGGGTAGGGAAGTCCAAGATGATGCCAAAATGTAGCTTTATCAAGGTTTGGTTGTGATAAAAATTAGATATTCTAAACTAACAAAATTGAAAATGGTTTATATGTGGACTTAACTTCCATAGTGGGGGTTTTCAAGGAGAGACTAAGTGGAAGAGGAAGTGGTATGGTCATGTTTTCCTCTTCTTTTAGAATATTTTTTAAGGAAATGGTGGGTGATTCCACTATGGAAGGAGTAGGTGAGATGATTTCTTCCTTAGTTATGATTTCCAAAGGATGGGTGATTCCACTATGGAATTAAGTGGAGTAAGAGTGGTTGTTTGGGTTGGTTCCACTAAATTGGGAAGTGGAATATGCACAATTTGGGTCATGGGTTCATTAGTTGTAAGTTTATTAAGGATAATGTTTATGGTATGAACTTCATGTTCAAAGGCACATGGTTTGGAAATGGTTGATAGAATATGTTAAGATCTTGATTTGGAGGTACATTTGAGTTTTCCATTACAAGTTTTCCTTTATCAATTATGTCTTGAACTATGTTTTTAAAGGTTTTAAATCTATCAACATTATGTTTAATGATGTGATGGTAGTTATAGATCTTGTTCTCCTTATACCAAATTGGTATAGGATGGGATGAATCAAATTATTGAGGGGGTTTAATTGGTGGAAGTTGGACTATGGATTCTTTCAATAATTTATCCAAAACTAAAGCATAAGACTCCCATAATGGAGTATATTACTTTTAAACAAAGTAGTTTTTGGATTTTGGATTTTGGTTTGAAGATGTGGATGGGTTAGATTGGTTTACCACTAAAATAAGAGCCATTTTGATGATAACATCATTGTATGATCCTTTGGATTTGGGGTGGTTTGAAGGTTTGGAGGAAGCTTTGATAGATTTGAAATTAGCATTCTTATTTCTATGTTTAGTTTACCTTCATCAATTACTCAGATTTCCAATTTTCTAGACATGGTAAACACTTCATCAAAGATATGAAATGTTTAAACTTTTATTGTAGATGAAATGTGTTTAGCACATGCCTGAGAGAAAATTTCAATTAATTTTAGATAGTGTAGGGAGAAGGAAATATGGTTGATTAAACCCATCCATCAAGAAACAAAATTGGCAATGGATTCATCCTTGAATTGGTGAATAGAATATAATTCAATTATGGACACTTTATTGGAGATGTTTATGGAGAATTTATCTAATAAAAATTGTGTGAGTTGAGAAAAGGAAAAGAGGGAGTGCCTAGTGATGAAATTATACCAATCTAACATGGGTTCTACTAAAGACATGGGGAAGGTCTGAATTAAAAGAGCACCATCATAGGAAATGAAATAACATGCATGTATAAAGGCTCTTAAATGTTTTTAGGGTTCTTTCTTTGGAATTTGGTAAATTTGGGAAGTTCTCATTGAGTGAGGTAAGGATGGATTAGTAAAAAAAGGTGAATGAGTTCATTACAAATTTGATCATGGGATAAAAGATTGTGAGCTCTAGAAACTAATGTCTCTAAAGTTGTCATCTTAACCATCAACATTTTGATGATGTCATTATGTGGTTTACCCATATATTTTTAGGTTATGTGTTATTAGGGTTGTGAAGGTGTAACATATTTCATGTTGGAAGGTTGGGTGGATGTCACATATTGATAGTTGGTCATGAAAGGTTGGGATGATATGGGAGGCATGTATCCTTATGGATTTGTGGCATAGCCTGGATTAGGTGTGTGGGTATTTGATGAAACATGGTCATGGTTGGGTTGGGTTTTTGAAGGTGTGTATTTACCCTTGTACTTATAGGTGGGAGAGTGGATGGTATGAAAAGTACTAAGTTTTGAAATAGTGTAGATGATGTTGGTTTTGGGTGGTGAGATGTAAGAAAACCATACTAGTGGATAGCATCCCAATGCTAAGTGGTGCTTGATTTTTCATTGGTTGGGTTATCCATACATTTTAAGGGTTAGTTATGGGGTTGGTAGAAGTTGAATGTGATTGGGTACTTATTGGTGGTGGAAGAGAAGCTTGGTTTTGGGAAGCACTAGTAGATGGGTTGCTTATAGAAGTTAAATCTTGAGCTACCATGGATTTGGTAGTGGATATGGTGGAAACCAAAGTCTCACCCATAAGGTAAGTATACATGCCATAAGGTGGTTCAATAGAAAGAACCAAAGTAGGGGCACAATTGGAAATTTTGGCAAGGTAATGTTTTAGGGAAATTGGGTTGTTTTCAAGGAGGTTGGTAAAGTCCATATCCACTTGGGAAAAATATTGGGTCATATTAAGACTCCTAAAAAGATCAAGAGAGATTTCCACATATAGAGTGTGCTCCATGGATGAAGAAGAGGAAGAAGGTTGGTGGTGAGGTTGGTTTTGGTTAGCTTGGTCTCTAGCTTGTTTCCATGTCAAGACCATGTGACAAAGTGATAAAGTGGTGGAAGTTTTAGAATTTGATGGAAGTGAACTCACTAACTCAAAAATAGAGAAAAGATTTAAAAATTCAACAATCTCATGCACACTAAAATTATGTTAGATCCTAAGTGTTATTTTTTATTTCATTTTGGGCTTATGCCTTACGTTTATAATTTGTGAGACTCCACTTGGATTTTTAAATGGGTTCTAGAAGAAGTAGTCTATGGATTATTTTAGGTTTGTTTAGGATCAAAAGATATCTATATTAGATTTGGTACATAGATTGGTATTGGGGCCTACCATTTCACTTCACACACTATAGTGTAAGGGTGTCGAGTGCTTTACTAGTATATACCTAATATATAGGGTTTATACTTATTCAACATACTGAGTTGATTCTCCCCTTAATGGTGAAAGCCAAGTAGGATAGTTAGGATGAAGGTTGTTGCCAGGTGATGAAATCCCAGTCAGTTCCCTTATATCAATGCTTGATGAATTGACTATCTAAGGGGTTTGGTATGTGTGTAAAAATAAGTGATTAATACAATTGATTTACTTATTAATTAAGATATGTGACTTAATCATACTAGTAATAAATGGATGAAGGTTGATTTTAAACCCAAAAGGAAATTTTAATTTCTTTGAAAGAGTAAAAAATAACTCTAATGAACCTAAATACAAGGTGATAATACAAGTCTTATCCTAGGATGAATGCATTTTTAAGATTAAAAAGAAATGAAAACAATAAATTGCCTTTCACTTTTTATAAATAAAATAAAATAAATGACTTTTCCTTTTCCAATTCATGAAAGTAAAGAAAAAAAGTACATATTTTTGGACTTTGAAATGAAGAAAATTTTGGATTTAGAAATGAAGGAAAATAACATTTAAGTTTCATAGACAAAGAAGTCTAATGAATGATTCATTTACTAATTCAAATAGAATGTCCTAAAAACAACTATGAAACCAAGAAAAATCTAGGGTCCCACCATGCATGCTAGAATGTTTCACTATATTTTTAGAATATTTTATTTTATTTTGAAAACAAGTAAAACTAAAGAAAGGGAGAAGGTGTCGATGAACCTAGATGTGGTTGTGAACTTTATGATTTAGACAAATGTGAAGTACTCCTCTTTGGCTGGGAAGGAATGACCTAAAATAAGAGTAAGACTTGAAATGGAATTGATTAGTAAGGTTGAATGGTGGATTGCTTAGCAAGTGCTAGATCCAAGAAGTATAAGACTACTCTAGAAGGTTTTAAATCCACTTGTTTTAACAAATTAAGTTATGAAGAATGCTGATAAGAAGTGATTTCATAAAGGAATGAAAATTACTTTAAAAAAATGATTTTCAAGAAAATGATTGCTTTAAAAAAATGACATTAACTTATGCAAAAGAAATGCTAAAGTGTTAAAGTATGGTTTAGATTGTTGTTTCTGACTCTATATTGTGACATGGGTTAAGAAATAGGGTTTTCGGTTTAGATTGATAGGTGTTTTTAACTTGATATTTTGAGAAAATAAAATTACATAGAGACCAATGTTGATCACTAGGTAATGAATGTAAGTCATGGATGATCGACGTTAGTCACTCTGTATGGTCACAATTTTGAATTTTGGGTAAAATAAGTTTTTAGGTTAGTTGTAAGGAGTTTGTGGGATATTTTAAGGTTATTTGATGGTCATAAAAATAAAATTAAGACTCAATGATATCAAACACAAAGGTTTAATACTCAAAAGGCTAGGAATAGTTAGTGGGAATTTGGTGAAAATTAGGTGTTGGAGTTATAGAACTCCAAGACAAAAGAGAGTGTGGGGAGATATTGGAAGGGGTGAAATCAATAAACAACTAAAAAAAATACTAAACTTAAAAAAAACATAGAATAATTATCTATTGTGGATTTTTTATCTTGAAGATGACTTGAAGTTAAAGGAGAGGTGGTTGGAAGCCTTGAATAAAATGGGTAAATTAACGATGCTTGAATCCTTAGTATTTAGGTGATGAAACACTTCTTGGTCTCTGGACTAGTTATTTGATTCACTAGATAGCTTTGGTTCGTACAAGAGTTTAGTTTTTGCTCTAAATGATTCAAACTCTTGAGTAAAGGTCACATGATGTCTTTATGTAATCGATGCCAATCCTAGTCAACTGATATCAGTCAAGGGATGACTAATGTCAGACAAGGTATAAAATGTCCAACTTGATAAAAATAGATTTTTGCACTTGTTTTTGGTAGTTAATAACATTAGAAATGGTTTGAGTTTGTTTAAAGGAGTGTGGTCATGTAGGTAGAAATAGTCTAGGAGCTTAGGACTTAAATGCTAGATAGGAAATGGTCTAAAGGTAAGGTGTCACTAAGTTACCCATGGGCTTGGTTAGGGTGAGGTGTAAATAGAATTTTATTATCTTAATTAAATAATTAATTTAGCTAAATGTGGGTAGCGGGTAAATGGGTTTTTAAGGGGGGTTAAGAAATGCTCTAACCTAAGGGTGGAAAGGGGTTGAAAGAGTGTGTTGTGACATCTAGAAATGTTGGTGAGGTTTTCTAATTTCTACAGGATCCTTAATATTATATGGTAAATCACATGATATTGTTATGACCTATATAACTATTCATGTAGATATAGATTATAATAAGGGGAAGGAGATCTATAGGACATAATATGTTCCCATATTTGACAAACATCTTGAAGATTAAATTCAACTTTCTAGATCTGATGTTGTTCCTTTTCTAAGTCTTCATTTAATTTTTTATTTCTAAGGTTCTATTTTGTTTATTGAGTTCCTTACACTCAAAACACACTTTATTCCATTTGACTCAATAATCATAATGTGAAATGATAGTTTGGTAGTTTAGTCAACTAAATGTCTGGAGGAAGATGAAGCTTGCTCAAAAAGTTATTATTGGAGGATCAAGGTTTTTTGTTGAGAGTTTCAAAGTTGATGTGTTAGAAACAAATTTTATTCTTCCAATTCAGTGATATATATCTAATAATCTATCATATATTCATCATATTGAGTTATTTTTTCTTCAAGCATATTGATTTCACTTGTATGATCCCGATCCTTATTCTTAAAATTTTCTAGTCCTTGAGTTAAAGAAGAATTAATAATTTCCTTACATTTTAATTGAGTTAGAGGTCAAAAATACTTTCATCTTGTTGTCTTATGATGGTCATAGTTTTAGACAGTGTGTAATATCCCCATTTAATAGAGAATATAAAAACACAATAAGCTCTGATACCACTGTAATATCCCCATTTAATAGGGAATATAAAAACACAATAAGCTCTGATACCACTGTAATATCCCCAACCAATAGGGATATGTGAAAGACAAAAGCTCTGATTTGCTTATCTGTATGTTTCTCCTTAGATTGCTTTGCATGAAATAAAGATATGATTTTGCAAGATAAATTCAATAAACAAATAAACATTAATACAATCTATCAAATAGCTAATCAAGATCTTATTGCTCATCCAAATGATTACAAATAAAGTCCTCTATCATGCATATCAAATAAATACAAATATCATCTCAAAACCTAAACTTTTCACATCTGGAATGGCTCTCGAGATTACAGTGTCGACACAGTCCCTGATGTCGGTTATACTACCATCATCGATTGATACACTGCCGATGTCGAACTCTATCGGTCAGCACCTCTGCCGATGTCGATCTTAAGTCGGTCGATGTCGGTCACTGGGATTCTGATGTCGGTCTCTGTGTCCTCTGTGGCACTGTTTTAGCCTGCTGCTGATTGTACAGAATTGCACAGATCTGTACAGACTTCATATGGCCACCAATATAATATAACACAGTCTATATGTTGGTCCCTGATCTAAAGAAATATGGCTAATACAAAGATCTATATGTGGGAAATTTGAATCAAAACTAAAATAAGAAATACCTGTAAACCCTTGTGATAACTTATGTGTGAAGTTATCTCTCAACTTGTAAACCTCTGTGATAACTTGTGTATGAAAGCTATCTCTCAATTTGGCAATAGATCGGCTGATATCTCACAACCTCTGAATCGCACACAATGAAGAGTGGATGTTCTTCAATGCAGATGGAATCTTGAAGCCCTTGGCTCAGTCTCCTCAGGGAAAACCCTTAGCAAAATCTATCTTCAAATCAATAATCAATTCATTCATGAATAATAATTTCAAACTCTCTCCCATGAGAAGCCCTTATACCCTCAAAAGTGTGCTTGCCCTAATTAGGGTTTCTTAAATTAGAATTAGGGTTTTTTAATTAAAAATAGGCCAATTAATTAATATTTGATTAAATCAATCAAATATTAATATCTCACTCAATACATGTCAGATACTCAAACCGACAGAAGCTGGTGAATCAAGGAGTGATTCTGCACATGACCATACTAAAACAAGGGCACTCTACTGTATGTAAAATATCCCAAAATAATAGGAGCTTAGGCAAATGTGTCTAAAATAACCCGAATGAAAGCCAATTGTAGGCATTCTGCTAATCGAAGCCAAGCCAATCTCCATCATGACCCTCTATTCATCTTATCAGCCTACAAAGGTCGCATAATAGGCTAATCATCAAGACTGAAGATGTCCACTAAAAAAAAGGGACATTACACAGTGCAAGAGTGAGCTATAGTTCTATATCCTCTATTGTAATGGAATATTTTTCTTCTTTAAAGACATATTTCCCTTTCCTTTGTCTAGTATAGTGCTGGTGTCATGAGTTGGAGAAGAGGGAGAGGATGATGATTTTTATATGAAAATTTATTTTATTGGTATATTTCCTTTCTTAATATCTCTATCAATAGGAGCTACTTCTATTGATTCAGGAATTATTGTTGTCACTAGATTATACTAGAGTGTTGTTGGTGAAGAAAAATGTGGTGTTTATCATAGGATATCAAGGGCTATAACTACCTCTATCTTCTCATCATCATATTATATGATCAAATTTCTTCACCTCTTTTTAATTTGTATAGGAGAACTAGGTTCCTCTAAAGGAGTGCCCTTATTTAATTATGATTATGGATCACTATATGTTTCAGGTGCCTATGTTGTGCTTGTTAAAGGAATGTCTTTAGTCTCAAGGGTCAAGTGATATTGTGAATACCTAGGTCTTAATTTTATTTTAGCTATAATTTACTAATAAATCTATTCAAAAATAGGTGTGGCCTATAATTTGGTATGTCTCCTTTTAATATATGAAACCCTAACCCTAGAAGAGGAAGCCTATACTTTTTTATTTTAGGTCTTGGTGTTTCTCCAAAAGCTTTTGAAAGAGGTGTTGAAGGCTGACTAGTTCTAGATTTCTAAAATTTCTTCTAGGATGCTTGACTTTTTTAGAGGAAATGATGTTGAATAATCAAGTGAATGAGACCATGGTGGCGAGTTGGAGCTGACCTATTAGTAGCCAAAAACTAATTGGATCCATACAAGTATAATGGTTGGTGTAATCTATGTTGATTCTAATTTTGTCCATATTTTATGTGAAGGATGATCCTAATGGCTTCATAACTCAAGATACTACATCATCCTTCACACATAAAGTATTTAAAGATCCAAAAATCAATAAACCTCCAAGATTTTAGTAGGGTTTCCATGTTAATTATTTTAGCCTTTCCTTGGTAATCATGTATGCATGCTACATATAGTTTTTAATTGTTATTAAATTGTGTAATTAACTCATAAAATGGGTTTTTTATAGTATTATTTTACCTTCTTCAATGATCCCTAAGATTTCACCAATTATTCTGCTAAAAAATGGAATTTTGACAGCCTAGACCGTGGTGTAGTCTTCTTTCAAGTGTGTAATGAAATATTTAATCAAATTTTCATCACATACATAAACATTTTTTAGAAAAGGAATCCATCCAAATTCCTCAAATGCTACTATAAAAATTCCATATTTTATCAACCCATATACAGACTCAAGTTTAGACCTCTTTCTATATCTCATGGTAGTTAGATTGATTCTCTGGAAGCAAGAGTTAGTCTGATAGGTGAAAACAATAGTGATAATAGAAAGATAACTCAAATTTAATATGAAAAGAGTCAAAAATTGTCTATTTATGGATATTATCTTATCAACTACTAATGAAATCCAAAGCAATAATGACACAACATGGGGGATTTTAATGAAACTAACTTGAAAAAGATTTGATAAGTTGCCACATTTATTAGACATGTACACTGACTTATATTTCATCATTATTTTAAGTGATATGAAATAGGTTAGTAATGGTCTATTCATGTGGATAAAGTTGATATGAAATTATTTTCTCTTGTTTGTCTTTTTGTTCATTACTTTTCAATGTCACCAAGTGTTGTTGTCATGATTATTATTTTGATGGTTTGCAAGTTGTCCTTGAGATCAAGTTACTTTAAACCACCTCCTCATGGTGAAAATGCATGAATAAAAAGATATTATAATAACCTACTATAGAAAAATAAAATAATCAACTTACATTATCATACTCATAGTCCTTATTCTTTTACTACCACCTAATTCTAAACAAAGAACAAATGCATGAGTTAGTTTTTAGGAAATGTGTATAAATAATAAAAATAGTGAGATTATCGCTTAGAATAAATTGGTTAAAATATGATCAATTTTTTATATTTTCTAGTTTTATCTATTTTTTTATTTTGCCCTTGACCAACCATTGCTAGTTTTTAAGTCGAGGCTCTTTCTTCAATGCATGATCAACCAACAAACTAGTTTTTTATCAACCTTATCAATAGCATCCTAAAAGGATTTTCACTATTGAAATTTTTTATTTTTTTTATTTTTATTTATTTTTGGAAGAAGAAAACTGAGTTGTCCACTACTTATTTTTGTAGAATATAACATCAAGGAGTTATTATCATGGAAAAACTAGGCTCTTCTATAAAAACAACTTCATTCATGATGTTTTGAATAAATTCCTCCTTATTGATAGGATTTTGATATAGTTTGAATCAATGCCAATCGACCAACAAAGTCTTGTAATTCCTATCTATTGGCATTATTTGTAATGATCCATTCTCAAAGACATTTTCCTATTTTTATAGGCCTAGCCATCTTATTCTCAAATATCCTTTGAATTGTTGAAACTTGGAATCAAATAAAAGTGTCCAATCCCCTTCTTAAAACCTTATCTATTTGATTTGGGAATCATGGCACATTTTTATCTGGTGATATATCCTTTCTATCTATTGTAAGTCTTCTATCATCATCTCATTAAGCTCATTTAGTTGGAGAATCCTTGATTGTATTGTTTGATCAAAACAATGTCTACCTCCATTGTTGTTTTCATAGTTTCTAATTCAAACTCAATGAAGAGTAAAGGTTTCTTACCATACACTAACTCATAAGGTGAAAATTTAGTGGTTATCTGACAAGTAGTATCATAGGCCCATAATGATTTGAGTACTCTAGCTACCAATCATTTTTGCTACTACTGACTATCTTGGTCAGAATGTTCTCCAACTCTTTGTTGGTAAATTCTACTTGACTATAAAACTATGCATGCTAAGGGGATGATTTCCTAAGGTTGACATTTTAGACTTCCATGAAATAATTGATTATAGTAGACATAAATTTTGGTCCTTGATCTAAGACTATCTCTTTAGGTACACCAAACCATTGCATGATCTTGAAATATAGGAAATACACTACTACTTTTTCTCTATCAAATGACAAAGCTTAGACCTCAACCCATTTAGTGACATAGTCTATACATACCAAGAGGTATTATTTACCTTGTGATGGAGGATCTACAAGACAAACAGAGATTATTCCTCATTTCTTAAATGATTTTATCACTACTTATAGATGAAGAGGCATCTCTATTGATAGTATAGGTTGTCCCATCATTTGGCATGGATCACACTATATGATGCACTTCTTTACTTGCATGTGAAGGGATGGACAATAATATCCTACTCTTAAGATCTTATGCATGGTTGTCTTTGATGAATAATGACCTCCTCCTAGTTCATCATGACAAGCTCTAATGATGCCATAGTCTTCATTATTTACTACACACCTACAAAAGACGTAATCAATTCCATACTTAAATAGGATGTAATTAATACACTTAAAATAAGAGCTCTTTGATTAAACATTTCTTTAATTTATGAGTGAAATGGGAAGGAAACTTTCCCTTGGAAAAAAAGTTGGTTATATTAACAAACCATGGTGATTCTGATGAAATAACAAATAGTTTTTCATATGGAAAGCTATCTTTAACTCATTCCTCATCACATGCAATATTTACCCTAGATAGAAAGTCTACAACCACATCAAAATTTTAGTTTATTAATAATTTTTATATCAAATTCCTATAAAACTAATAACCACCTTATGATTATTCTTCCCAATACAAGTTTATTGATAAGATACCTTATGGATGAATGGTCTATGTATATCAATACCTTATAACTTATAATATAGTGTCTAATTTATTAATAGCATAAATCATAGTAAGGAATTTTTTTTTGTGGTTGTATAATTTCTTTTAGTAGG
Organism: Torreya grandis; assembly: GCA_037957365.1. Classification (NCBI taxonomy): domain Eukaryota; kingdom Viridiplantae; phylum Streptophyta; class Pinopsida; order Cupressales; family Taxaceae; genus Torreya; species Torreya grandis. The sequence goes on along the minus strand of JARHVA010006708.1, from coordinate 85,848 downwards.
TGTGAGATTTTTTCTAAGTTAATAAATAGCATACATATGGTTATTTTCATCCTTTTGTCCTAAAACTACCCTCATTGCATAATTAGAGGTATTAGTGTATATGTGAAAAGGTTTTCCCAATTGGGTCCTCTCAACATTGGTGCATAACTCAATTTCTCTTTAATAGTTTCACAAGATTTTTGACAGTCATCACTCCACATAAATTTATTGTCCTTTGCTATCAAATCAAACATAAGATCAACTTTTATGAAGTCTTCTATGAAATTTCTATAAAAATTGGCATGACCTAAGAAAATTTTAATATTAGTTTGGTTTTGAGGGGTAGGCAATTGGATGTTATTTTAAATTTTCTTATAACCTACTTAGATTTATTTGGAAGAGATGTGTTGTCTTATTACTCTACCTTGATCCATAATTATTAGACATTTATCATAACTTAATGACAATTTATAATCTTCACATCTAGTTAGGACCTTATCAAGATTATATAAGGCTTTATCAAATATTTATCCATGAGCAGTGAATTCATCCATGTAAACATCTACATAGTCATTAGTTAGACTAGAGAATATGGCTAAAACTACTAATTGAAAAGTAGCTAGAGTGTTACAAAGGTAAAATGGTAAGACTTTGTAAGAACATGTTCCCCATGGGTAGGTGAAAGTGGTTTTGTCTTGATCTTTAGATGCCACTATTATCTAATTGTATCCACTACATCCATCTAGGAAATATGAGTATTGTCTCCCTACCACATTATCAAGCACCTATTCAATAAAATTAAAATGAAAATAATCCCTCATAGTATCTTTGTTTAGCTCTTGGTAATATACACACACAATCCATTTCCCATTTTTTGTTTGTAAAATTACTAGTGGAGAAACTCATTAGCTATCTGAGATGGGATAAATGAATCCCACATCCAATAATTTCTCAATCTCATTCTTTACTATATGCTTTAATATTGGGTTTATCCATATTTATGGCTATCTAACTGGTTTGTCCTGACTTGTGTAAATTTAATGGGTATAAACACTAAGATGAATTCCTCTCATGTACATGTAATCCCAAGAAAAGGCTTTGGTATTTTTTTTATGACATCAAACACCTTTACTTGTTGATCATGGTTTAACCAACTATTTATGTTCATTATTTTTCTTGGTAATGCTATAAATTATTTGGTGTCAAGATGGATAGAATATAATTATTTGAATTCACTCGTCAAAGAGTTAAGAGTACATGGCTGGGGTAATAACATATGAAATGTAGTTACATTTTTAACAAATTCATCTCTTGGAGGAAAGATTCTAGCTAATGGATAATGAAATGCAACTAGAAAATTAGTTATTTTATCTTCTTCTCAATTCTAAATACTTTCTTAAAATGGTCTAAGGTCATATGTTAAATAGGAAAGATGATAATTTTTCCTAAAGAATGAGTCCATAACAACTTGTTTGGTTAAGTCCATAGTTGATGGACTGCCAGAGTCCATAGTTGATGGACTAGTAGAGTCTATAGTTGATGGATTAGTAGTGTCCATAACTAATGGACTAGTAGAGTGCATAGCTGATGGGTTGGTAGAGTCTATAGTTAGGCTTATAACGCTAGTGGATTCTTCTAGATTTTGCGCTAGCTCATTAGTTAATTCTTCCATGTGTCCTTATAATATTATCATGGCTAGGGATGAAAGATTATTCATATTTATTTTTAGTTTATCCATCCATAATTTTTTAGATAATCTATTGAGGGTTTTTCAAGGGGTATAGAGATATTCATTTTACTTATAGACCATTTGAAATAGTCATATCCCTTGACATACAATCTACTAATACTACTATAGTATCCAACCAAGGTCTTCCTAAAATGAGGGTGTAACCTAACTTCTTAGTTTTAAGTTGTAGCACCATAAAATCTATTAAATACTCCCATGACTCAATTATTACAATAACATTTTATATGGTGCCTTTTGCTTTAGCAACTAATTGATCAGCCATTTGGAGAATGGTGGAGGTGGGTTGCATCTCTATAAGGGATAATGTATTTAGAGTATTAGTTTTCATTACATTAATTGTGAACATATGAATATGATAAGAGGAGACTTTATCATGTTAGTAGAGAAAACAAACACACTAATGAACTAACACCTTAAGCCTAGATCTTAGGGGGAACTTAGCGAGAAAAAATCATTGATAAAACACAACTAAAATGTAAGAAACCAAACTTTCTCACCTTCCTTGAATACTCCAAAGGCTCTTTTTGTTGGCTTGCTCGACTTGTGCTTCAAAGGTCATCAATGGAGTTTTGGTTATCCTCTACCTCCTTTTGACATTATTAGATTTGTGGCTTTAGCTTGTGAAGCTTGACTCAATAATTTGGCATAATAAAAATATATCAAATAGCTTTTGAAATCATTTGAGCATGGTAACTTTTCACCAAGATAGCTTTGAAATAAATCATTAGAGCATGATAACTTTGGTTTGAGAGAGCTTAAAATTATGAGTTTGAGGCCTTCTATTTATATATTCTTCTATTTGATTAGAATGAACCCAGACAGTCCATCTCAAGATGAAGATGTGTGGCCAAGAATCCATTCAATTTTAGAGGTTAAAATCAATAAATGCCCTCATAAATATTTGGGATAAAGAGGTATGGGAGGGCTTAATAAGATATTTATTACACATATATCTTGTAGGTGCCACCCCATAGATGATGTCACTAAGTGATGTATTTATTCACAATCAATTTCCATTAATGAAATAATTAATAACCTCCATGGAAAATCCATTTAAGCTCTTGATTTAAATTAATTAGCTTTAAACATGATTAATAAATTTTGGTGTAATTCTTTGGACATTGGTGCTGAATTAATCAAACTAGTCAAAATTTCATATTATTGAATCAAAATTTGGGTGGATTGGAATTATAATGCAATGTTAGATGTGTTGGAATTGTTATCCCATTTAGTATGTTACCAACACAAAATAACAAAGACACATGTCTCATACAAGAAAATGGGTAGAAAAGAGCAATCTAGAGTACCCATATACTAAATCATTATTTTGACTCAAAATAAACTGATCAAAGTTAGGAATCACATAAAATGCATTTCCTCATTTAGAGATACATTAGCCTAAATAGGCAATTATATATGAAAAGCTAGAACCAATTATAATGTTTAAGTGATTTTGGCCTAAATTGTACCTTTTGGTAGAAATTTGTCTGAAGCTTGGTCAAAGGTCATTGGTGGCCAATTTTAGGTGTCTATAGTTTGCCCCTATTTGAGAAGGTGTTATAAGTTATAGGCATATTAATGTCTTCTCAAATAATGAAAAGGTCATGTATGCCTATAAATTCAATGATAATGGATGAATTGTATGGTACCCCCTCAAGGGAGCGGTTGGAAAAGTGGCTCGACAAATGGTCCTTTGAAAGAAAGAAAATATTAGACCACAAAGATGAAAAATAAGGGGTGGAAACATAATGATGTACACAAATTTGGGAAAAATCATCAATAATGCAAGTGGGATGGTGTACAATGGTTTGCCCAAAGGTGGTTATAAGAATCATGTTATAATAAAGTGTGTAAGTTTGATTTAGGAGTCATTTTATTATTGGAGATGTTATTCTATTTTATTCACATATTTTTTGAGTGCACAATAATAAATAGACACTCCTATTTTATGGTTATTCATGCAACAATATTATGTTGCATGAAATAACCTACCTTGCCTATTTAATAGGCATTCCCATGTAATTTTGACTTGGTCATTGTCGAGACCCACATGGATGTTGTGAATCCAATTCATAAACTTTATTATTAAAATTCTTTATTCTGTGCAATGTTTGTGTTATTAATATTATGTTAATGGTTTGTAGGAGAGATCCTACTAGTTATGAGTTCAATATAAGCTTCAACATGGTATCATAGTGGCTTTTGTAGCCATTATTTAGTGTCTCACATTATTTAATGCCCTAATGCTATTTGAGATTTGATTCATTATCTATTTATTATATCAAATAAATTTTTGAGCCTTTGTTATGGCTCTATGGTTTGTTATTGTTCAATGGATCATTTTTTTATAGTCATAAGAAACTTCTGTCTCATTAAAGATGAGGTAGGTAGTTGTAAGCATTGTAGCAATTTCTATGGTAATATTTGAGCTTAAGTGTTGAGATTTGATATGATAGACACTATGATGTGTGTCCATGTCCTTAGGTCTCTCCCAACACTAGTGACCCTTATTGAGATCTACTACCTACATGTATATAAATCTTGAGTGATCATTGGATTTAAGCAAATAGTCAGGTGCCCAATGAATAAAATATTATTTATGTTGAAGGTTGTTTCCCATGAGCTCTCTAAACTCTAATATGCTCCATGATAACTTGGTGGTGGTGAATGTTGTCCCCAAAAAATTCCACTCATTTTTGGGACAACCTACACATCAAAATCCTCTCTTCCCCTTTCAAAATTTTTCTGAGCATTCAGGGTCAAAATCTTCTGCAGGCAAGTTTAGTCAAAAGAACAAGTTTCTAGGACTTAGTCGTTTCTAGGAATGGTTCAACGGTGGGTTCAACGGGTTCATGGTTCAATGGCTCGATTCAACCAAGCGGTTCAGCACTTTATTTCACTCGGGTGGTTCATTCCCTTTATTTTAGCATCTTTTGGTTCAATACTTAGTTCATCAGCTTGAACCATCAACTTGAGCCATTTTTGGTTCAACCGATTGGTTCAATGTCTTGGTTCAACGAAATGGTTCTTCACAAAAGTTCAAAGGGGCAGTTCAATGCAAAAGGAAGCTTCCCAAAGGACAAGTCAAGGGCACTTAATCGATCAAAGCACCCTTTGGAAGGGTCATTTTCAAGGAGGCTGAAAGGTTATTCTTTCAAATTTGTTTAAAGAATTTAAAATTGGTTTCCTAGACTTTTTGTCTATGGAAAATTTCCCAAGGGAAAGTGCCTATGGGAGGAAGTGCAGGCAAAGCTTGGGCGAATATCCAAAGGGTCATTTCTCAAGACCTGAGAGGACAGGTTCAATCTAGAAAATACCAAATAGCAAAGCTGAAGGAATTGCCAAGGAAAGTAATGGGCCCACAGACATCGAATTCATGGCAAGGAAATAATTGTTGATCTTTGAAGGCTTGAGCGCAGACCCAAATGCATTTGAAGGCAAAAACACCAAAGGGAAGAACTGCTAAGAGAAGGAACGTAAAGAGCAAGTAGAGCTGGGAATGCAGCCCCGATAGCTCAAATCACAGTAGGAAGAGACAAAGCTAGAAAGGACAAAAGGTGGCCTTAGTCAATGGAAGAACCAATCCTGACTGAAGAAAAAATCCTACAAAAAGTGCCTGATTGAAAAAGACAAAGTGCAGTGGAATACGTCATGACTCAACAGAATGTGATTACTATTTACATCTTCTATGCAAGAGTGGCAATTTTTACCGCCCTTACATCCTTCATGCAAGAGTGGCAATTTTTGCCACCCTTACATCACCATTTCCTATCCTGCAGGTGTAAGAGCAGTAATTTTTGCTGCCCTTACATGTTCACCTACTCCTTGACATGCACAGGTGGCAATTTTTGCTACCTATGAATGAGAATTTCTTTGATATGTAGGGGCGGCAATTTTTGCCGCCCATGCATTCTTTCTCTCTTCTTCTCATGCAATTTTGTCATGTAAAAGTGCATACAATTTTGTAATGTGTAATTACATGTAAAACATTTGGAAAAATATCTCAAAAAGTCAAAGATGACTCATCTTTGACTTAGATATTTTTATATTATAATCTTTTTAATTTTGAAAGTTTCTCCCTATATATAGTGGAGACCTCTTTTGTAAATAGATATCTGATAATTGAGAGAAAAAACTCTACTAAAATTGAGACACTTTTTGAGACTTTGTGCTCAACTTGTAAATCATATTTTGTTGAATGAATGAGAAGTAGGTTTATTTCAGACTTTGTGTTGAAGTTATCTGTGTTATTTAGGAAATAGTTCTTATGTCCTCTTTCTTGATAATCTCTTATTTGTTTGATTTAATAAGAAAAGTGGGTGTGTTGATATTATCTGAGGATGTTTCTAAAAGATATAAGAGAGACTTTGAGCTACTTTTATCTTTGTGATCCTTTTATCTTTTGTAGTTTTAGGCAAAGACTTTGTGCTTCGTTTCACTCTACGGTCACGCTTGTTTCGAATAAGTGAAGGAGGCTACGGAAGACTTTGTGCTTACGTGAGTTTCCTTGTGAAATTTGTTACTTCAAGTGATTTTTTGCTCTATGCTAGATACCATTCCTGAAAGAAGAGGAATGTTGTTGGCCAACGCCCAGGATTTCTCTCTCTTGTTCCTTGGACATCACCTCTGAAAAAAGAGAGGTAGATGTTGTTATACCACCCCAAGTATTATTTTTTGCTTAATTATATATACATATAGCATATAAATATTCATAGGGAACCTCCCCTTGATGAGAGGAGAGATTTACCTCATCTAGATCTGGTAAACCCACACTTTTTGTGACATAAATCTCCCTGTGTTGTGGTTGATATACCCATTTTGTCATCAGTTAGTTGATGACAAAATATTCACCCAATAATTTTTGGTGACTCCACTGGGGAATGAATGTGTAGTCTGAAGCGTCAAGTTTTAGATTAAAGTAGTTCCTACCCTTATCCATTACATAGTCTAGCAACTCTATTCCATGTCTTACCCATTATCATTATAGCCTTACCATCTTCCTCCATCTCTGTTATATTATTTAGTCTACAAAATTAGAGCCACTAGGGAAGAGCATGCAGTTTAGAGTCCCAAACTTCAAACTAAAGTAGATACTACTCTTTTTCATTGTTGTTTTAAAATCTGACAACTCCACGCTACACAAGAAACTAGAGATCTAAGGGTGTTTTTGACCCCATGTTTGAGTTGGCATAGTAGAGCAATTTTGATCTATTTCCTCCACTGCCTTTCCTCCAATGGTCTAGGAGTCTTCCTCCTGACCTGATAATGTCACCAACATAAGGTAGAGCTTCTTTTCCTACTGTTAATACTACCCTACCTATAAACACCCCACCAAGATTTGTTATCCCCACTTTCCATAATCCAATCATGGCAGCTCGGGGCCCCTGGGGTAACTCATTTGGACCACTCAATCTTACTCCACCTCTACATGAGCTTCCATGCATCTCAAGGAAAAACTTCCCCAAATTCCTTGGTGATGGGAAATTTCACCTTGATGAACACATTATTGCCTTCTCTATAGCATGCAGCGTAATCAGTGTGGAATTTGAAGATATAGCAGTCAGGCTATTTGTAGAAACTCTACAAGGTACTGCTGTAGACTGGTTCCACCTCCTATAGGCCGGGTCAGTGACTGACTGGGACATGCTCAAAGCGAAATTTGAAGCAAGATTTAAATCTACTAAATATGCACACACCTTGTTAGCTTAGCTAACACAGATGAAAAAAGAATCCCAAGAACCCATGAGGGATTTCATAGCCTAATTCAACAAGTTAAAGAACCAAATTCCAACTATTGCTCAGCCCACGCTGGAGAATCTCAAGTGTTTTTTTATCAACTCACAGCTTCCCGAAGTAAGTTTCCTGTTGAGGTAAGTTGGCCCTATGGATCTCACATTGGCTCAAAATTTGGCCATTGAGATTGAGGATGATCTTATCCTGGCAGGTAAGATTAGAAAAGACCCAAGTAAAAATAGATTCTCTTCATCTACTGAAAGCTCTTCTACAGGCACTACAAATCCTATGGTGCAAAATTTGACAAATAAACTGATATCTTTGAAGAGACAAATGGAACAAGGAATGTCATCCTCTCTTGTATACCAAGATGCCCCAAGGAGGACATTCCCCAATCAAGGATACCAAGGAAATACTACTAGGGATCGATGGCAGCCCAATCGTCTTCCTCCCTCATAGAGGAATCTTGCCCTTGAAGCCCCTTCAACTAACTCAATAGTTGGATATCTAAAAATGGAGCATGCTTCCCCTTTCCAACCTAAGACTGAGCCAAAAAATGATGTTAATCTCTTCATTGAGGAAGAAGAAGAATTAGTTGGCGACTCCATCATTGATTACCTAAATTATCAAGATGAACCCAAAAGCAAGGGGAATGTAGTTGAGGGATCATATGCCATATTCACCCAGTCCCAAAATTAGTCAGCCCAACAAGCTAATAAAGAGAAGACAGACGAGCAACCTTGGCCAATAGTTTCAATTTCCAAGTGGGGAACCACTCTGCCCTTCCAACCAAAGGACCCAGTGACTGTTGAAAAGGTACATACCCCAAGCATCTCTGCACCCTCTACTTCAACTTCATAAACTAGCCCTCCCCATCCCAAAAACCAAAAGAGTGAACTCCCATCCTCTATCCCTAGTCCAATTCAGACATTTGACATAATTGAGCATGTCAAAAAGACTAAATGTCTGAATTTGAATTTCTACAAGCCCATCCTAAACAGTTAGACAGGTTGGTGGAATGTGTGAAAGGTACAACCATCCCTATAGGACAATAAATTCTGAGGGTAACTCATGATCCCCCAAAGAATGTATCCACCTAGAATAACCTTGTCATTTCTCCCCCTGTTGCCTCTGGGAAAGTAGATCTTTTTTATGTTTCCCTGTTTATAAACGGTCACAAGTTGATCAACTATATCATTGATTCTGGTGCATCTGACAATGTCACGCCTGCTAAAGTGGTAGAATCTCTTGGTCTCACATTGAATAAAACTTTTGGGAGGTGTCTTTCTATGGAAAACAAACAAGTCCCACTTTTCAATCAAATAAAAGATGCCCAATTTGCATTTGCAGCATTCCCTGACAAGAAGATCAAGATGATAGTTCTGGTAGCTGACATCCCAGCTTCATATGACATTCTACTTGGATAGAAATTTTACAAGGATGTCAGAGGGGAATTGAGCATGGACTTGTCCTAGGCAAGAATACATGTGAAAGGCATGATGCAAAGGTTGCTTCCTGAGAGAGAGGCAAAGTACGTGGTTACCCAAACGTCAACCCCTGAGGCTCAAATTCTATTTGAGTCCTCTGGCAGGGGTAATTATTTTCTAACCATAGAAGAGGTTCATGAAGAGCCTATTAAAACCCTTGAGAATGCCAACCAAAAAATTTATTCAGATGAAACAATGACAAGTGGGCCTGATAGTGCCAATCAGTGGCAGGTGTCAAATAAGGACAATCAAATCAGGTGATGGATGGAACCAGAAGAGCAACCAATTATGGTATCTAACCATGCTGCTATGCATCATGATTAGGGAAAATAACTCTTCGCTAAGAAAACAAAGATTCATGGTTTTTGGATAAAAAGACAAGTCTTGTTGTGGGGCAAGAGGAGAAAACAAAAGGGAAGGCATATGAAATTGGTTTCCTAGTGGAGAGTTCCATTCACACATCATCAATTTTGGGGAGAAAATGGCCTCTTTTTGGTTTATTAGGATAAAATGCCATTGTGACTACCTCTCAGGGAGTAGCATCTAAAGTACTTCAATTCTTGAAGTATTGGATGAGTCCCCCTAGACATATGTATATTTGTATAGTCTTTTGCTTTGTTTTGTTTATTTCGTTTTCATTTTTAGAGCCTTTATTTTTGGGTAGCATGACTCTGTAGCCCAATGGCACACTTCAAGGCACTGGAGATTTTGGATTCTACTCCCTTCAATCAATTTTTTCAATAGAAGTAAATTCCCCAACTAGAGCTAGCTGTTGTCCCTAAAAAATGCCACTCATTTTTGCAACAACCTATAGATCAAAATCCTCTCTTCCCCTTTCAAAAATTTTATGAGCATTTAGGGTGAAAATCTTCTGCAGGCAAGTTTAGTCAAAAGAACAAGTTTCCAACACTTAGTCATTTCTAGGAATGGTTCAACGGTGGGTTCAATGGGTTCATGGTTCAATGGCTCAATTCAACCAAGTGGTTCAACACTTTATTTCACTCAGGTGGTTCATTCCCTTTGTTTTAGTGTCTTTTGGTTCAATACTTAGTTCATCGGCTTGAACCATCAGCTTGAACCATTTTTGGTTCAACCGATTGGTTTAATGTCTTGGTTCAATGAAATGGTTCATTGCCAAAGTTCAAAGGGGTGGTTTAATGCAAAAGGAAGCTTCCTAAAGGACAAGTCAAGGGCACTTAATCGATCAAATCACCCTTTAGAAGGGTCATTTTCAAGGAGGCCAAAAGGTTATTCTTTCAGATTTGTTTAAAGCATTTAAAATTGGTTCCCCAGACTTTTTATCCATGGAAATTTTCCCAAGGGAAAATGTCCATGGGAGGAAGCACATGAAAAACATGGGCAAATATCCAAAAGGTCATTTCTCAAGACCTAAGAGGATAGGTTCAATCTAGAAAATGCCAAATAGCAAAGCCGAAGGAATTGCCAAGGAAAGTAACAGGCCCGCAAACATCAAATTCATGGCAAGGAAATAACTGTTGATCTTTGAAGGCTTGAGCATGGACCCAAATGCATTTGAAGGCCAAAATGCCAAAGGGAAGAACTACTGAGAGAAGGAACGTAAAGAGCATGTAGAGCTGGGAATGTAGCCTGATAGCTCAAATTATAGCAGGAAGAGACAAAGCTAGAAAGGACAAAAGGTGGCCTCAGTCAATGGAAGAACCAAGCCTGACTAAAGAAAAAGGCTTACAAAAAGCACCTGATTGAAAAAGATAAAGTGCAGCAGAATACATCACGACTCAGCAGAATGTGACAACTGTTTACATCTTCTATGCAAGAGCGGCAATTTTTGCCGCCCTTGCATCATTCATGCAAGAGTGGCAATTTTTGTCGCCCTTGAATCACTGTTTCCTCCCCTCCAAGTGCAAGAGAGGTAATTTTTTTTGCCCTTACATGTTTGCCTACTCCTTGACATGCACAGGTGGTAATTTGTGCCGCCTATGCATGAGAACTTATCTGATATGCAAGGGCGGCAATTTTTGCCGCCCATGCATTCTTTCTCTCTTCTTCTCATGCACTTTTGTCATGTAAAAGTGCATGCAATTTTGTAATGTGTACTTACACGTAAAAAATATAGAAAAATATCTCAAAAAGTCAAAGATGACTCATCTTTGACTTAGATATTTTTATATTATAATCTTTTTAATTTTGAAAGTTTCTCCCTATATATAGTGGAGACCTCTTTTGTAAATAGATCTCTGATAATTGAGAGCAAAAACTCTACTGAAATTGAGACACTTTTTGAGACTTTGTGCTTAACTTGTAAATCATATTTTTTTGAATGAATGAGAAGTAGGTTTATTTTAGACTTTGTGTTGAAGTTATCTATGTTATTTAAGAAACAGTTCTTATGTCCTCTTTCCTAATAATCTCTTATTTGTTTGATTTAATAAGCAAAGTGGGTGTGTTGATATTATCTGAGGACATTTATAAAATATATAAGAGAGACTTTGAGCTACTTTTATCTTTGCGATCCTTTTATCTTTTGTAGTTTCAGGTGAAGACTTTGTGCTTCATTTCACTCTACAGTCACGCTTGTTTCGAATCGATGAAGGAGGCTACAGAAGACTTTGTGCTTACGTGAGTTTCCTTGTGAACTTTGTTACTTCAGGTGATTTTTTGCTCTATGTTGGATACCATTCCTGAAAGAAGAGTCATGTTGTTGGCCAATGACCAAGATTTCTCTCTCTTGTTCCTTGGACATCACCTCTAAAAAAAGAGAGGTGGATGCTGTTATACCACCCCAAGTATTATTTTTTGCTTAATTATATATACATATAACATATAAATATTCATATGGAGCCTCCCCTTGATGAGAGGAGAGATTTACCTCATCCAGATCTGGTAAACCCACACTTTTTATGGGATAAATCTCCCTTGTGTTGTGGTTGATATACCCATTTTGTCATCAGTTAGTTAATGACAAAATATTCACCCAACAGTGAATACCAATGGTAGTTCAAATTTTGCATTATCAAGTTATGAATTGAAATATTTGGCATATCATTTTATTTTGTTTATATTAGATTTTATTTGATCATATTTGATATTATGAATCGACCAACATTAAAGGCACTATAAGATTTTTAGAATGGCCTTTACATAGCTTGAGTTGTTGTTCCTCACCCATGATGATTAGCATTGTGTTCATTATGAATTTTCATTACCTTGAATCATTTTAATTTTCCATGTCAGACCTCCCTCTACCAATATTTGACACCAAAAACCATTGATACTATTCAATTATCGACTGACTATTCAATGACCTACCACCATCAACATCATCCTCTTTGGTTAGTCTGTTATCAACACACAACCTAAGCATATTTGTAGAGATTCTCATTTATCCTTTTGATAAGAAGAATTTTTAATTCTAGATCAAAAGTTCCTTGGATTTTCATGTTTCCTATCTCCACCTGTATAGACTATTGCTTGCAAAAATACTAGTGTGAACATTTCTTATCATGTCTATTTTTGGCATTTTCCATGATATAGTGTGGTCTCTTAGGTCATTGATAACCTATTCTTCATTGAGTTCCCTCTACCTATTATAAATCACATGGTGTAATCAATTCAAAGATCGATGGTTAGGAGTTTGAGCCCCAGTTTACTAGTTATGGTTTTTATCGAGAAGACATTTATAAAAAGGGGCCATTTAAAGGAAGCCTTTTTAACCTAGTGGGAATTTTGTATTTGGTGGGGTGCCATTTTAAATTTAAAGGTGGAGAAAAAAAATTTATAAGGGGAAGGTTCATTTTATTTTAAGTGGGACATTATGGAAAGTGTATGTGCTCATTTTTTAAAGTGAAGAGTTTTTATATTATTTTTTAATATAAAAACATTATTGTAATAGGGAAAGCAATTATTAAAGGGGACATCATTTTTTTACCTTGTATCTTGATTGATGAAGATGGAGGGTGAGGTCCGGTTTGGTAAGAGGTTATACCCCCTCATAGATAAAACAAATTTATTCTCGCTCCTTTTTTACCTTCATTTTTTGGAGGTCATTATTTTTGTGCTTGTGCCCTCTTGGCCCAAATTGTTGTCCTTTTCATTACACTTTACACCCATGGATTCATTATTGTTAGAGTTTGATGTCTTATTTTTTAGTGTGAATTATTTATTTTGTGCCATTTTTTTACTCAAGGATGCATTTTCAGTAGATCTTGACGTCCTACATTATTGAGTACAATTTTGTGTTGCACTCCACTTCCTTGTTCTAGGAGAAAATATGTTGTTCTTGATGGTATCCTCTATAGATTGATTGCATTCTAAGTTTTATGCATCATCTAACATTTTTAGTTGTATAGGATCTTTATTTATGGTCACACTGAGAGTCGTGGATTCTTTTTCTTCATATTTTTATGCTCCATGTTGAGCACTTATTCTTCAGTTGTTGACTATCCCATCACCACCAGGGTAATTTTCTTGAGATATATTTGTTCTGTATCTTCAACATTTTATTGATAGTTGACAGTCTCCTTTAGATTTATTATGGATATTTATATCCTCATAAAGTGTAGCTATTATGCTAAATAAAGTGTTAACGTGTTAGTGTTCGAGTAGTGGATTTAGCCCACTCATACAAAAAAAATTGTCACTCCACCCAATTAGAATTATGGGGGGTATGGTGCAGATCTTGTTTCTTTGATTTTTGTGTTCCTTGCTAACCCTTGGTGCACTACATCTTCTGGTAGTAGATCAAATTTAGTTGGTGAACCATTTTACACTATCGACACCTTTGATAGTCTCTTTTTGTAAGAGTTATTATAGTGCATTCTAGTGTTAGTTATTTTTTATGATCAAGTAGTGGATCCAGACCACTCATGTAGATTTGAGTTCCATTGAGACTTTAGAGTCCATAGAGTGCATTTGTATTTAATGGTTTGCATTCTATCCAGTGCACATTTTTCAGCTTTATGTTTGAGTATTAAACCATTCACTTTCTTGGGACACCTTACAACATATGTTTTTTGCTCTCTTGACTTTAGTTGTTCTTACTAGTTTTTGGGTATCTTGCAATGATACATTTCATCCTTGGTGACTCTTTTTCCTAGTGTTTTGAGATCATTATTTTTTTTAGAGTTAGCCTCATACAGATTTAGCCTCATATAGAGTACTAATTACTATTTAACTTGGTGGTTATATTAATTCATCATCTATTTAATCTGATAAGATGGATTGGTTACTATTGTAGAGTCAATTTGAACCCTTAGAGATATTTCTTCAGGATCCCTCCAATTATGCTACATAATGGGAAAAACCCTAGGTTATGGGTCACTAATGGTGGGGTTGGACCTCTGGATAAGGTTGGCTTCCTCTTGATGCTCACCTAAACTAATGTTAAACTAATGATTCATAGGGAAATGGATTAGGAAGAGGATTAGGGCTCCTAAAAAGGATAATAATGTGATGTACCAAAGTTAAATATACAATTATATAAGATTTAATACACACTAGATCAACGAAAGACAACTATGGCTTACTTAATCTCACAATCTCACTAGTTGCACAAATATTTCATATAAGAGGTTCCAAATAGAACACTAATATAGAATTTTAATTTAGATTGAGAACACCTTCAAAGAGGCAAGTAGAAGGATAATAAACTTGGAGGAATCTCCTTCACAAATTTATCATACACAAGCATACTAAGCACTGACTAAAGATAAGAGATAGGCAAAGAGTTGATCTTATTATTTCAAGAGGTAGTTCTTACAATATTTTAATAGGGTTTAACCATATAAAATGAGCACACTTTTTTAAGAGTCTTAATGAGTATCCTTGTTCCAAACAAGAATGATAAAATTCCAAGAGTTGAGAACACCTTTCATGGGAATGAAACCAAGATATATAGGAAAAGAGAGAAATAATTTGAGAGCACACCATCAAAGAGGGAACACACTATCCTAGGTCATTACTTAAACTTGAGATGCCACGTTTTTTATCCAATGAAATATTTTCTACCTTTTTGATCAATAAAAACACTACACATGACTTACCAAGTTGAAAATCCCCATAAGGCCCTGAGAATGCATTGAATTCCCCTAGCTACAATTCCCAACACTCGACCTTTCCTTTGATTCTTCATGCCATCTCTCACTTGAAGATAAAACTTCATGCTCATGGGTCTAAGAGAAACATGGATGTGTGTATTTTGTGTGGTTGTTTTTCAAAAAAATGGTCATAATGAAGGATAAGGAGCTTCTTCAATAATCACATAAAACTACCTTCAATTAAATCTGGACCAGATCCTTTCTATAGATGGAAAACCAATCTCCTTTATTAGTTTTTTATAGTCACATATATCAATGCAAAAGTATAGACTACATATCCCTTTTGATCTCCATTAGGTCCAAAATACCTATTTTTACCTTTGAGCATCTATAAAAATTGAGGGCTCATTATGTACATATCTCCTTTAAAGAATGGTGGACACAATCACATAATGGACCATGTATACTATAAACCTTCAAAGTAGAGGTCTATATTTAACCTTAATGGCATCCCTTTATATTATTTATACCTAAATACATGGATTTGGCCTTTTAATGGTGCTTTAATTAGCTTTAATGGTGTTGGAATGACCCTATAAGACTTATGTTTACTTTGGTCTAAAACCACCTTTGGCTTCTCAACCTTTATTTTCATTGGTCATTGATATTGGGTCAAGCCAACTAAATTATTATCAGCTATTTTTTCTATCATTAACCTCATAGATCCTACTAACTTATTGACTTCTCTCACACCCCATATCTTGACTTACATGATTTAATGTAATCCATTGATCTTCTATCAGCTTGAACATGCTTATTCCATTTGTCAATCACACATTGATCTTAGGATCCTATTGTCAGTCTATTGCTTTACATGCTTATCCCACATAGTGTCCTCTTAAGATCCTTGAACTTTTAACTCATCTCACACCATTAGATCATAATGTATGAAGAAACATTGATTATTTATTTACTTTGAGCCACTTTCCTATTATTCAAGCTTACACCATTAGATCTCTGCTCAATTGATCCGTACCAATAGATCATGTCCAACTTGTAGCTTTTTAAAGGATGTAACCTAGGGACCTTTTGACTCATTTAAATCTAGTGTGAACCATTGGATCTTGATTTTAAATATGTGAGCTCATGTGAACCATTTGATCTTGATCAAATTTTAACCTTTTAAGGACCTTTTGAACCCAAATGATCACTTTATGGAGCTCAATCTTGACACTTATGTGAATGTCTTACTCTACAAGCCCAACTTTAAACACTTATATATTTAGATAGAAAGCTCACATGGACATGAAACTTGTAGGGAATGTTCCTATTATGAGTAACTCCATGGCACTAAAATATCCTAGATGGTAATGCTTTCTGAGTGGACTTATAAAATACATAAGTGAATTGGTCTGTTTATTCCTGCATGATGTCCTAGTTATGGTCTAGCTTACTTAGGCTTATGATTTACCTTTTACATGATTTTCTAATGATATAATGAGCTCTTGGGGATTTTTAAAAACCTAATTCATGCTCTTGAATGTTATGACCACCATGGGGACCTATTTTCCTAAATTTAGACAAATTACACTTTAAGTGAACTTAAAGTGTTTCAAAAGCTTTGCAAGCTACATAATTTATTTGGTCCACTCATTCCATATAGAACATATATTCCTCTAATCATCCAATAGAAACCTAATACATCTATCCACAAGCCTGGTATGTGGGCTAAAAATGGCCAACATCTTTGGTGACTCATAGGGAAGCATGCCTGCTATACTTGAGAACCTAGTCTAATCCATTGGGCATATGGAGTCCCAAGTCTCCTCTCAACTAATCATGAAGATAAAACAAGGATATTCCTATCTAGAACCTTTATTGAAGTAACAAGATCAAAATAAATATAACAACAAAGTGCCCAAGGAACTTATTTAAAAGGAAACACACAACAGAAAAGAAATGTGCACAAGGCACTTAGAGTAAAGCATAAAGCTATTCTAATATGCATAATATGTTACAATGGATTCAATACCTCTAATAAAAATGATTAAAATGAATTCCATTTATTGAGATGGGTAATACCTCATCATTCATTTGGGAAATCTAAAAATCATTATGTTATTTACATCTTAGATCAAATAAGGGCCACTCCACAGGCTATTAAACTTGATATGGTTTCTTGGTTTGGCCTTATTTGAGTCCCATCTAAGGATTAGGCCCCCTCCTTAAAACTCTTTAATGTAGCTCACTTGTTAAAGGATTTTTGACCTGATCTTAATGTGATTACAAATTTTTCTAGCAAGGTCTCTAGTTTCTTCTATATCCATGAGCTCTATCATCCTCACATTTGTGGGCTCATCCTCCATCAACTCAAGCTGATGGGCCAACTCTAATGTAGGAAGCTCAAGAGAGATAAACAATTTAGCTTCCCTTCCATACATAATAAAATATGGATAATTTATAATGGCATTTTTAGGAGAGACTCTATCAGTTCATAAGGCTATCCTAAGTTTGGTGTGTCATGTCATTTGATTCTCTTCCATGGTCCTCCTAATGATCCTTAACAAATTCTTATTTGTGGACTTTGATAACCTATTTCCTTGAGGATAGTATTTGGAAGAGGTTCTGAGGTAGATGCCCAATTTGAGATCCCACTCACTTGTCTTCATACTAAGTAATGCCAATGTATTATCTAAAACTATGGTTGTTGGGACACCAAATCTAGTCACAAGGTTGTCATAGAAATCCAAAAATACACCTTCACTACCCTCCTTCAAAGTAATGGCTTCCACCCACTTGGTGAATTAGTTATTTGTAGTGATCACCCATTTAATCCCTACACTTTATGGTGGATTAATCATCCCTATGAATTCTAACCCCCATTACATGAAGGGTTACTCCAACTGAATAGGATTGAGTGGAAGGGCTGCTAGTTTCTATTTTCCTACAAAGAGGGCACACTTTTTCCATTTTATAACCCATGCATGAGCATCCTTGAAAATGTTGGGCCAATAATAACTATCCCCCATTACCTTTATTGTAATGGTTCTAGGTGCAAAATTGCCTCATATAGGTCCATCATGGAACTGCTCTAAGATATTGGTCACTTGGTCATCATCTATGCACTTAAAGAGTACCTCATTGAGGTCCTTTATAAAAATAAAACCATCAACTAAAGCATAAGGTATAAATTAAATCCTAAAATACCTTATTTTGGCTCTATCCAAACCTTGGGGGCATTATGCTATTATAAATAAGTGAGTCATGTCTTGAAGCTAGCTTTCTTAAAGTGGAGGTGCACCTACTTGTGAGTTGTCTTGGGTCACTAACAACTTCTTTATTTTCCTAGAGGTCATTTACCATGTTCTCACACAAGCCCTTACATCTGAATATCTTGGTGACCTTCATGTCGATGTCATATTCCATGACCTTGGTGATCTATCCTACTCTCTTTTTACTCAAATCCTTGTTAAGGAAAAAGTCCCTAACCCTAGGGTGAGACATCATAAGATGAATCCTATTATTGGAGAACATGGGTCTAAACTTCTTGAGACTGCTCAAGGCTACACGAACTTATTTTTCAATGAAAGTGTACCTCACCTCATATCCTTCTAGACTTTTAATAAAAAATGTAATTGGTTTCTCTATACTTTTACCATTCTTCTACTTCAGCATAGTTGATATGTCATCAACATTGGAAAAGGTGTAGAAGATGAAGTCCTTGGAGAAATTAGGATTTATGAGTGAGGGGGCTTGGGAACTGGCCTACTTTATGGATTTAAAAGCTACCTTACCTTCATTCGACCAAACAAACTCTTATCTTTTCTTTAGCATGGTGGTGATAGGTTTGACTAGGTTTTCAAAACTAGGTATAAACCTTCTCATGAAGGTAATCTTCCTAAGGAAGTTTTGTATACCTTTCTTATGATTTGAAAATGATAAGATAACACTGAATCTATCAAGTTTAATTGATAAACCTTATTTTGAAATAATGTGACCTAACAACTTACCTTCATGCATAAAGAACACACATTTCTTAGGATTTAAAGAGATCCCATACTCTCTGCATCTCTAGAAAATCAGCCTCAAATGGTCTATGTGTGTGCTAGCTTTCTTGGAGAAGATTGTGATGTCATCCAAGTAGGCCAATACCATTTGATTTAGCATCCCTTAGAAGGCCATGTCCATTAATATTTTAAAGGTTTCCCTAGCATTGGACAATCTAAAAATCATCTTCTAGTAAGTAAATGTGCCCCACTTGGTGGTGAAGGTAGTCTTATACTAGTCTTCCTCTCTCACTAGCACTTGGTTATACCCTAAATACCCTCCAAGAAAGAGAAGCATTTTGAACTAGAAACTACTTGAAGGATTTACTCCATAGATGGTAGAGGGTAGTGATCCTTCAAAAAGATGTTATCAAGATCCCTGAAGTCTACACAACATAATTTCCCCATTTTTTTTCTTGATATGTACTAGATTAGATACCCATGAGGAATGCTTAATTGGGAAGATGATCCTAGATTAAATAATCTTGGTCAATTCCTTTCTCATGAGCTCTTCAATCTTGGGGTTTATGGGCCTCTACTTCTACCTAATAGGCTTGGCATTAGCATCTAGATCTATAGTGTGTTGGGCCAATTTAGGATCAAATCCCCTTAGGTCACTATATTACCAAGCAAATATGTATGTATATTCCTTAGAAATCTCTATGAAAGTATGCCTTTTAGATTTAGTCCTTACCTTTCCAATCCTAAGGAGCTTGTTTTCAAAGATAATAACTCTCTCATAGTTCTCTTCATTAGTTTACCTCACTTCTTTATCCTTCCTCATATGGTTCCCTTCATGAAAAAGACGTTCTATGGTGACTAGTGTAGACACCAAAATTACATCACACACATGTGTGTAACTCCCTATGTCAAAACCCCCCTAAGCCCATTTTAATAATAATAATAATAATAATAATAATAATAATTAATCTCCCTAACCCATACTTTTACCCCTCACACATTTAATTAATTTAAAATAATTAATTAAGTTAATAAAAAACCCCTATTACCACCTTACCTGGCCACCTCACCTTACGACTAATTCTCCCTTGATGAGTCACCTCAAAACCTGGTCTCCTCATCCTAACTACCCAAGAATTATTTCCACTTCCAAACTAAATTCCTAAACAACTACTTCCTAACCTCTTATTTTTACCATTTTATAATGGGTGTCACACTTGGCACACACAATAACAGAAAATAGGCCAAGAACAGAAAGGTTTACCTATTCAAAGGAAATCAACATTGGTCAACCCATGGCTGATGTCAGTGGGATCTCCACCAACATCAATGAAATCACTAAAATTAGTAATATAAGCCAAAATATAACTTGTAATTTAGGTTAGTAAAAATTAAGAAAATCAATTCTTACTCTCATTCAGGCTCTTAGCATTCTATATTTTGATATCTAGTCTTGCAATCACTCTACATAAGTCAATCACCATCAGCAACTGAAATCTTAAGGACCAACAACATTTTCTTGTTCTATCTATTCAAGCATTTAGGTTTAGACTCCCAGACAAAAACCATAAACGTAGCACTTATCATTTAGCAATGACCATAGCTAAGTATATCACTAATATTGTTGGTCATTTAAATATTTATTCTTCCATTTCTTTATATCTACCTTGCACTGCTTTATGCACTTCTAATCATTCCCTCGTGAAGGAGTTACAAAGCTTCCTTTCTTATTTCTCCTTATATGCATACAAAACCTCTAACCAAACTTAACCAAGCCATATACTCCCTCTCTTAACTCTCTCAATCTCTCTGACCTGATCTAAAACCATTTCTTAGACCCAAAAAAACCTTTTACAACCTCTTAGATAATTATTGCCCCTACCGACCTCATCAACCTAACTGACATCGATCAGCTCACTACTGACCTCAATAGCCTAACTAATATCTATCACACTCCTACTAATGTTAGAAATTATAAATTCCCTAGCATCTTCAAAACCTACCTAGATAACTTCTAAAACACTAACAAAGCACCTCACCTGCACCCTATCACTCTCTACTACATATAAGTTATTAAAAATGGTAAGTTTATCTCTCTTTTACTCTCTATTTACCTCTCTTTCAATTATTTATTATTCTTTTCCCTCTCAAAAGTGTATTGTCATCTCTAGGGAAGTTTCACACTTCCTAGAACAAGCGCGTAGCTTGGCAGCCCACTCATTTATCTGTTAACAAATATCTTGTGGTAGTGTTTTCTTATTTGTAGGTAGTCCTCCCTAGCCAAAGAGGAGTTCTCAAAAATTTTGGATATGACATGCAAACCAAATCTAGGTTCATTCTAATCACTTATCCCCATCCTTCTCTCTATTTTCCTTTAGACTTAAAATAGACAAAATTTAGTGAAACATTTCTGGCATGCCTGATGGGACCTTGGAGTTTTCCTTGAGTTCATTTATTGTTTTAAACATTTATATAGGTGCATTATAGTGAAAATTTCATTTATTGCACTTTTTCCTTCTTTTTTTCTTTAAAATGAAAAATTCAATATCTTATTTCTCTGTTTAAAAGGCATCAAAACTGAAATCTTCTTTCTTTTCTCCTTGCCTCTAAAAACAATTTATCATTTTATTTTTAAAAAAAAAGAGAAAACCACTTATTTACTTCCTCTTGCATGCACATTAGGATAGTGAAATTCATATTCTAATCCTATGTCCTCTCTATTTTCATTTGAATCTAAACATTTCAAGATTTGGGTTTAAAACTTACTGCATTTCATAGTTTGCTTATTGCATATTAACTCACCTAGTTAATTACAAGCATTTTGAATAAATATTAGTACACCTATGTTACACAACCAAATCACATTCACATAAAGATGCATCTAAACTCACCTGAGAAAAGGCCCATCTAGATTTCATCACCTAGTAGATCACCTTACCCTACCAAGTTATCCTACTTGGATTTCACCACTAAGGGGAGAACCCACTCCATTCTCTGGTAGAGTATAATCTCTAGACAGAAGGTATATTTTGACTAAGTGGCTTGGCTCAGCTCTAGGTTTGTGAAGTGCAGAGAGCAAGCTCCTATAACAAGCCACGTACCTAGTCTATCAAAAAATTTCTCTTGAGCACCGAAACAAACCTGAAACCATCTCTAGATTTCTTTTTAGTACCTTTTATAACCAAATTCTCTTCCCACTATTTGATTAAGGCATAAGCCAACATGAGACTAAAAATTAATCTCTAGGACTTAATATTTGCTAGATGCATGTTCTTTTTTTGCTTTTTAATTGCCTTTTATATTTTTGAGTTGGTAAGGATGATTTTTTATTGATTCACAAAATCAATACTATTTCTAAAACTTAGTTTGTATAACCTATTATCTCAGGTTTTCTGAGTGTCATTCCTTCTTACACAAACCTTTTACATCCACTATCTTACCTATTTTTAGCCTCTAATTTCTTATAACATCAGATTTTCTATTTCCCAAGATTTTACAATGATCGACATTAGTTAGTACTACCGATATCGACAAAATTTACCTACCAACATCAATTGTTCCACCAATGTCAGTGAACTTTTCCTACCGATATCGGTCATCCCTACTAATGTCAGTGACTGTGTAATTTCATCTACTCAAAACAAAAAGCTAAAATAACCCATTTTCCTCTACTCAAACTTAATTTTTCTTTATTCTATTTTAAATACAAGGTAGTAAGACTATTTAAACAACCTCTTACATGGTATTGACATGATCTCAAGCCAAAATTATTGCTGATTATGTAAGATGGAAACCACTTCCACCTTCCCCTTTTACTTTTGATTCTATCATGGAACATACTTCAGATGCATAACATACTCCCAGCCCTAACAAAATTCCCATTGTGCCCGAGGGACATCAAGATTTTGCTAAATTTCTTGATCATAATGTAGTAGCCCTTTAGCATTACCTTGCTATGAGTCAAACCCATAATTATGTGGGTGACCTAATCTATGGTATGCCAACCTCTTTGATGGAGACAACCTCAATTTCAGTTGCATCTAGTGTTTTTCCCATGATTACCCAAATAATAACTTTGATAAGTAACCCAGATATAAATAATGTCCAAAATGTGGCATCTCTAACTGCCCAATCCCACCTAAACATTGGTGTAACTTTCCTACTTTCACAACCACAACCAGTTCAACCAAGTCACACCCCATTCCAAATTTTAGTGGTACGTATTCCATCTACCCTCACACCCATAATTACCTGAGTTACAACTCACCCTTCATCTAGTCTAACCATGCCAATAATTCAACTTGCAGTAATAAGAACCAACCAAATAATAGTCCCCAACCCAATGGGATAAGTCCCTTTTCTTTTTACACCTCAACCTATGGCTCATTATCCTTATGTTACCCTGACACAACCTCAACAAGATATGTCATACTCTCCCTCTGCTTCTTATCAGTTTCCTTATAACTTAGGAGGAATCCCCCAAACTAATCCCCCTCCAAACCTCATTAAGATGCTAATGGACAAGATGTCTAACCTAGAGACATCCATTTTTGGTTTAAAAAATGTACTATCTTATGATCAGATATGCAATGAACCAGTCCATCCTTTTGTGCCTATTCACCCTTATCCAAGCCAATGGGAACTCCCTAAATTTACTAATTTATAGAGTAAAGAGGACCCACAATAGCACTTGTGAGCATTTAGACATGCTTGTTATTTAATAGGACATGATGATGCATTACTACTTTGCACTTTCCCTATGTCTCTTTTAGGTGTTGCCTTGGATTGGTATAGCTCTCTACCTCAAAATTCTCTTTTCTCATTTACTCAACTTGCAAAAATATTCCTAGAACATTTCTCTATTAACATTTCTAAGAATGTTTCTATAATAAACCTTTATTATATCAGACAATTTGATGATGAGTCTATTGTTGAATTTATCTCTCATTGGAGAAGCTTAATCAATCAACTCTCCTTCTCCTTACCCCAACCTAATCTTATTGAGCTTTTCCAAAGGGCATGTGCTAAGTACATCTCATCCACAATCTAGGTACAAACTTTATACACATTTGATGAATCTCTTATCATGGCATAGAAACTTGAGGTTCATGTTATTGATGAAGGCAAAGTCACGTTGCACAGTAAAAATACTAATACTAAGATAAATGGCTCCTCCTTTAAAAATTCACCCTCTAACCAAAAGGCTAAAGGATCTGCCAACATAGTGGTCATTAATCCAACCTCTTCCACAACCAAAAACTAATCAAATTCTTTGACTTCTCAAAATTTGACCAAGTAATTCCAACAATGATATGAACAAAGACAATACACTCCCATTAAGGAATCATATACATCTATTTTGGAGAAACTATTGCAACAAGGTGTCATAACCCTTCCTTAGATTAAACCTCCTATACAGTTTGACCCTTCTCATCCTATCCTAACCTAGTATAAGAAGATGATTCTTTTGATTATCATCAAGTTAAAATTCATAACTCTAATAATTGTAAGATGCTCAAGAACATTATTCAAGATATGCTTGATAGAGGTGAGCTTGTCTTAGATAATCCTAACGCACCTCCTAATCAAAGTATGGATGTGTTAAAACACCCCATTCCTAACCATTCACCAAATCAAAATATTTTCTAGTCCATAACTAACTCAGGTAATCATAATATCCACCTTCAGTTTAAACTCCCCCTCAATAGGAGAAACCTATTTCATTGACTCCTCCCCCACATTCAGTGGCGCCTATTTTTCCCATTCTTTCTCATCAAGTAGAAGATCCTATTTCACCCATTTCACTCCCTTGAGAGGAAGAGCCTCTTTTCCACTCCTTTTTACACTTGAGGAGCCTATAATCCTAATTCCCTTTGCATGAATATTAAATATCCTCTTACTACTTGAAGACCACACCTTACTTATTCGTCAACCACATATTGAAGGGAAAATCATTCCTATATTATACCCTCTTGAGGAACCTTATTCCCCTACCGCTCCTCCACCTATAGAGATTGGTACCCCACCCACTTCACCTTTGCACATAGAATAGTCCATATCATCTACTTTCATAATAGATGAGAGACCTATTTTGCCTACTCTAATTGCACCACTCTTACCCTTTCTTTTACTTATGGAGGATCATAATTTACCCATGCCTCACCCACATTTTGAGGGAGCCATAATACCTATGCTTTACCCTCTTGAGTAACCTACTTTGCCTACCTCCCCTCCACCCATGGCAGATCAAGTCTCTTCTCCCGTCTCTATTAAATAATACCCCATTACATTTCTTTCTCATCTTTGGCCTGAAGTAGTATAAACCAAAAATTTCCCTCTTTTACAAACACTGTAGCTTTCTAAAGACACAACCATAATACCTATGTTAACTTCATCAAAAACTTTCTCACATTTAGTGAAAAGTCTAGAATTTCTTGACTCCATGAAGCTTGACCATGTGGCATTTTGGGACCGGCTTAAAACTCCATATCCAACACAATGAATGTCAACCTTTACCACCAATCCCCTTACTACACTTTACCCTAAGGTCTTTGACAAAGATAGAGTTTCTTCACCCAAACCACTAGAAGTTCAACCATCTATGTTAGAACCCTCACCCTCACATGAATCTATTACATTAAATCATATCAAACACTTGGGTGTATGCCCTATTTCTAATTTAATTCATCCATAGGTGAAATTAGATTTATCTCCTCAACCACGAGTTGGAGTTTCTCACCCTAGAGTATAGAAGAATGTTAAGCCTTCTAGATCTCATTGACCCTATCTTTAACCCTCAACTTTATCATCTATTTTGGGACCGCACCCTTCTACTTTAGTTGGAATATTATCTAACTAAGCCAAACAAAAGATTAATCTACCTCCACTCCTACCTTTTCCATCTGGTAGACCTATCACATTTGATTCTAAGAAAGTGATATCAAAACATGTAACTCTACCATATCTAAATAAGAAACCATGTAAAATTACATTTCTAACACCAAGACAAAAGAAAGTGGCTACTCATATTAGTATAACAAACATGAGCCAACTTGTAAGCTCCCAAATATTTTCCTTACATTAGTTATTGCAATCTTCCATAATAAATATTCCTCCCATTAAGCTCTATAGTCCTCTTGGAAAAAATCCATCTTGGTTTGATGATACACAAGTGTGTTAATATCATCATTCACCTGGACATGATATCAAGAATTATAAAGCCCTCACAGTGGTTATTTAGCAATACTTCGATGTTGACACCCCTTTTGATGACACTACCATTAAAATTCATGTTATTCCACCTTTGGCATCTACAGTGCCTCCTACTATTCCATTGAAATTCAAACCCAAAGATGTCAATGTAACCCCTTTACCACCACCTTCACTAACTTTTCAAATAAACATAGTTAATGTGGCCACAAGGTCACAAAACCAAAAGGATAAAGCTAAGGAAAGGGTCACTACACCTTGGAACTATCTCTTCACCAAAGACACTCCCCCTACTAATCCTAAGATTTCCATCTTGGGTGTTCCTAAAACAAGATCTTTAGACATTATTCAAAGCTCAATGGTGAAGCAACTTCACCGAACCTCTGTAAAGATGTCTTTGTATGAGTTGATCCAAAGATCATCTTAACACTGTCAAGATTTTTCTAGTGCTATGTAAGAAATTAAGGTACAATTGGATGACCCCCAACCTCTTACAGCTTTGGTCAGCTCCCTTAATTCCATCTCCTTGAATTATTTTAGTAATTCAAAAATTCCACTTCAACACCCTAAAGATCAAGATTTTACCCTTTTTAGTACCACATATATTGATCAAACTCATATCAAGAGAGTTATGATCAATGGAGGAGCTAGTATTAATATTATTTCCACCCATGCCTACAAACAACTAGCCCTTCTAGATAATTGCATGTCTCAAATTGATACAATACTCTATTCCTTTAATGACACTACAACTACTATGATGAGCACTATTGTCTTACATATTTGTGTAGGTCCCTGCACAATTATTGAGCTCTTCTATGTTGTGGAAGGAGAGTTCCAATATAACATACTTATTGGATGACCTTAGATACATGCTATGGCATGTGTATCCTAGACATTGCACTATTATGTCAAGTTTGAGCATGATGGACAAGTACATGTTATACCTGATGACCTACCTCCATTTGAAACATGTAATATGACCTATAGTCCCAATGATGTTTTCATCCTATTTAAAACATCATATTCCTCACATGATTCTTCTAAAGCTTCCACAAGCTCCACTCATGCGGTTACACAAATACCAACAACACAAATTCTTGATAAAGATTCCATGGAGGCCTTTCAACGTTTGTCACTTGGTGAATATCATTTAGTAATACTTGACATGTTATATACTCCACAAGAATATGGAAGGCTTCACATGTACCCAAATTATGATCCCTGTATTGGGATGGTCATCCCTTATGGGACCCCTAACCTTTGAACCAATTTCACATATGGGGGAATTAATCAAGCTCCCACTATCAACAATCCATATTCTTCACCACAACCATTTACCTGTGACTTCTCTTTCTTGAATAACCTTAGATTTTCTCACACCTACCTATATAGGTGTGCCTAAAAAGGATTTGGTTTGGGATGTTAAGAACAAGGTGTTAATACACCTATTGAATATCCTATTAGCAACACCATTGAAAATTACAAAAAGAGGCATGGGGTGGGCTATGATGAACCAAATAAACTCACTAAAACCTCCCATGACCCAATTGTCAAAGAACCAACCTCTCCTTCTCCACCTTATTCTCCACCATCACCCATAAAATCAGAGGTATCTATACCTCTTATTTTTTTTCCAATAAATTCCATCCATTTGGGGCCTCTCACCTATCATCAGGGTAAGGAAACAAGTTCCCTTCCTCTCGTTCATCCTGACATAATTGATGAGCATTCTCCCACTATTAACGTTATCCAATGTCAAGATGATGACACAATTCTCACCTACATGGGTGTGGATGATGCTTATATCTAACAATCACTCCCATTTGAAATCCAAGTTATGTTAAATGAATCAACCATTGACATCAACCTACCCTCCCATGATAACCCTCACATCCTCAATATTGGCCAATCTTTAGATTCCTCTAAGCAAGCTAATTATGCCACATTTCTTAATGAATATAACAAAAACTTAACTTGGTGTTATAATGACATGCTTGGTATTGACCCTTCTATCATCACCCATAACATTGTGACTAATCAAGATGCTAAACTTATTAAGTACAAGCTTCACAAAATACATCCTCGTATCACTCTCCTTGTCAAAGAAGAGCTCCAACACCTTTTTGTTAACTTTATCCAACCCTGGTATCACTCTCCTTGTAAAACAAGAGCTCTAACACCTTCTTTCTATTAAATTTATCCAACCCATCGACTACCCACAATGGATTTATGGTATTTTTCCTATCATGATTTAAATCTCATTTATTTAAAAGATGATTTTCCATTACCTAGTATCGACCAACTTGTTGAGCTAACAGTCAGCCATGAGATGCTATCACTTATGGATGGATTCTCTGGATATAATCAAATCTTGGTTGCTCTTGAGGATCAATACAAGACCACCTTTATTACTCCATTGGGGACTTTCTATTATCAGGGCATGCCTTTTGGCCTAAAAAACATTGGTGCAACTTACCAACATACCATGACCTACATTTTCCATGATATCCTACACAAAATTATGGAGGATTATGTGGATGAATTAATCTACAAGTCTAAAATTCATCAAGAACACTTGACAATCCTCAAACCCATATTCACTCATCTTTTCCAATATAAAATTTGACTAAACCCAAAGAAATGTGTCTTTAGTGTTTTTTTTGGTAAACTCATAGGTTTTATCATTTATTGCTATAGTATCGAGGTCGATCCTGCTAAGGTTAGAGAAATCCTAGAGATGCCCCCACTTATTAATATCAAAAAAAATTGTAGCCTACAAGGAAAAATTCAATCAATTCGATGCTTCATTTCCTAGTTGTTCGATCACTTCCAACCCTTTCACCATATCCTCAATAAGGATGTCTCCTTTTAATGGAATATAGATTGCTAGAAAGCCTTTGATGCACGTAAAAATACCTCCTTTCCCCACTAATTCATATTCCACCTAAGAAAAATCAACCTTTTTATCTATACATCTCCATAACTAACCATTCTCTAGGTGATATGATTGCATATCGAGTTGACCAACATCGAGAGTAGGTGGTTTATTACATAATATGTACACATACTGATTATGAGACTTGATATACCCATACAAAAAAACTTTTCCTTGCATTAGTATTTTCTACCTCTAAGCTTCACCATTATCTCCTAAATCATAAAACTTATGTGTTTCACCCATATTGATCCTCTCATATACATACATTCTAAACCATATCACAACCAATGTGTAGCCTGGTGGCTCATGCTTCTTACTAAATTTGACCTAGAGTTTATTCAAAAAAATCTATTAAAGGTCAAACAATCACTGTCTAGTTAGCTATTGCCCCTTTACCTGACAACCAACCTTCAAACCTTGAATTCCCTGATGAATTTATTATAACACTCTCCACTTATGACATCTCCTATCAAATGATGATGTTATTTGATGGATCTAAATGTCAACATGGTGGGGGTATGGGGGTTATACTTCTTCTTCTAGATGATGAGCCCATGTCTTTATCATTTAAACTAGATTTTGAATGCACTAACAATATGGCTGAATATGAGGCTTTGATTCTTGGACTTCAAATACCTCTCTTATTGGGTATCAAATCCATAACCATTGTTTATGATTCTCAGCTAGTGGTTAACCAAGTTAATGGTTCCTACTTATGCAAAAATTAAATCATGTAGTGATATAAATATCATGTAGATACACTCTTGGGATCATTTGAATCTTATCTCTTATAAACTATTCCTTGATCTACAAACAAGTTTTCTGACATAATGGCTTCACTTACTTCACACATACCCTCTTCATCCTCCTCTTCAAGAATCTATGTCACCATGCATTGCTTAACATTACCCTCCTATGTCTCAGCTAACATCCTCTTTGTCAAAAATGTAACAACCAACCCATAAAACTTATGTTACAAACAACTCATGGATTATCTTTCCCTATCTATTACCCCTCCTAATATTTCTAATAATGGGAAATGGACCTTCATAAAACATGTTTCTCATTACACTATACTAGGGGGACTTCTCTACAAGTAAACTTTTGATGGTCTTCTCCTTAGATGCCTATATAGTACTGAGACTCCCTTTGGCATTAAGGAAGTCCATAATAGGATTTGTGGTGGGAATTTTAATGGTCACATAGTTTCTAAATGTATTCTTCAACTTGGCTATTATTGGTCCACACTTCATCAAGATTGTACTAACAACATTCGACATTGCATCAAGTGTCAACAACACACTAACCTCATTCACATTCCTAGTCATTAATTGTAAGTTGCCAAAGACTTTTGGCCCTTCTCCTAATGGGGATTAGATGTAATTAGAGAGATTATCCCTCATTTATGACTCCATCATCACTCTATCATTCCTACCACTAAATACTTCACCAAGTGGGTCAAGGCCATCCCTCTCATCTCCATTAAAGTTGATAAAATTATTGACTTCATTAACCAACACATCATCTATCATTTTGGTGTACCTCACAAGATTATAACTGATAATGGAAAGTCTTTTAAAAACTAGACTATTCAAGGTCTTTGTGATACATTTGGAATCAAATTAAGTTTATCATCACCATACTATCCCTAAGATAATAGATAGGCAAAATCTTCTAACAAAACTTTGACCAAGATTCTCATGAAGGTAGTCAATGATACATGCAAGGATTGGCACAAATAGATTCATTTTACTTTATGGGCTTATCACACTAGCATTCAAACCCCTATAAGTGCTACACCTTTTTCATTGGTATATGGGATGGAGGTTGTTTTGCCTCTTAAGGTCCAGATTCCTTCTCTTTGCATTTCTCTACATAACATACTAACAATGATTTTTGCCAAGAAAATTTGGCCCAACTTGAAATGCTTGATGAACTCCATCTCATAGCCCTCAACCACCTCCAAATCTATCAAGAGTGTATCAAATTTGCTTATAACAAAAACCTCAAAGAGCGAGATTTCAATATAGGAGATCTTGTCTTAAAAGAAAATCAACATGTGATGAACATGGAGAAAAGCAAATGAGGTAAATTTGCTCCTAACTGGCTTGAACTTTATATCATAACTCGCAAGTATGGTTTAGGAACTTATCACTTGTCTTCTCTTGAAGGAAGGCTAGAACCTGAGCCTTTAAATGCCTTACACTTATGACCATTCTTTTTTTAAACAAGCATTACTTTACTTTATGTTTAACTTGAGCTCATCCCTTGAGCATCCATATTACATTCATTTCCCATCCTCTTCACCCTTACTTATATACACTTATATAAATTACATAGTGGTATGGTTTTATCATCATAGTGGAAAACTCCTAAGCATCTATAGTCTTTTCCATGCCTAAAAGCAAAAAAAAGGGATATTTGAAAAGGTTTTAAAATCTTAGGTCATGTTTTTCAATGTAGATTGCTCCCTTGAAGTACAACTACATAACTTCCCTTTTCTATTATCAATAGATTACTCCCTTGAAGGACAACTATTTAAAATTAAAACAAATGCTTATACCACTCCCTTGAAGGATGGCTAAGCCAATATTTGGTCTTAAAGGGAAAAAAAATACAAAGGGCTCTTCACCTCTTTGCACGACCTTAACCTATACAAAATCCCATTGTAGGCTTCTTGTATTGATCAGCTTACATAGACAAAAAAAAAGACTCTAAGTCATGGACTTGCCTATATTAGCTCTCGGGTCACCCACAAAAAGGACATATCATTTTTACTTGGTAGGTTATGCTATCTAAACATTTTCCCTCATTCTACCCATTTTCCCTCATTCTACCCATTTTACTCTCATACTCTTTCAAGGGACTATGAAGCTCACTTAACATGAGGTAAACATGACGCTTATCTAACAAACACAATGGTTCAAAGATATAATGCATGAAAGAGGCTCATTTTCTTGAGCCTATTTATGTGCTAAATTATGGTCTTTGCCAATGCACAAGCATTCTACCTTTTTATTTTTTCATTCACATCACATGTTGATATCTCTATTTGAGTTGAAAAAACAATGTCATACCAACATTAGCCTAATCAACCTATTTATTTTATGCATACACCATCACACATATGGAAAAATGCTGAAATAAATTAACCAACTCAATCTAATCATTTTAAGTATACACCATCACAAATATGGAAAAATGCTAAAGATGAAGCTAACCAATCAAATACAAATATACCATCACATAAATGGGAAAGGCTAGTCTAACATCAAATAACATGATCAACATTAACATCCAAATTAACATAGCAATAAATAAACATCATCCATATCAACATTATAATCATAAGCAATGCATCTCAAATAAACACATGGCAATGAATAAACATATCATATATAAATATGTGATCAAATACATGTTTATCATCTACATCATGAAAACATCATAAATCTCTCTCAAAATGTGCATCTCACATCTTCAACTCACATGCTGGTATACATGTAACATAGATAAACAAAAACTGGTAAATGTTGATACTCAGGGTCCTCAAGGCTCTCCCTGAGGTCGTGAGGATGCAGTATCATCACCACTCTCTATCCATCTATGTTGATGTGAGCTATAAACTATCACATGTGACATTGACCTCTCCTAATCTCTAAACTTTGAATATCTTTGTATCTACAGGGACTCTCTAATCTCCCTCTCCTAGTAAGTAATCTCATATAATGTAATCAAATACCTCACCATTGATACAATCTATGGAGGACCCATGATACCTACTGATGGCCTAGCCTGTACTAGTCCCTATGGTGGTGGTGGAAGAGGAGGAGTGGCCTAGCTTGCTGCTCTCAGACTGTCTCTCTTTGTTGTCACTATAGTCACCTGACCCTGTAAAATGACCACCTAGCCCTGTAGTGTTATAACTTAACCCTATAGAACCCCAATTTGACCCTATAACATCACCACCTACCCTTATAAGGCTACAACCTCTACCTAAGTAGTATCTTGAGCTTCCACCATTGTATCCTAAGTATGTACTACTATATCTCATGCTTATAGTGTTACATCCCTCTCCCTGACTAACCCCTATATGTCTACTAGTGGCCTCTTAACCTCCACTACCAGATGCAACCCTACCCACTAAGTTGTCTAGGTAGTTTTACACCCTGGGTCCATAACACTTGACCCTACTAGCAAATCCTCAAAATCTATCCCATCAGTCTCCTAGGGTAATGGTAAAGGTGCCTCTATTTCACCCCTCCTATATTGAGGGAAGGCAGGTAAAATATCTTGTAATAGCCCAAACTATCTCCTAACCTATGCCATGGGTACCATCTCCAACTCATCATCCCATCTCCCCTTGACCCATAATGAGCTCTATAACCCAATAAGTTGCTCTACTTACCCTCTAAAAAATAGATATGTCAGATATGATCTCCACGTGATATCTATAAAGATCAAGCCCTCGATCATACACCTATAATAGGGAATGTCTCACATGACACCATTCACTCAGGTATATGCCATACTATCTCTCCACCATCTAAATACAACCTTGAAGTTAGCCAAGATAGTGGTAGGTAACCCTAGTGGTCATGTCACCATGATGTGCTCATATGTCTAATAGTGTAGGAGATAGTAAACAAATAAACTATATCACTGACATAGCCTCAAACTCCATAACTCTCTATATAACTATGCTAAAAATACTAGACCCTAGGCAAAAATAGTCCACTATTCTATCATCTACGTAAGCACATTGGTCAAAGTAATCAAAAATCTCCCTCTATCTGCATTGATTAATGCATAAACCATGATCTTGATCATCATCAAGATGCTCAGACAATGTTACTCCTCATCAACCATGTAGCGTGGCTCATATGTAAAACTTGTAGAGTAGTAGGTCACTTCACTGACATGCTCCCCATATAAATTGACCATATGTATATCATGCTCCTCTCTTAAGCATGAAAAAAGCTCCTCACCCTAGAGTGGTAGCTATAGAATCCTATAGACATCCTTCTATGTGACTGTCAACTGTCTGATTGGTAGATGGAATGTGTTGGTGGTATGATCCCACCTCTTAATTAATGATATCATCAGAGACACATCTTATGTGACATGAGAGTACCATCACACTCCTCCTAAACTAATAGCCACCATATGATCCAACTCATCTAGAGTAACATCTCTCCTCATACGTGTCAATAACCTTGGTATCTAGTCTCATAGTGCAAGCTCCATACTTGCCTACATCCATACATAAATGAATCAAGTCACATCCCTTTTAATCTAATCCCTCACCACCCTTTTCCCTTCTCATTGGGAGAACTACATTAGTCTAAGGCCCTAAACTGGGCTATGTAGATATCACTCAGTCAACATGGGGTCTTTTAAGGTTAGCTCAGCCATAAACCCACCTTACTAACTACCCTAGGTTTCACTACCTCTCTCTCTACCCTTGTCTTACCCACCTATTCCAACTCTAGGCCTCACTACCTATATTCTTGACCCTTAACACTATGACCTATCTTTTAAAAAAACCTAGACCTCTCACCTTACCATTTTCCCTAACACACACCTTTTTAGACCTTTTTCTTAGGTTTTGGGAGAACTATATTGGCCTAAGGCCCTAAACCAGGCTATGTAGGAAATGCTTAGATGATATAGGGGTTTTTTGAGGCTAGTTTGACCATTAAAATAGTTAACTACTCCCATTAGAGATCAAAAACTCACCATTTCTCTTTTATTTACTTTTCAATAATAGCTAACATCAGCATTAATACCAACATCAATGCTTTATTAGCCTATGTAGCAGTCAATGTTGGTAGCACATTACTGACCTTAGTGCCATGTTAGTTGATGTTGATCAACCTCGATGCTATGTCAGTTGACATTAGTGAACTATCAGTTGACATTGATTGATCTCACTGATGTCAGTGACTGGTTCAGCCCTAGGGCCAAACAACCCAAACCCAACCTACCCATTTCCCCTATAAACTACCCCCAAATCACCCTAACTTATCCTACACCTACCCTAACCTATTTTATACCCCCCCCCAATCCTATTTTCTACAAATCTACCTCTCATTTAACCTAACACTTATAAAAACAAAATCAAAGTAGTTTGGGCTCTTACCTTATCTCATCATCTCTTCCTCATTGGCACTGCTAGTTCTTGTGGTCATGTGCCTCCTACTGGTTCTCCTCCTTACATTACCATCTCAAATTGCTCTCAAATTCCTATTTCTTCTCTCTAATCACAAAGTTACAAATGAGTTTGGTTGGCCACCAAACCCCCTTTTGTCATGTTTGGTCAGCCATCAACGTCAGTAATCTTGACCTAACTTGTCAATGTCAGTGCTTATGCTTATCAACATTAGTAATGTTTCCATAGTTATGTCAACATTAGCACTTTATCTTACTGATATCAGCATATATTTATGACATTGGCACCTTTCCAAGCATGTTTTCCAACACAAAAACACCAAACTTTTCACAACCTTACCCATACATTGGGGCAACTGGAGATCACATATATCTCCCCCAACCATGACAAAATGACAATAAGGATCACTCAAATCTTCATCTTTGATGACTATGCTTGAATATCATGAATATTTCCTTGATCATTGAAACTTTTACAATAGGTGTGCATTACTTGTCTTGAATGCTTAGCTTATTTTGCTATAGTTGACTATTATGCACCTATATGTATTTTAGGTGTTATTGGATGGAAACCAAGCCTATCCTATCACCTTCAACCCTTTTATGTTTCATAGGGGCACTTCCTACCTTATATACTCTGGACATATTAAAATTGAAGCATATAACTCTTATTTTTGTCATACAATTTGTCAGTACAAATTATAAGATAAAAAGGGCAAATGTAGACACTAAAATTACATCACACACAGGTGCATAACTCCCTGTGTCAAAACCCCCTAAGCCCATTTTAATAATAAAATTATTCTCCATAACCCACAATTTTACACCTCACACATTTAATTAATTTAAAATACTTAATTAAGTTAATTAAAAACCCCTATTACCACCTTAACTGGCCACCTCACTTTATGACTAATTCTCCCCTAATGAGTCACCTCAAGACCTGGTCTCCTCATCCTAACTACCTAATACTTATTCCCACTTCCAAACTAATTTCATAAATAACTACTTCCTTCCTAACCTCTTACTTTTACCATTTTATAATGGATGTCACACTTGGGATGCACAATAATAGAAAATAGGCCAACAATAGAAAGGTTTACCTATTCTAGGGCCACTGATGTCAGTCAACCCATAACCGAAGTCAGTGGGATCCCTAACGACATTAGTGGGATCACCAATGTTGATAATATAATCCAAACTCTAACCTATAATTTAGGTCAGCAAAAATTAATAAAATCAATTCTTACTCTCATTTTGGCTCTCAACATTCTATTTTTCAACATCCAAGATTACAATCACTCTACATAAGTCAATCACCATCAACAACTGAGCTCTTGAGGACCAATAACATTTTCTTGTTCTCTCTATTCAGGCATTTAGGTTTGGACTCTCAGATAGAAACCATCAACCTAACACTTATCATTTAGTGACCATCATAGCTAAGTATATCACTAATACTATAGGTCATTTAAATATTTATTCTTCTATTTCTTTATATCTACCCTACACTACTTGATACACTTCTGACCATTCCCCCATGAGGGAGTTACAAAGATTCCTTGCTTGTTTCTCCTTAGATGCATACCAAACCTTTTACTAGACTTAACCAAGCCATAAATCCCCTCTCCTAACTCTATTAATCTCTCTAACTTGATCCAAGCCATTTCTCAGACCCAAAAAAACATTTTATAACCTCTTAAAAAATTATTGCCCCTACTAACCTCAATAGCCTAACTAACATTGGTCACCTCACGAGTGACCTTGGTAGCCTAACCGATATGGTCATACTCCTATTGACATTGGTGACTATCAATTCCCTAACCTCTTCAAAACCTACCCAGATAAATTCTAAAACACTAACAAAGTACCTCACCTACACCCTACCACTCTCTACTATGTACAGGTTGTTAAAAATAGTAATTATATCTCTATTTTAATCTCTATTTACCTCTCTTTTAGTTATTTATTATTCTTTTGCCTCTCAAAAGTGGATTTTCATCTCTAGGAAAGTTTCACACTTCTTAGAATAAGCACATAGCTTGGCAACCCACTCATTTATCTACTAACAAACATCTTGTGGTAGTGTTTTCTTATTTGTAGGTAGTCCTCCCTAGCCAAAGATGAGTGCTCACAATTTTTGGATATGGCATGCAACCAAATATGGTTTCATTCTAATCACTTATCCCCATCCTTCTCTTTATTTTCCTTTAGAATTAAAATAGACAAAATTTAGTGAAACAACTAGCCCTTTAAAAATCTTATTGGACCTTAATTAAACAATCTGCTCCTCATACTGATACTACAATTTTCCTTGGTTGATGGAGGAGAACTTTGCTTCTTGCTACAAGAAACATGTAATCTATTCATCATTTTCAAAGAATAGCCAATGAGCTTTATTATCTAGCACTGATGGTCTTATTACCACTTTGACATGTGGTTATACCTTGGTCTTTTTCAATTCATAGGGGATGTCAAAATGAGCCCCCATAGATGTTAGTCTGTTAGCATGTTGATTTTTGCCTCTTGGCACTAATTAGATGTTGAAAGCCTTAAAGTCCTCAATTAGGTCCCACACTCTATGTTTTTAGGACTTCACTAAGGGATTCTTAGTGACATTTTAGCTTATGACTTGGTGCACAACTAATTCATTATCCCCATATACTTGAAATTGATTAATCTTTCTCTTACTAGCCCATTGAAGGCCATGGATAAGACCTTCATATTATGTTGCATTACAAGAGAATCTAAATTGGAACACATATGAAGAGAAGTACTTATAATTTCAATGGGATATTAGCATAACACTTACACCCACCCCATGCTTGCTCCTTGAACCATCAAATAATAAATTCTATAGACCACTAGGATCTCCTTGAGGCTTCATGGAGGATGGCATGGGCTATCTTTCTTCATGCAAACAATAGACACCCTAGTCCCTTTCTTCAACATCTTCTAAAGGATATACCAACTAGATTTCATTCCATAGTTCATCCAAGAACATGTCTGGTACCTCTTATGGATGAGTGTTCATCTCCTTCCCCATTGGAAATTCATCCTCATCAATGATGGTGCAATTAATGTTGACATTATCTAGTCCATAGGGCTCTATATGGAATTGTGTAATAGGTTTATATTTTATTGACACTTTGACCCCATACCTTGTCTTAAATTCCATATATGTGTTAGAGGTACAATCACTAAAAGGGGGTGAATCAGTGAGCCCAAATAATCCAACTTTAATTCTGATCTTTACAAACACTTAAATAGTTACCACAAGCATTCATGAAGCATATAGATCATTCATAGCAATGAGAAAGAGAGATAATGCAAGATCAATCACATAACACATGACATACATTAGAAACCATCTTGGGGAATAAAACCCACTGGAACCTGTAATTGGACTACTATCCTATAATAAAAAATAATAATTTAGACCAAAAAACTACTGATCAAGGAACTACCATTCCTAATTTTAGTGATACTACAATCCCATAAGGAGCTACCACACCTATCTAGATGAGCACCCACAATAAATAGAATTTTAGCAAGTTTCATCTTGTAAGGATAAAATAACCCTCTTATATGTTGATCACCCATAATAAAACATTTGAACACATCTACTCAACACTAATTAACTACCAATCTAATGGAGATATAAATTATATCAACTCTCTTCAACTATCCACACTCAATGCATCCAAATCCACTTTTCGACCACTCTACACTTTTCAATAACAACCCTATCACCACAACACTCCTTACTGATCAAAGCACATTACATACTTAAACCAACATACAAATATCAATTAGGACACATTACATATCCGAACTATCCCCACTCTTTAACCTTACTCATACTCAAACAACAAGAACACTATTTTTACAACATAATTATGACTAATAGATCATACTATAGACACTAAAAAACCACATACAATGGTTCTAAATGTCAAAACACCCTTGGATCAGATCATTACCCAACCTCTGACTGTAACCCTAAGTTAGTTTAGCTAAACTAACTCACTAGCATACCCTTTTTACCCAATTTGACCTTTGACACTCGATTGTTGATGGTCATTGTGACTATTGATGATAAGGTCCCCACCACATAACCACTCAAACTTGGTCTATGTGTACCCAAACACATCATAATTTAATTCATGTAGTGAGCTAACACATCAAGAATTAAATTTGTGTAATGTGTTTCACCCTTCATAGAACCTACACCTCTATCTCTTTTGCATATAAAAGAGAGGAACAAGAGGTGGAAAAAGTATCCAAGCATTCATTTATTTAGCAAGCAAGTTATCAACCAATAGTCATCAGGAGCTATCAAACTTCTTTGTAGGTTCTCCTTTCAGCAAGTCAGTAACCATGACAAAGTCCTAAACCTCTACCCAAATTATTCTTTAGGAAAAGTACTATTACTCTACCAAAATTGCTCTACCAAAATTACTCTAAGATCAACTACCAGTAACCAAACAACCAGCTAAGTATATTTATAGTTTTCAAGATTTGATTACTTAGTTTTTGAACCAAACCTTCTGCTTATTACCCCCTGAACCCCTTAACTCCAAACAAGCCTTTAACATCTAGATATATCCATTTTGAAACCTTTTTTTAAACACTCTATGAATCTATAACAACCATTGATGGTCACCCTAACTACTGATAGTCACCTTCAACCATCGATGATCACCCTGATCACTAATAGTCAATATGGTAGGAAATAGCAACAAGTTATTTCCACCCACCTTCCCTCAACCAAATTTTGCTTTCTATGTCCCTACTTGTTCATAGACCACACCTATTTTTTGAACCCAAACTCACCCATTTAACATTAGTGTTATCCTGCTACTTGCTTAATTAGTCTATTTCCTTTATCAAGCATTTATTTATTTTTGCATTCCCTTTCAATCTTTTCTATTATTTGATGCAAGTATTTCACCTTTATTTATTTCAAATTAACTATTTTAAAAGTGTGGATTGATAGCCTCCTAGTAATCTCATGTTCTTGGATCTAACTCATGATATAAATCCACCTTGTTATCCATCTAACAACCCCTTTGCATTGGTGATTTTTTATCTATAGGTCATTTTTATCAAGACAAATATGAGCTTTTCATAATCATCTAGATCATACACATATAAACAAATAGGTTCTTCTCTCAAACCCTTATTACTAGTTTCATATTTCTTATTTAATAAGAAAACATACTAAAATTGAGAGAAACATTATGGCATACCTGATGGGGCCATAATAATATCTAGGTGCCCTTTTCTTCCTTATTTTATGCTCATATAAAGAAACACAAATTTATTTTTGGTATAAAATAAACCTTGCATACATTGATTGCTTGCATTTTTATCTCACATAGTTAAAATTAAAGGCAAAGTAATTCAATTGTAGCTATACTTATTTATCACACACCATACAAAACCACTTAAGTTAATCAAAACATCATAATAATTTATATAAGGCCCAACTAGGGATTCATCTCCTAGCGGATAACTTTCACCCTTTATCTATCTTACTTGGAGGTCATTACCAAGGAGAGAACTAAAATTCATCTCTTTGGTTGAGTCTAAACTCTAAAAATTGGTATTTACTATATAATCACCTAATACCCTTATCATTATGGTCTGTGAAGTAAGGGGGTAGGCCCCAATACCAAGCCATATATTGATTTTC
The DNA here is from genome assembly GCA_037957365.1 of Torreya grandis. Lineage (NCBI taxonomy): Eukaryota > Viridiplantae > Streptophyta > Pinopsida > Cupressales > Taxaceae > Torreya > Torreya grandis. The sequence continues at coordinate 44,859 of JARHVA010006708.1, read as the reverse complement.
AACACAGAACCTTTTTGAGAGCCTTGAACACCTGAAACCAACCATAGACTTATTTTTTAGTACCTATCCTACAAACCAAGTTCTTTTTCACATTTTTCAACTAAGGCATAAGTCAAAAGTAAGATAAAATATATCCTAAGGTTTTAAACACACTTTAGTGAATGTTGTTGATTGCCTTGAGATATTTTTATTTTGTTTGCTTTGTGTTAGAGTTATGAGTTTTCCTTTATTTCTTTTTATTTCCTCATATGGTTTTTACTAGACAACAGTTGAGGAACCAAACTAACTAAGAGCCACCCTCCTCTTCTTACTCCATGGAATATACCTCAGATCTTGAGGGTTCTCTCCATCCTTCTACCCTGCTATCATGCCTCAAATAGTTTCCCAAGGTGATGTGGATTTTACCACTTTCCTTGATAACAATCCCATAGCCCTCAAACATTACATCAACACCATATCTCATTGTACCCCTACTTTGGTCCCACCTACAGATAAACCTTATGGGATACCTCCCCATCTTATGGTTGCCACTACCTCTATCTAACCTATGATCACTCAAACATCATTCTCCACCAATAATCCACCTATCACCTCCCCCCAAACTCAATCAAACAACATTAGAAATAACCAAACACCCCCTACACCAATGAATAACTCCTCCAACATAAGGATAACCCCAATATTTTTTACCCTTATTCCACCCACCATGGGGATACCTTCTACCTATATTTTCACTATTCCCTTAATCACTGCTAACCCACCAATCTCCACTCCACTTCAAAATGTGGTGCTTTCTATACCTTTTACCCTTCAAACTATTAGTACCAGAGTTACCACTCACCCCCAACCAACTAACCCATTCATATATCTAACCTAATACATATTAGTTACCCAATCTACCAATCCAATCATACCTCCCAACCAACCCACATCAACCCCTCAACAAATACCTATGACACCCTACCCACACTATGTTCCTAATCCACAATGATACAAAGTTCTATCCTCCACCCAAACTTTTGTGCCCATTAACCTTTATGTGGCATCATCCCAAGCCTTAATGACCACCTACCAACATGTGGCATCTTCTCAACCTTCTTCCAATTACCCATACATCACATCCACCTAACCCCAATAGAACTTACCAAATAATTACGGAACTACCCAACCCTAAACAGATTTGGTCAAAATGTTGATAGATAAAATGACCAACCTAGAGGCATCTATCTCTGAGGCTCACAACCTCTTGTCTTATGACAAAATCTATAATTAATGTATTCACCCATCTATCCCTATCCAACCTTACCCTCCTCAATGATAACTACCCAAATTTTCTAAGTTTTAAAGCAAGGAGGACCCCCAACAACACTTAAGAGTGTTTCAACATTCTTGCTACTTGATTACCTATGATGTTTCTCTTTTCCTTCGCACCTTTCCTATGTATTTATTTGGACCATCATTATATTAGTATAGTGATATCATGAAACACTCCATCTTTTCCTTTTCCCAATTCACCCAAATGTTTTTAGACCACTTCTCTATCAATATATCTAAGAAGGTCTCCATCACCGACATCTATCCCATTAGGCAATTTGATGATGAATTAATTATCAATTTCATATCTCGATGGAGATGTATTATCAACCAAATCTCTTTCTCCTTGCACCAACCCAAGTTGATTGAAAATTTCTCTTAGGCTTATGGAAAACATATTTACCCTACTCTACAGGTTTAAACCTTCAAAACATTTTATGAGGATTTCACCATGGCATGTAAACTAGAAATCAGAGCCATCGATGAGGGGAAGTTGAAACTAAGAAATAAAATCTCTAGATTCAAACCCAATGACCCTTCCTCATCCAAAACCATTAACCAATCTAGCTACCCTAACACCAAACCAAAGGTAACCATGAACACAATTATCTTTAAGACCACTCCACCTTTGGTTATCAACTAACCCAACCAAACCAACTCCTCTAACCCCTCCAATAAACAAACCCAAAATCAAAACCAAGCTACACCAAAATAATATACTTTTTTAGGAGAGTCATATGCTTTAGTTTTGGACAAGTTACTCAAATCCAACATCATACAACTTCCCCCTATCAAAACCTCCCCAAAAATTTGAAGCTTCTCACCATGTGCTTGGTTGGTATAATGAGAATGATCAATGTGATTTCCACCATGTCATTAGACATGACATTAGTAGGTGTAACACCTTAAAAATAATTGTCTAGAACTTGATTGATAAAGGATAATTTACATTGGACAATCCCAATTCATCCTTGAATTGGTCACTCAACATTTTTTGGTAACCATTTCCTAATCATGCCCCTTCTACCAACCATGATGACAACAACCCAGAATCATCTCAAACTCATGAGCTCCATATAATAAATGTAATTATCAATGAACCTATCATTAAAGGAATCACTACCTCAACTACCCCTCCCTCCTCTCCACTTATTGAAGTGGTGGAATCACCCTTCATTCCTTTGGACACCCAGGCAAAGGAAGCAACTACTTCATTTCCTTAATTTGATGAGGTAATAGACTTACCCACCTCTCCTTTGATATAAACACCAAATGAGGCAACAATTTCCATCACACCTTCCTCCCCCATCATGGAACCACCCACTCCCTCTTTAGAAAGCATTACACAAAGAGAGATTACTTTATCCAATCCTTCCATGGAGGAAACATCCTCCCAAATCTTGGAACCTTTCATCAATGAAAAAGTGAAGAAACCATACCCTTACCTTAACCAAAGGGAATAATATTTGAATCCAACACCCAAGGAACCAAAACCATTTACAAACCCTTCTCTAAACTGGTCAAAAGCCTAGAATTCTCCTATCAACTTGATTTGGATCAAACCATCTTTTAGCAACATCTTGGGCTCCCCTCTCAAAACAAACACAAACCTTCAACCTCAATTTCATCCACCATTAAACCTATCATAACCTTGATCCCTTCATTAAACACCTCTCCCTCCAAAATGATGGAATAACCATCCAACCCATCTCTATCATGAATCATCAAATCACCTTATACTTCGCTAATGAAACCTATCAATAACCTAGGGGTACTTTCTACTCTTAGCTTTATCCATAAATCTTCAAAGTTAGATTTAAACCCATATACTCCACCAAATAAAACCTTAACCAAACCAACCAAGAAGGTGGAGCCACCCAAACTCCCACCTAGAACCAGAACCATACCACACCCTTTTGTATTACCTTTTATCTTAGGAGCCCATCCTTCTACTAAGAATGCCAACCCTCCCAAAACCACCAAAACTAAACTTCCTCTTTTTATTCTAACTTTACCTACCTCCTCCAAAACATCAAACTTCCCATCACTTTTATCTAAACTATCTACATCTACCGACCCACCTATCTCCAAACTTTCATCATCTCAATAACCCACCTCTAAATCTTTCACCTTTAAAACTTCCACATAAAAAACATATAAAACCAAGCAACCCCAATTTAACCCACCTTCCAAAACTATTCTACCACACACAAATTCTATGGTGAAGCCTACTCTAAGAAGGCTTCCACCCTAAGAAATAAAAACCCATCACCATTAACACTTTCGATCAAATATTATTCAACCATTTTAAATATGTTGTTGAAAAATTCTTTTATAAACCTACCACGTATCAAAACCTTCTATTCCTCAAGTCCTAAACCATCTTGGTTCAATGACAATTTGATCTGTTCATACCATAAGACACCTAAACATGACACATAGAAATATGAAGCTCTTTAAGAACTTATCCATAACTTATGGGATGAGGATGATATATTATCAAATGAACCTCACTTAATCCCATTATCAACCTAACCACCAAACAAACCTAACCAAAATGTACCCACTACCACACTCTCATCTAAGAGTGAGTAGGAATCAAAGCAGCCTTTTAGCCCAATGCCTCCCCTCATCCACACTATCCATATGGTCACCTGATATCAGGCCCAATAAAAGGATAAGGGAAAGGCTAAAGTGTCCATTCTATGGAAATATAATTACACCCATAAAATTTTCAACCAAACTCAATCACCTTCACATTTACCTTCACTAAAACCCAAAACATCCATTTTGGGTGCCTCTCCCTCCAACCCTTCTAAATCTATCAAACTAGTAGTTTTAAAGCAGCTTCACTAGACACTAGTGAAGATGAGCCTATACAAACTAATCAAAACATCACCCAATCATTTCCAAGCACTGATAGAGGACTTATAATCTATATAGGTCCACCTTGAATATCCTCAACCTCTTGCATCCTTTCTCAGAGCCCTTCAACTTTCTCCCCTTGTCACATTTGAGGATTTAGAAATATATTTGACTCATCCTAAAGATCCCGATCCTCCCTTCTTCATCACTACATACATGAGTCAAACTCACATCAAAAGGGTGATGATTAATGGGGGGATAACATTAATATTATCTCTTCTCATGCTTGCAACCAACTCCAATTGTCAGAGAATATCATGTCAAAAACCATAGTGGTCCTCCATTATTTCAATGATACTATAGCTAAAACATTGGGGATGGTTATCCTCCATATTCCCTTGGGATCTTGTATGTTTTCAAATCTCTTCTACATCATAGAGGGTGAGTTCTAATACAATGTCTTACTTAGACACCCTTGGATCTCTTCCATGAGTTGTGTCCCTTCCATCTTACATCGATGTGTCAAGTTTGAACATGAGGGTCAGGTCATCACCATACAAGCTGACCCAAGTCCTTTCACATAATATAACATGACATATTAACCCAATGATGTTATTCTTCCTTGATTATCCACCTCACCACCAACTAATAACAAATCTACCCCTACCATCAATTTAGCTTCAACTAGCTCATCTATCCCTTCATCTCAGATCCCCATAAAGGACCCCTTAGAATCCATGTTCCAACATCTGTCACTAGGAGAGTATCATATTTTATCCTTAGATGCCTTCCCTACTCCTTAAGAGTATGGGAAACTTAACCATAATCTAGGTTAAGATCCCAATATCAACACCATCATTCCTTTTAGCCTTTCTAACCAATAAACCAATTTTATCTATAGAGGATTTGATCATCCACTTCTCACTTCCTCCACCACCTCCTCTACCCAACCATTTACCTCTAATTTATCCTACTTGGGAAAACAATAATTTGCCAAATTTTACCTTCACAGGTGTTCCTAGAAAGGATTTGGATTTAGTTGTCATGAACATGGACTGCATGAGCTACCCTTGATCAAAACCCAAAAACCTCTAAGTTATTTGGCCTTGGGTTCATCCCACTAAAATAACCCACTAATTCACCCAAACCCATCACCACTATTAAGGAAGACATTCCTTACTCACCAATGCCATCTCTTTAAAAATATGAAGATTTAAAAACCATCCCTTATAACTATTTTTTAGTCAACACCATTATTTTGGGTCTCCTAACCTATCAAAAGGGCAGCCAAACTAAAACCTTTCCTCTAATTCATCCCAAAATAGTAGAAAATGATTCTCTTACCATCCACACTATCTAGATCCAAGACGACGATGCCACTATCACCTATCTTAGTGTACTAAATTATTCTATCCACAAATCCCTTCCTCCTAAAAACCAAACCATATTGAATGAATCCACTATCGATGTCAACTTGGGTACTCAGGATAACCCCTACATCATAAAGATTAGTCAATCCTTATATTTTTTAGAGTAATAGGATTAACCTTCCTTCCTTCATAATCTAATCATATAATTTTCTTGTTCCTACTAGGATATTCCCAAAATAAAGCCTTCCATATCTCTCCACAACATTGTCATCCATCCTGATGTTAAGTCAGTTAGGCAAAATATTCATAGGATACACCCTCATATCACCCTTCTAGTAAAAGAAAAGCTTCAGTGCCTCATATCTATCAATTTAATTCAACCCATTGACTATCCCTAATTGGTTTCCAACATTTTTCCCATCACAAAACCCATAGAGGGACTTCACCTCTATATTAAATTTCATGACCTTAACCTTGCTTATCCAAAGGATGGCTTCCTTTTGCCTAGCATCAACCAACTTGTTGACCTTATAGTTGACCATGAGATGTTATCTATTATAGATGGTTTCTCAGGATATAATCATATATTGATGTCCCCCAAGGATTATCATAAAGTTTCCTTTATTACCCCATGGGGGACCTTCTACTATAGGGTTATGTCATTCAGTTTGAAGAATGCTGGAATAACCTACCAGCATATAATGACCTACATATTTCATGATCTCATCTACTAATTCATAGAATATTATGTAGATGATCTCTTTGGGAAATACAAATATCATAAGGATCATCTAGAAGTTATCAACATTATCGTTGAATGCTTAATCTATTTCCATGTCTGACTCAACCCCAAGAAATGTGTCTTTAGGGTCTTATTAGGAAAGCTTCTTGTATTTATCATCTCTCTTCAAGGAATCAAAGTATACCATACCAAAGTCAAAGTGATCCTAGACATGCTACCTCTTACCCACCTTAAGTAACTTTGTAGTCTATAGGGAAGGATCAAATCTAGCCATCACTTCATCTCTCAGTTGTCAGATAGATGTCAACACTTTCACCATCTCTTCAAGAAAGACACATATTTCAAGTGCACTAAGGAATATCAACAAGCCTTTGATTCACTCAAAGAGTACCTTTTTTCTCCACCCATTCTTATACCACATAAATAATACCAAACCTTCTATCTTTATATTTCTGCCACTAATCATTCCTTAGGGGCAATGCTCACTCGTTATGATAAACAAAATAAAAAACAAGATATCTACTATAAAGTTAAACACTTATAGAGTATGAGATTTGGTACACCCATACCAAAATATTTCACCTCGTCTTAGTCTTCATGGATTCCAAGATTTCCCAATACCTCCTTAATTACAAAAGAATTGTCATCACCAATATCAACCCACTCAAGTATATGCACTCTAAACCATACCAAAACTAGTGTATGGCTAAGTGGCTCATGCTCCTAGCTGAGTTTGCCCTTAAGTTCCTCCAAAAAAATTTGATTAAAGGGAAAGTCATGATTGATAAATTAGCTAAAGCTCCTCTACTAGACAACCAACCACTTACTCTTGCATTTTTGGATGAGTCCATCATGACTCTTTTTTAAGAGGACATCACCTACCACATGACCATGTTCTTCTATGGCTTAAAGTGCCAACATGTTGGGGATGCCAGAGTTATTCTCATTCCCATCAAGGGTGAACCTCTTTCTCTTTCTTTCAAAATTGATTTTGAGTGTACCAATAATATGGTTGAGTATGAAGTCCTAGTGATAGGTCTTCAAACTTCTTTAGCCTTGGGAGTTAAGACAATCAATGTCTTTGGTGATTCTTAACTTGTGGTCAACCAGGTAAATGGATCCTACCAATGTAAAAATGATGTCTTGAAACATTAAAAATAACTAGTATATGTAATTTTAGCATCATTTGATCATTACCTCATCCATTTTATTCCATGATCCACCAATAAGTTCATAGATACAATGGATTCCCTTGCTTCCTAGATCCCATCTTAGCCTTCCAATTCTAAGCTCTTTGTCACCATTCATCATTTTGTCACACCCTCTTATATCTAATCTGACCTCCCTACCATTTTTAGTGTGGAGGAGTCTCCATAAGACATTTGGTATGAAAAAACCTTTGACTACCTTAATCTTAGCATCATTCCTCCCAACCTCTCTAGGAATTCCCAATGAGCCTTTGTTAAGTGTACCTCTCATTATACCATACTAGGGGGAATAGTTTACAAATGTGGTCTCAATGGCCTCCTTCTCCATTGCCTACGTATTCATGAATCTTCCCATGATATTAAGGAAAAACATGATGGGATCTATGGGGGAAACTTTAGTGGCCTAGATGTAACTAAGTCTATCCTTCACCTTAGCTACTATTATCCCACCCTTAATCAAGATTGTTGTGATTATGTGAAAAAGTGTGATAAATTTTAACAACAAACCAATTTACATCATGTGTCAGCCCATGGCCTTCGAGTATCCAAAGAATTTTTGCCCTTCTCATAATGTGGACTAGATCTCATTAGAGAAATAAATCCTCATTCTTCATAATGACACCACTCCATCATCACTGCCACTGAGTATTTTACCAAGTGAGTGGAGGCTATTCCTCTCATCTTGACCAAAGCCAAAAAGATAGTCAACTTTATCAATCATCATATCATATGTCATTTCAATTTTCCCCATAAGATCATCACTAATAATGGAAAAAATAAAAAATAAACAAGTCCAAGTTATTTATGATGAATTTGGCATCAAGTTAATATTTTCCTTAACTTATCATCCATAATCTAATGGACAAGCAGAAGCCTCTAACAAAACCCTTAATAAAATGTTAACCAAAATGGATAATGCTTCTAGTTAGGATTGGCACTTGCATATCCCCTTTGCTTTGTGGGTCTATCACACTAGAATTTGAACCTCTAAAGGTGCTACCCCTTTCTCTTTGGTATTAAGAGTAAAGATGGTCTTGCCTCTCAAAGTTTAGATTCCCTCCCTTCGCATATCCTTGTAAGACATTTCTAAGATAAACTATCATCAAAATCATCTATCATGACTTGAGTTACTTAAAAAACACCACCTAACCATGATTAACCATCTTTGTGTCTATCAAAAAAAATCAAGTGCACCTATAACAAGCACCTAAAAAATGAGAATTCAACATTGTAGATCTCATCTTGAAGGAAAATCAACATGTGACCAATATGGAGAAAATCAAGTGAGGCAAGTTTATTTTCAATTGGCTTCGACCCTACACCATAACCCACAAGTATGGATTAAGAACTTATCATTTGTCCTTTCTCAAAGGAAAACTAGAGCTTGAGCCTTTCAATTCTTCGTATGTGCATCCTTTGTTTTATTAAACATGGATCAAACTCACCTTTTGTCTAACTTAAGCTCATCCCTTGATTTATGAGAGTTTCACCTTCCTCACACCTTCATCCCATCCCTTTGAGTACAAATGATTACAAAATAGAACCATGTGATTAACCATCATAGTCATAGCCTAATCCTAAATATGGGTACCATGGCTCTACCCATGGCATGGTTCTCATGGATACTTTTCATCCCCAAATAGATATAATCCCATGGTCATTGTCTCTCAAAACCACTCCTTTCACCTATCATTAACCTCTTGTGCTCTAGGTTTTTCCCTCATAAAGGTAAACCTCTAATCCTATATAGACTTATCCATGTTTAACCTAGCATTAAAATAATTTGGGATACCAAAATATCACCTGGGTTGAATATCTCTAGCATGCAAACTACTCCCTTAAAGGATAGTTATCCAAAATCTAAATTACTTAAAAAGATAGACTACTCCCTTGAAGGATAGCTACCAAAATGAACAAACCCAAACTTAGACAAATCCTTTGAAGGATGGTTAAGTTAATTTTGTCAAAATAAATCATTTGAAGATTCCTGCATCAATTAGATTCACAAACTTATCAAAACAAAGAAATAAAAGGATTGTATATCAAAATTAGAACATGTTATCCCAAGAAAACTAAAATCAACTTTCATATATAACATCAATAGAATTCTCTCATCAGTTAGTCTATACCCTAATTTAAGACATGGACTATCTATTATGACTCTTATGTCACCTATAGAAGAAGGAATCCAACCCTCAGAAGGTTACACTACCTATCACCCATCACTTATCTCCCCTTTGTACCATCTAAAAAATAAGGGATTATGAGCTTACTTGACACATTGTGATCAAGACACTTTTTTTAATCAAACCAATACATCCTAATGAAAATAACTCTAAGGGCTTACATTCCTTAAGCCATTCTAACTTTAGTTTTATTTATTACTTACCAATGAAGAAGCATCATTAATTTTACTTATTCTCTTCTCATTGGTTCATGTACTCACTTAAACCTATGTCTTATTCTTTTCACCTCTTTTTCGACATATTTTTTTTTATCTAACTTACTTTATGTGCCATCATCATAACATCATAACCATGTTCATGAACAAATAACCATAATCAAAACATCACATCTATAATAACCAACATCACAACATCATAACCATATATAAAATAAACCATATCACATATCCATGATCATAAACCACATCATCATAACATCACATCCATAATTAGAACATCATAATCATATATGGAACCATAACCATAAATACCATAACCATGCATAAAAAAACATCATCTATGATCATCACATGCCTATGCTGATGGGTAAATGTCTCATAAGCATAAAAATATAAACATAAATCATGAATCATGAACTATAAAATAATATCTATATATATCATCATCACCTCATATCCATCATGTCTCATAAAAATAAAGTAGTACATATATTCAAGTGTATCTCTCTCTCTAGAAAATATGCATCTTGTTGCATCAAATCATAGGTTAGTATCAAAATCATATACATATATACACTTCATATCATGATCTATGCCCCTGAGGCACCACTACCACTATCCCCTCCTACACCATTTCTACTTGGTATCTGCCCCCTAAGGTGCCTTCCTCTCTATCCATATAAATAGCCCACTGACTTAGAGTTGCTACACCTACACCACCTACCAAACTAGCTCTATACTCACCCCATTAGGGTTAATTGGGATATTGTGTTAGAACTATGGCCTCATAATAATGTAACTCCTTAATGGTGGCTAAGTACTATGCCATAGGGACACTACCTGGTGGTCCTAATAATTCTATGACTCATCTAGTCTATCTCAGGGAGTCTCTCTTCTAGGTTACCAAGCCTAGTAATGTCCTAGCCTAATCCCTCTCACATGTCATAATGTCTAGCTAGCCTTGAAATGTCACAACATGGCCTTTTAGTGTAGTCACATACCCCTATAGAGCTATAACATGTGCCTGTGTAGTCACTAGCACTGTTCTTACCTATCCATTAGGACCACCTCCCTATACCTGTACCTATAGACCCCTACCATCTAGGTCTACATCTATGGGTTTCCTACCCCCATCATCCCATCCAAAATTAACCATTGTATATAAATCCTAATACCAAGCCATGTAGCCATCAACAAAACATGCATCATCTATCTCTATTTTGGTAAGAAACTCCTTAAAATCAAGAACCATCTCCACTAGTTGTGGATCTAGAAGCAAAATCTCAACATCCTCTTGCCTATACCTTAGAAAAGGATCCAAAATCCCCTATACGAACCCAAACTATCTTCAAACCCTATTAAAATGGATGAGCTTAGTCTCACCCTCTCTCCTCCCAAAAATCCACCTATAACTCTACGTCAACAAAATGTGTTGAGTATAGTGGGCCCAAATTGGGAAGCTGACATATGGCCTACAAACCACATCTCTAACTATCAAATCCTCTAGTACCCCTCTAAACCAATCAATGTTTCATACACCTCCAAGTCATATGAGCACATAGTCACTCCTCTACCACATGAAATCCACCCTAAAGTCCATCTAGGTGTATCCCTCCCATGGCAGCCCCATCCACCTCAGCACTTGGATGTGGTCATAGGCCTAATAATGCAACACAAACCCTACATTGATACAATATATCTATTGAGATCTAAACCCCTATATCTCTATATATATCTATACCAACAAAACCTATGCCTACACAAAAACTATCCAACCTAGCAACATCTCCACCAATACACCTAGAAACAAATATAAAAACCACCCACTACTTGAATCTAGTACTACAAAACCTGATACCACCATCATCATCATTATTATCAACCTCTAATCATCTTTGGCCCTCTGATATAATGGCCTATAGTTGAATTCTCTAGCATGCCACTTAGTGACAACCTGATCCTCAATATATTGTAGCTCTATGTGCTCATCCCTCTCCTCCCTCTCAATGTAATATCAGCTCCCCTTAAATGGGTAGCCATGATATCCTATATACATCCTCTAGTAGGATGATCATCTAGCCTGTTCATAGGAGAAAGGTGTTTATGTCCAAATCCCATCTCTTGATAAGGGCCATAATCATTACCACATCTCCTGACATTTGATGTAAGTGCATCATCTCTTCGATGTTGACTTCCTCTATGTGCATCCAGTCATCATCAATTATCCCAAAGTGGATCTCTATAAAGATTAAAGAAACCTGATCTTGTATCTAAATCTGATCCTATTCCTACACAATTCATTAAAAAACATACTTAGTTTTCTATAAACTACTTTACCCATGCCAATGTCCTTTCATGTCATTTTATCCTACCTAATAATACCTAATTTTTCTTAGCTAAATTACATCAACATATTTTCAAACCTACCTCACACCTAAGCTAAATTGACAAATTTTTTAACCCTTAGAATTCTCATTTGGTCATTATAACTCAACTCTAACCTTAATCTTTTATCAAAGACATCTTACCCTTAACTTATTGCCTTAACCTTTTATAAACACACCTTTGACCATTTGGTCAACCACTGATGGTCACTATGACCATGAATGATTGGCTCTCTATTTGGCCTATGGTCCTTGACCATCGATGGTCAACCATGACCACCAATGGTCAAGTATGACCATCGATGGTCACTGTGTGTGACTGTCAGTGGTAAAACCCCCAAAACTACCTACATAAAACCCATCAAACCACCCCTTTTGAAAAGATAATTAAACTATGTTCTCTACCCTAACCCTAACATACATACCTTCTTAGTTATACTCTTCACCTATAAAATTCAACCAAAACACACCAAAACCTAAAAACTAAGGAAAAACCCAAACCCCCAAATCAAAAATAAACGTATCAAACTCAACCAAAATAACCAAACTAACTAATCTATTAATTTAGGGAAACCCCTAACTCATTACTCAATCATCATCGAGGTAGGATCATGGGTCCCATTACCTAGTTGTGCCCCTATCCACCTTACATCCTTGGTCCCATGTTAAGTCAACTTAACACCAATCTCACCCAACCAATCAATAATTAGCCCCACCTCATCGACAACCTCACATAAAATGCTAAATTCATGAAGTGCATAAGAATCAGAGAGTCAAAAATAAAAGTGAAAATGAATTGTCCTTTTTACTTTTTATCCTCTACACTTTTATGGTTCCCCCTGACTATCGATAGTTAAGGTGACCATCGATGGTCGATCCCATGACCGTTGATGGTCAGGTTCTCCCTTTTTTGCAAATTTTTGGGTACCTACACCTTAGTTCCACATTTTTGAGATTACCTTCTCTACTTACCATACCAACCATGTCCACCTCAATGATTTGCCATTTTGGCTCAAACTATAGCATATTTTATGATGACCTTGTATTGGTTATTTTAACCACACCAACCAACCTTGCCATATTGAAAATTTGAACTTGTATTACCTAGTGCACACTAGACCATTTGTGTTTTTCCTAGGATAAATTCCTACCTTAGATACCTATGAAAACACTGACCGTATCTAGGAGACTTGATAGGAATAACTTTATCATCTATGCCTAACACAATGGTCCAATTAGCCAATCACTAATCCTTCTATAACTAACCTTTATTTTTACAAACTATTCAAACTTAGTCTATGTGAAATATTGGATATCACACTTAGTCATATTTTATGTGCATGTTTGCATTTCAAATGCCCAACCACCATTATCACCAACCTCATGACTTATCAAAAACCACTTATCAAACTCGTACCTAATTTGGTTTTACCTCATTGATTTTTGTTTTAAGGGGGAACACCTCCTCCCATACTTGCGAAAACCAAACCTTCAGCTCATAATTTGTTTTTGTTTTACAACTTGCTAACATAAACTGTATAATAAAAATGGGTAAAATTTAGACACCATAAAACTACACATGACAATTTTAGATGTCAAAACACCCTTCGATAGGACCATTACCCAACCTCTAACCATAACACTAAGTTAGTTTAGCTAGATAACTAAATGAACTCACTAGCATACCATTTTTACCCAACTTGACATTCAACACTTGACCACCAATGGTCACAATAACCATTTACAATTACCCTAACCATCGATGGTCAGGTCCCCACCACCAACCACTCAAACTCAATCTATGTGCACCCAAACACATCATAATTTAATTCTTTAAGTGATTTAATGCATCAAGAATTACATTTAAGTAATGAGTTTCACCCCATATAAATCCTACACCTCCATCTCTTTTTCTTATAAAAGAGAGGAACAAGAGGTGGGAAAAAGGATCTAAGCATTCATCTATTTAGAAATCAGGTTATCAACCAATAGTCATCAAGAGATATCAAACTTATTTACAGGTTTTCCAATTAGTAAGTCATCAACCATGATAGAGACCTAAACTTTTTCACAAATTATTCTTTAGGAAAAGTACTATTACTCTACCAAAATTACTCTAGGATTAGTTACCATCTATCAAACAACTAATTAATTATATTTCTCATTTTCAATCTCTAATTACTTGGTTTATGATCTAAAACCTTCTACTTATTACCATTTGACCCCCTCAACTCCATATAGACCTTTAACATTTGGATGTATCCATTATACAACTCTTTTTTGAACACTTTTAAAACCAATAGCAACCATCAATAGTCAACGTAATCGTCAATGGTCAACTATCGAAGATCACCCTAATCATTGATGGTCATTATGGTAGGAAATAATAGAAAGTTATTTCCACCCACTTACCCTCAGCCAAATTCCATTTTCTATGTCCCTACCTGTTCGAAAACCACACTTATTTTCTAAACCCAACCTCACCTATTTAGCATTAGTATTGATTCATTATTTACTTAATTAGTCTACTTCCTTTATCAAGAATTTATTTATTCTTGCATCATCTTTCAATATTTTTTGTTATTTGATGCAAGTATTTCACCTTCATTTATTTCAACTTAATTAGTTTAAAGAGTATGAATTGACAGCCTCCTAGTAAGCTCACGCTTCTTAGATCTAGCTCACGCTATCCAATCCACCCTGCTATCCATCTAACAACCCCTTTGCATTAGTGATTTTTTATCTATAGGTCATTCTTCCTAAGATAAAGAAGATCTCTTCATAATCATCTATATCATACACACATAGCCAAACAAGTTCTTGTACCACACCCTTATTACTAATTTCTTATTTCTTCTTTAACAAGAAGACATACTAAAATTGAGAAAAACACATATAAATAGTCTTGAATATAATTTTCTCATAAAATCAATGGCAGGTCACTCTATCCCTCCTTTACTCCTCAATTCACACATACAAGCCTTTATCAAATATCTTTCAAGACTCTCTCACAAAGTCTCTCAAATAACTTCTTGAGCAAATTGCTCATTCTACCTCCTCTAGGCTCATAAGGTCTAATGCCCTATATGTCCTCCTATACCAACTTAATTAGATAAGAATGTATGATCCTCTTCACTCTTTTATATTCCTCACTAACTAGTACATTATATTTCAAAGGTTCTTACCTTTACTTGGCTCCACATTCACACACACTCATCTAAGTCTTTCAAGTCTAAAAACCATCACATTTGGTTTCACTATATATAAAGCATTCATGATTAACAACATCTTGGTAAGCCATTAGGCATGTATTAACCCTTAATACATCTATCATACAAATACATATCTCAATACAATATTCATAGGTTATCCAAAGCATATATGGGTCACCCTTCAACAACCACACCTTTTAATAATGCACTTATAGCTCTTATAGGTCTCATATGAACCCAATCACCGATTTATAGCTTCATCAAACAAAAAAAAACATGAAACCACTTTCAAATACATGGGTCCTCTCCTTATGTCCCCTTAGATATCCTAAAATGATCATAGTCATCTTTGATCACCTCTATGTATGCTCAAACAACTCAAACATGGCCTGGTGCACAACAATATTATGAACAAACACACAATCAACTTCTTAACCTTTGTTCATACAAAATATCAATTTTTTAAACTTCTAAATACAATACAGAGTATCCTTATGGAGTCTACAACACTCCCCAATATCTAATTCATCATGAAACATCAAAATTGTTAAGCATAAGCTTATACTAAGAGGGGGGTGAATTAGTATAAGATATTTTTTCACTTTCAAATATTAATCTTAAATCCAAAACCTAAAATTACTTTGTAATTAATATATTCAAAGCAATTAAAGAATACAATGCAAATAGACATAGATTTGCATGGAAACCCTTTCAGGAGAAAACCATGGAGAAATTATCTTAATATAAATATTCATAGGCACCAACCTACTGGAGCACCAACCCCTTTCACTGAGCACCAACTCAGCAAGGGACACCAATCTCTTCAAAATGAAGGCATCAACCTTTTTAAAAAATCACTCGTCTATCTCAAATTTGTTGTCAAAATAATGGATGATAGAACACTTGCTTTATCTCCTTTAGATTCGATCTACACTTGAGTGTTTTCATTGCTATACTCTTCCTTATACTTTCTAATTTTTTCTTTTTAATATTCTCACAAAATTTTGCCTTTAAAAATTTTGCTCTTCTTTTACATATCTTCCACTTTCGAATCTACAAATTTTTCCATTCATTATGCACTTATTTATAACCCATAGAAATCCACAAATTAAGGTCATGACTCTTCAAGTGAAAAGGTCCTTTCGAATGGTCACAACTCCTCCCAATAGGTCAGCCAAGGTTGACAATTCCATCAACATTTCCATTGACAATTCCATTTACTTCCATTGACATTTCCATTGACAATTCCATTCACTTCCATTGACATTTCTGTTCACTTCTGTCAACATGTCCATTCACTTCCATCAACAATTATGTTCACTTTCAGCAATAATTCCATTCACTTTCATTAATAATTCCGTTCACTTTTGGAAATCAATTCCTTTCACTTATGGCAATAGTTCCATTCACTTCCAATAATAGTTCATTTGATATCAATGACAATATTCCAATAATATCCCCCTTTGTCATTGATGGCAACCACATACTAAAATTGCTCCCCCTTACTGCACTGTCTCTTCTGTCTGAATCCTTCTTTATTGTATCTCCCCCTTTCTATGACATCCTCTTTTTGTACTTCTCCCCCTTTGACATCAATGGCAAAGGGTCTATCTAAGAGCTAATACTTATCTCCCCCTCAACTGATGCTTCCCTTCAGTGGCAAGAAGCAAAATAAATTACTCCCAACTTTTGTCATAGATACTCAAATGTTTCCTTTGGAAGTGGCTTAGTGAAGATATATGCCATCTGTTTAGATGTGAAAACATATTCCAATTTTACTTGTTGTTCTATGACCTATTCTCTCAAGAAATGATATTGTATAGGTATATGCTTAGTTTTGGAATGCATAACTGGATTCTTTGAAATACTTATTGCACTAGTATTATCATAGAATATGGAGATTGGATGATTATACTCTACTTTGATATCTTTCAAGGTTTGTTTCATCCATATAACTTGTGTACAACATAGAACTACCATTATGTACTATGTTTCTGCTGTGGATAGAGATACATAATTCTGCTTCTTACTCAACCATGATACTAGGCTATCTCCAAGAAAGAATGTTCCTCCACTTGTAATTTTTCTATCATCTACACAACCTACCCAATCTGAATCCATGTATGCTACCAATGTGAAGTCTTTATCTCTTCGGTACCATAACCCATAATCTAAGGTTCTTTTTAAATATCAAAATATACATTTTACGACTTGCACATGTGTTTCTTTTAGAGCTGCTTGAAATCATGCAACCATACCTACTACTTACATGATATCTAGCCTAGATGCCATCACATATACTAAACTCCAAATCATTGATCTGTAAATATTTTGATCAGTATTCAGAGATTCATCATCTTTGCTCAACTTCATACCTATAGCCATAGGTGTGCTAACAGGGGCACACTCCTCCATATGGAATTTCTTCAACATCTCCTTTACATACTTGTTTTGGGATATGAATATTCCTTTGTTAAATTGAGATATTTGTAAACCAAGGAAAAATGACAACTCACCTAACATGGACATCTCAAATTCCTTTTGCATATCTTTGACAAATATCTTAGACATTTCCTCATTGTCTCCTCCAAAGATTATATCATCTACATACACCACAATAATTAACTAGTGATCTCCTTCGGTTTTGATGTAAAGATTACTATTAGCATATCCTCTCTTGAATCCTTGGTCTTTTAGGTATTTATCAAGCCTATCATACCATGCTCTAGGAGCTTTTTTTAATCTGTACAAAGCCTTCTTCAACTTACACACATAATCCTTGTTTTCTGATAAGAGGAATCCTTCTGGCTATTCTATATAAACTTCCTCTTCTATATTGTCATTTAGAAATGTTGATTTAACATCCATTTGATAAAATTTGAAATTTTTGAATATTGAAAATGCAAGAAATATTTGAATTGCTTCTAATCTAGCAACAAGAGCAAAACCATCTTCGAAATATACACCTTATACTTGAGCATACCCCTTACATACCAATCTTACTTTATTTCAGGTGACTTGGCCATTTTCATTCAATTTGTTTTGAAAAACCCACTTAGTGCTAATCACATTCTAATCTATTGGCCTGGACACAAGTTCCCAAGTCTCATTCTTCTCAATTTGATCTAACTCTTCTTCCATTGCTTTTACCCAATGTTTATCATGACTAGCTTCAAAAAAATTCTTAGGCTCTACCTTGGATAACAAAGAGACATTTACATGCTCAGGTATACTTATAATTCTTTTAGTTTGCACCCCAACATTAATGTTGCCAATGATCTGACTTTCAGCATGATTCTTCTGAACAAAGTGAGATGGTGCTTTGATGTCCTACTTTTCAGATTCACTCAATTTTTCTATATTTTCTTCCTTCTCTTCTTCTACAAGATTGGGTATTTCTAGAGGCTCTTCTGAAGGTTCTTTTGCTTTTTGATTCATGATCTAATCTATTCTAACACTAGCACTTTCTACGATAGTTTGTATCCTTTTTTTATAACATCTATAGGCTTTTCTTTTGATGGAGTAGCCACGAAAAATTCCTTCATCAGCTATTAAATCAAATTTGCAAGTTTTTTTTCATTCCTGTTGATAAAACATTTACTTCTAAACACTTTGAAATGTTTCACTGAAGCTGGTCTTCCTTTCCACAATTCATAAGGAGTTTTATCATTATTAACTTTGATTTACCCTCTATTTAAGATATATACTACTATATTAACTATTTCTCTCTAGAATCTATTTGATAGCTTAGATTCATTCAACATAGTTCTAGCCATTTCTTGAATGGTTCGATTTTTCCTTTCCACCACTCCATTTTGTTGTGGATTCCTTACAGCTGAGTATTTTCTCTTAATTCCATGATCTTTGCAAAACTCAATGAATTCATTTGAAATAAACTCACCTCCTCGATTTGCCCTTAGGAATTTTATTTTCAGTTCTTTTTCATTTTCTACTAATGCCTTGAAAGCTTTAAACTTTTCAAATGCTTCTGATTTTTATTTTAGAAAGGCTACCCACGTCACTCTAGTATAATCATCAATGAGCAACATAAAGTAGCTCTCACCTTGCATGCTTTTAGTTCTAGTAGGACCACAAAGATCTATATGAATTAGCTCTAGTGGTTTGGTGGTCGAATATTCTTTCATTCTGAACCTTGTTCTGGTTTACTTCCCGTGTTGGCATTGCTTACATAGAGTGCTTGAAGGTTTCGTTATCTTAGGCATATCTCGCACAGCTTGTTTGTTGCTAATTTTCACAAGATTATCAAAATTTATGTACCCTAACCTTCTATGCCATAGCCAACTCTCTTCAACTTGACTCAGACAACATTTCTCTCCTCTCATTTCTCCAAGCATGTATAGGTTGTTTGTGGTTTTATGAGCATCTGCAATTAGTTCTCCCATGTCTCTTTTTTTGATCTCACAACCTTTAAAAAGTAAATTGAGTGTGTGTCCTTCATCACACATTTGGCTAAACTTAGAAGATTATGCTTTAACCCTTCCACATATAACACATTTTCTATTTTGGTTTTTCCATTATTGAGACTAAGTGTACCTTTTCCTATTATTTTGGCTGTAGTATTGTCTCTAAACTTCACCATGCCTTTATTGAATTTTTTTAAGAAGATGAATTTTATTTTATCTCCAGTCATATGTCTTGAACATCCACTATTAATGAACCATTGTTGTCCATCTCTAGCATGAAATTCTATTTGAACAATCATGGATTCTTCTTGCTTCTTCTTCTAGGTCTTTGATGGTTCTCTTTTCTTTATCACTGGAGCTTTGAACTTTTGATCTTATCTTATACATTCAAAAACACTTCTACAATAGAGTGCTATATGTCCATAATTATATCACTTGTAACAAACTATAGCTTCATCAAAGTTTGATAAGGGAACAAAAAAATTGTAGTTTCTATTCAAAGCTCCATAGGTTCATTTGTTTCTGCTCCTGACTTCAATATCCTTGGCTCTCTTTCTACAATCTATTTTCTTATGATCAAAATGATTGCAATAATAAAAATATCCATAAAAATAATTACAGAACCTGGTTTTATTTTCATATCTTAGAGCAAATGGTCTTCTGAAGTTTTGTTCTCCTTTTCTTTATTTGTTGATAGAGCTAGTTTTTGTATTCTACGCTTCTTCCTTCTTGGTCTCCTTTTTCACTAGTTCCTTAAGAGTTTCATCATAGCTCTTAGCTTTCTCTTTTTCTTTCTCATACCCAATGCCTAACTTGTTAGATGGTGATCTTTGACTCTCTAGAATCTTATTCAAAACTTGAGTGCTTTTCTCAGATTTCAATTCACTTTCTATTTTAGAATTTGCCTTTTCTAGATCCCTTTTTAAAACATCTATCTCAGATTCATACCTTTCACAGTCTTCTCCTTTCTCCTTTAGCTGATCTATTAGATCTTCTTAAATTTTCTTCGCTTCTTTGATTTGGACTTTTAGATCAGCAATTGCCTTGTTTGATTCCTCAAAGACTTGTAATGTCTTTGCTTTGAAGTCTCGATTCTCTTCATATTTTTGGAGTTGTAAATTTAGTTTTTGATTCTTATTCTTAAATTCTTTTATTTCTTCCAACACGTAAATAAGTTCTTTAAGGTTCACTTCACCTTCTTCTTCCATGTCTTCATCTTTCTCCAAATTATCTTTGCTAGTGGTGGCATTTTCTTCTGTAGCCATGAACATAATCTCTTTATTATCACTCTCAACATCACTTTCTTTGTTTTCTTTAGATGAGCTGCTATACCTCTTGGACTATAGGCTTTTCTTTTGTTTCTCAAATCTTTTATTGTATTTGCTTAGATTGAATCCCTTTTTGTACTTTGATTTGTTTCTCTCATCATCTTTATTTCCTTTATTTGGACATTTGGCTGAAAAATGACCAATTTTAACACAATTAAAGCATTTAAATGGTTACTTTCCTTTATATTTTCCTGATATTTTCTTTAGCTTCTAAATGAATAGAGCTTCATTTTCATCTTCTTCACTACTTGAATTTTCACTTGATTCTAGTTCTTTAATCTTCTCTTTCTTCAAGACCTTGAATGATGCTTCCTTCTTCAACTATCTCTCAAATTCGGTTCTCATTTTGTAGGCCATAAGAATTCCATGGAGCTCATCCATTTTCATCATGTCTAAATCCTTCATTTATTCAATGGTGGAGACCTTCACATCAAATCTTAATGGTAGGGATCTCAAGACTTTCTAAATGATCACAGATTCTTCAATTTTCTCTCTGAGTCCTTGAATGACATTAACAATCTCATCAACATGAAGAAGATACCCAATAATGTTTTCATCATTCTTCATTTTTAAACTTTCAAACTGCCTTTGGTGGGTTTGGAGTTTTGCTTTTCTAACCTTACTATCACCTTCATAAATAGTGTTGAGTTTATCCCAAATCTCTTTTGCAGATTCACAATACATAACCTTATCAAACTCATTTTCTCAAAGCCTACATAATATTGCATTCATAGCTTTTGCATTGTTCTCACTGGCATTTTTTTTATGGCATCCATTGGTGCAATTTGTGGCATTGTGTATTTTATTACCACTACTTGCCAAATATCAAAACCTAGGGCCATCAAGTAAGTCTTCATTCTAATGATCCAAAATGTGTAATTCATTCCATCGAACAAAGGAGCCTTGTTAGTGAAGAAACCATCTAGCACTTGAGATCCTACCATATGTGCTTTCCAAAATCTACCTTCTAGCAGTTGTGCTAACACCAAAGGAACCAGCTCTAATACTAATTGTTAAGCACAAGCTTATACGGAGAGGGGGGGTGAATCAATATAAGATATTTTTTCACTTTTGACTATTAATTTTAAATACAAAACCTCAAATTACTCCACAATTAATATATTCAAAGCAATCAAAGAATACAATGCAAAACCACACAATGAAAATAAACACAAATTTGTGTGGAAACCCTTTCGAGAGAAAACCATGGAGAAATTATCTTAATATAAATATTCGTAGGCACCAAACTACTAGAGTACTAACCCAAAAAACAATTTTGTAGGCACCAACCTACAAGAGCACCAACCCCTTTCATCGAGAACCAACTCAACAAGAGACACCAATCTCTTCAAAACGAAGGCACCAACCTTCTTAGAAAAATTCACTCTTCTATCTCAAATTTGTTGTCAAAACAATGGATGATAGAACACTTGCTTTATCTCCTTTATATTTGATCTACACTTGAGTGTTTTCATTGATATACTCTTCATTATACTTGATGATTTTTTCTTTTTAATATTTTCACAAAAATTTGCCTTTAAAAATTCTGCTCTTCTTTTACATATCTTCCACTTTCAAATCTACAAATTTTACCTTTCGTTATGCACTTATTTATAACCCACAAAAAGCCACAAGTTAAGGTCGTGACTCTTCAAGTGAAAAGGTCCTTGCGAATGGTCTCAACTCCTCCCAATAGGTTGGCCAAGGTTGATAAGTCCATCGATAATTCTGTTCACTTCCGTCGACATTTATGTTCACTTCCATCGACATGTCCATTCATTTCCATCAACAATTCCATTCACTTCCAAAAATAATTCCATTCACTTTCGTCAACATTTTTGTTCACTTCTGGCAATCAATTCCTTTCACTTTCGGCAATAGTTCCATTCACTTCCAACAATATTTCATTTGACATCAATGACAATATTCCAATAGAAATAACATCTACATAAGCTTAGTTGTTCTTTTTGGGTCACTTACAAAATAATAACAAACACATAGTCAACTTGAAACCTTAATATCTTTATATGTAACCGCTTTCATATCTTCAAAGACATATTTATAGATGTATCTTGGAGTCTTATACCACTTTAATTTTTATTTCATGGTAAAATTCATTTTGGATCGAAATATATCATAGAACTAGACACTGGTCTTTCCTTTTTAAATTCAAATATTCAAATGCAAATGGTCACAATTAAATTTCAAACACAATGCTCACATCTTGTGTCTTCTCATCTTTATATCAATATTGTACCGTCAATCTTCTCCTTCAAACTTTAACATATAGGCACCAATGCTCAAACATTAAACCTTATTTAGTTTAACCTCATCTCGTGTACCCTTGAAATGTTGACTCAATATGCATCATCAATCTTTATAGATCAACCAGGTCTTTAACTATCAATGCTCATCATTTGATCAATTTTTATTTATACCCACTCATCATTAGATCCTTATACTTTATATTTTCTCAATCATTGAACATTATGCACCTGTCCTCATCTTGATATTTCCTAACATCTTAGAGTAACATGCACCATCGATCTTGTTCAAGCTTTAAATTGTGTAGAAATGACTATGAAAACCTTGCTTATCCACTTGAAATGTCAACATTACACCTCCATATCTTTTGATTCTCTAAAGTGCATGTTCTTAAATTTGGATCATATGATCTCCTCAAATAGGAGAATCCAACCATGTATCAAAATACTTTTGAAGCTTTTACATGTGTGAGATATAATACCATTAAAATCCTTATTAAAAAAAATTATCACAAATCCAACTATGTCAAACTTGCTTAAGAGGCCAACTTTAAACATGCATAACTTCACCATGCTTCAGTGTATGATCTAAAATTTAGCACAAATAAATTAGGCTAAAGACTAAACAAACCCATATGATCAACATCTCTTAAAATGTCCACACTTTTGAGATATGCCATCATTAAATTACCTACTTAGCTCTTTCCTACCTCATACAAATATGGCTAAGTGTGGGAAAATATTATCAATATGCTTGGGAGTCCAACTTTACACTTGCATTTATTTTGACGTGCTTAGTTGCATGATCTAAGAATTAGTGCATAGAAACTAGGTATAAAAATAAATAAACCTATATGATCATTTAATCATATCACTTCCACTCAGGTGAATGTTGACCTCATTAGCATGCGTACTTAGCTCTACTTGAGCCCTTTTACAAATTTGGCTAAGTATGAAAACATAGTGAATTCTATCTAAGTAGTTAACTTTGCATCCTTATATCTTCAACCATGTTTCATCACATGACTTAAGATTTGGTGCATAATAAATAGGGACTATTATGATCATAAAGATATGACCAACTCCCTTTGACTCATTCCCATGTGGAAATGGTGATGTCATCAAATTTCCTACTTAGATTTTCTACCACTATACCCAAAGTGTCTAGATGACAACAATGATGAACTTGGTGAATTCTACTCATGCACATAAGTATTCAAATCATTATTGAGTTATGATAAGACTCCTTATATATGCTAAAATCACCATACTCATCCTTGAACATATCTAACCATACCAACACTAAATATCAACCAATCATAATTCAAGCATACAAGAACAAGCACATTGCACACTTTGTCATTCTCACATAAACTATCAAGGCACTTCAACAATTCACCAGGACACCTCCATGACATCACCATGATATCATAATGATAACTCTCTAGAAATATAACCAATATGTTACAAGGTAGCCTATAATTTTTGCAGCGAAATCCTTGCATAGGCATAGTGGAAAATGAAGAGGTATATCCAAGATCAATACATCTTGAGCCACTAAGACACTAGGATAAGTGTATAGGGTCATATTGAGGTATCTGATTATTCTAGATGACTGTTGAGTGTGGATCCCTTTGGGGATATCACATGACCTTAGAAGAATATTTTTGGGGCCTAGAGAGCTCCACAAATGTGGGGATCATAGTTTTCCCTACTCCACCTTTTGTGGAACCTTGCTCTACATATGAGTGGAATATTCCTTGCTTTTCTAATTTCTATGTTTTCATATTTTGTAGATTTAGTTGTTAGATTATTTTTTCCCATGTTTACTTCCTTGATCTTAGGGAGATAGTTATTTATTGGAAAATGGGACGCCTTCCTTGTTTCTAGGAGTTGGTTGTGATAACATGTTATTATAAAATGTTCCTTAAAAGGTGGATACTCTGTCTTGGCATGTTCCTTCTTGGATGGGCTTTTGGATGAGCTTGATGAAGTAGAATTGAGGTGTCCTTAGTGGATGATGCTTATCTTGGATAAGCATGGCACAATTTCTCCTTCTTTTGTGGATTTTCCTTCATTATATATATATATATATATATATATATATATATATATATATATATATATATATATATATATATATATATATATATAGGTGTGGTGTGGCCTTTAGAGGTTGATGCCTTATTTCAAAGGTATGGCTTTGAGGATCAGAGTTAAAGTGTAGATGCTTTTACAAAGTGCATGTGTTTTTTGTAGGGTGTGGTATAGTAGCTTGTCAAATATAATATTGTGTAGGTGCAAGTCAAAGTGCATCATTTATTTATGCAACATTTTCTACAGGAGATTTTTTTCTATCTCTATGAGAGTTCACTATAATCTTGTTTTTAGATTACAATTTTATTTGAGAACTTTCTTGGTGGATGTAGCCCACATTAGGTGAACCATGGTAGATTTGTGTTATGTGTGTTTTTATCTTGTTGTCTCTATTTATTATTTTATAATAATTGTGATTTGAGGAATATTTCTATGATGCATGTTATCACATTATTTATATCTGATTTATGGCCATATTAAATATGGTTTAAAGTTTTTTTATTCCTAATAACTAGTATCAAAGCCATTGGTTGTGTGTCTTGCTGAAGTGGTAAATCATAGGAAGGCTATTAGCTTGAATGGGAGCTATGGGATAAGAGATTATATTTATGGTGGAGAATTTTGATGGTAATAATTTTGGTTTGTAGAAAATGTATATGAAGGATTACCTATATTAGAGGGAGCTACATCTTCCCTTGGAGGGGAAATTAAAACAACCTATAAGTATGAAAGATGTGGATTGGTTATTGCTTGATAGGAATGAATTGGGAGCCATATGGTTATGTCTTATATCTTCTATTGCATTTAATATTTCTAATGAGAAAATCACATAAGATCTCATAGATAAACTTGGATAGTTATATGAGAAACTCTATGCTTTTAATAAAAAAATTCTTATGAAAAGATTATTTAACAAGAAAATGTCTGAGAATGGTTCAGTAGCAAATCATCTAAATGATTTTAATACAGCTATAAGTATGCACACTTTAGTTAGAATTAACTTTGATGATGAATTTAGAGCTTTGCTAATCTTATGTTCTTTGCCTAATAGTTGGAATAGTTTGGTTATGGTTGCGAGTAATGTAGTCCCTGCCAAGGGAAGCTTAAATTTTGAGGATGTTGTAGGTGTCATTCTTAGTGAGGAAATGTGAAGGAAAATCACTAGTGAATCATCTTCATATAATGATTTATCTATTGATACTAGAGGAAGGTAAAAGGAAAAAATCAAAGGAAACCATAGAAAGTCAAAAGGTAGATCTAAGTCTAGATCTAGATCCAAGATGATATGCTAGAATTGTGGGAAGAGTGGACATTCAAAGAAGGATTTTTGGTCACTTCAGGATAAGAATGCCAATAACGAGGGAAAAAATAAGGTAAATGTGACATCAGGGAAATCATAATAGGATGACTTAATTCTTTCTATGGATAGTTTTTTTGAGTCTTGAGTATTAGATTCAGGGGCTTCTTTTAATGCCACCCCACATAGGCATTATTTTATTGATTATGTTCAAGAGAATGTAGGACATGTTTATCTTGGTGATGATGAACCATATGAGATAGTAGGGAAAGGTTATGTTAAATTTAAGATGTAGAATGGGAACACATGGATCCTTAAGGATGTTAGACATATGCCTATGTTGAGATAGAATTTGGTTTTAGTGGGGTAATTGGGTAGTGAGGGATGTTTAGTATTATATATTATAAATTCTTGGAAAGTTACCAAATGTGCTCTTGTGATTTTGAGAGGTAAGAAAGTTGGTACTTTATATTTGATTAGTAGTGTTGATTATATTTATTTAGTTGCTTCAAGTCGAGATGTAACTATGTGGCATTACAGGATTAGTAATATGAGCCATAATGGCATGGAGATCTTAAAAGATAAGTTAGATAGATTGAAATATCTAGATCTAGACTTATATGAGAATTGTGTGTGTGGGAAATAGAAGTGGGTTAAGTTCTTGAAGGTTGGAGCCATAAAGAAAGATCACAAGTTAGAGTTGGTATCTTCTATTGGTGGATCTAATTATTATGTTACTTTTATTGATGATACAACTACAAAATTTTGGGTTTATTGCATTAAAAATATATTTGATGTATTTAACACTTTTAAGAAGTGGAAAGCCTTGGTTGAGAATGAAATAGGTCTCAAGTTCAAATGTATCAAATCATATAATGTAGGTGAGTATTGTAGTAATGATTTCTTTGATTATTATTCTAACAATGTAATCTATAGGCAAAGGATAGTTCTAGGAACTCCATAATAGAATGGGGTATCTGAAAGGATGAAAAGAACAATAATGGAACATGATAAGAGCATGAGGTTACATGCAGGGTTACCATTACAATTTTGGATAGAAGTAGTTAGCATGGTAGTATATATAATTAACAAAGGACCTTATATGCCTTTAGATGGAGGCATTCTTGAACAAACTTGGTCTGGTAAGAATGTTGATTATTATTTTCTTAGAGTATTTAGATGTGAGTCTTTTTATCTCATTAATAAAGAGGATAGGACCAAGTTAGAGGCTAAATTATAGAAATACACATTTGATAGTTATGGTGATTATGACTTTGGTTTCCATTTATGGAACATTAAAGATAATAAAATATTTTGGTATAGAGATGTAGTATGTAATGAAAAAGTCATGTATAAGGATCAATTGCAGGAACATGAATAGGAATAGAAAGAGTACATAGTATGGATGAAATTATAGATGGAAAAGTATCTAATGATTTAATTTAAGAACCTATTACACAAGCACCCTAAACTCCTATGGTAAGAATGTCTTCTAGGGTAAGAAGATCACCTAAACATTTTTATCCTTCTTTGAAGTATTTATTACTCACTGATAATGGAGAACCAAGGTGTTATGAGGAAGTAATGAAGGTATATGTGAGAATGAAATGGGAACAATCCATGGATGAAGAGCATAGATCTCTCATGGAGAACCAAACATGGGATTTGGTAAGGCTACCCAAGGGCAAGAGTGCATTGCCAAACAAGTGTATCTTCAAAATAAAAGAAGAATATGAAGGGAGAAAAAGGTATAAGGCCAGGATGTTCATCAAAGGATTTACACAAAAATAAGATATTGATTTTGAAGTGAGTTTCTTTCATATTGTAAAAATGACTATTATTAGGATTGTTCTTGGTTTAGTTACAATTGAGGATTTGCACTTACAACAGTTAGGATTGAAAACTACTTTTCTTTATGGCGATTTAGATGAAGAGTTGTATATGAAGCAGCCATAGGGATATGAGGTCAAAGGGAAGAAGTACTATGTGTGTAGATTAAAGAAGAGATTTTATGGCCTGAAATAAGCTCCATGGCAATGGTATAATAAATTTTATTTTTTTATGTTGAAACAAGAATATTAAAGGTGCAATTCTAACCATTGTGTGTACATCAAACATTTTGATGATGGTTCCTTTATTATTGTATGATTGTATGTTGATAACATGTTAGTTGCAAGAAATAACATACAACATATTCATATGCTCAAGAAATAGTTTAGTGACTCCTTTTATATGAAGGATTTGGGTGTTTCAAAACAAATCCTTGGTATGAGGATTTTTAGTGACAAGAAGGAGAGGAAGTTGATCTTATCCCAATCAGAGTATGTGAATAAAGTCTTGGAAAGGTTTATCATGTTGGATGCTAAATATAATGGTACTCTTTTGGCAAGCCACTTTAGATTATCAAAGGAGGAGTGTCCCAAGATGGAAGCTAAAAATATTAAGATGTCTAAGTTACCTTACTCATAGGTAATTGATAGCTTGATGTATGACATGGTTTATACTAGGTCAGATATTGCCCAAGTAGTAGGAGTTATGAGTAGGTATATGAGTGATCTAGGTTATGAACATTGGAAAGAAATGAAATAGATTTTTTAGTATTTGAGAAGAAACATGGATTTTACATTATGTTATGGTGGATTAGATACCACTTTGTGTGGTTATGTGGACTCAAATATGTCAGGTGATATTGATAGTAGAAGTATGATAGGTTACACATTTACTATTGGAGATATAATGGTTAGTTGGATTTCTAGGATATAAAAGGTTATGGCTTTGTCAACCATGGACGTAGAGTATGTTTCTACTATAGAGGCTAGCAAGGAGATGATTTGGTTACATGAGTTATTTTGAGAGTTGGGACATGAGCAAAAAGTTGGGAGACTACACAGTGATAGTCAAAGTGTTATTCATTTGGCAAAGAACTCCGATTTCCACTTGAGAATGAAACACATTTAGTTACATTATCACTTCATTATGATAACTTTGGAGAATAACTTGGTGAAGATGGAGAATATTCATACTAAATAAAATATTGTGGATATGATGACCAAGGTGGTCACATTGGATGAGCTAAGATTATGTTCAGATTTGGTTGGCTTTAATGGTCATAAAGCAGTGATAGATTCTATTTAGGATAAATGGTCTCGAAGTGGGATATTGTTGAGTGTGGATCCCTCTGGAGCTATCAAATGACCTTAGGAGTATATTTTTGGGGCCTAAAAAGCTCCACAAATGTGGGGAACATAGTTTTTCCTAATCCACTTTTTGTAGAACCTTACTTCACCTGTGAGTGGAATATTCCTTGTTTTTCTAATTTATATGTTTCCATGTTTTTTAGAGTTAGTTGTTAGATTATTTTTTCCCATGTTGACTTCCTTAATCTTAAATATCTAGTTGTTTATTGGAAAAGGGGATTCCTTCCTTGTTTTTAAGAGTTGGTTATGATCACATGTTGTTGGAAAATGTGCCTTAAATGGTGGAGACTCTATCTTGGTGTGTTCCTTCTTGGATGGGCTTTTGGATGAGCTTGATAAAGTAGAACTAAGGTTTCCTTAGTGGATTATGCTTATCTTGGATAATCATGGTGTAATTTCCTCTCCTTTTTTGGATTTTCCTTCATTTGCTATATATATATAGGTGTGGTGTGGCCTTTAGAAGTTGATGGTTTATTTATAGGTTGTGGCTTTGAGGATTAGTGTCAAAGTGTAGATATCATTTCAAAGTACAGGTGTTTTTTGTAGGGTGTGGTATAGTATCTTGTAAGATATAGTATTGTGTAGGTGTAGGTGAAAGTGCAAAATTTGTTTGTGCAACATTTTCTATAGGAAGTTTTTTTCTATCTCTATGAGAGTTCATTGTAATCTTATTTTTAGATTATAGTTTTATTTGAGGACTTTCTTGGTGGATGTATCCCACAATGGGTGAACCATGATATATCTATGTTATGTGTGTTTTTATCTTTTTCTCTCCATTTATGCTTTCATAATAACTATGATTTGAGGAATGTTTCTATGATGCATGTTATTGCATAATTTAGATCAGATTTATGGTCATATTATATCTAGTTTAAAGTTTTTTTAATTCCTAAACATAGCTTGGTAGAAGAACCATCATGTTACAACACTCCTTTGGATTGGGGCTCATATTTTAGACTAAGCTAATCATCTATAAAATTTGGCAATACTAAGGTATTATCCCTACTATCCACTAAGTAATTATGCACTATAGAGTTACCAATGATCACTAAAATATAGAAGGAGGAAGCTTGACTGCTTTACCTAATTTAATTTCATTTGATCCTTTGGCTACATTGGTAAGGACTGCATTTTCCTTTCTTGGTGGCTTGTCTCCAACATTAATCTTTGATAGTCCTTCTTGAAGGATGTCTACTTGGCCAGATATAAAGAGCATGTCTCACATTAACACACTCACATTAGACTTTTTCATTTGTTCAATAATGTTGATGGGTGAACCACAAAAATCTAATTATGCTTTGGGAGCCACCACTATTTTGTGTTGAACTTATGAGCCTTGGGGCCCAAAAAATTCCCTTGATTCTGATTCTTTGGATGTACTGGAGCCTTTAGAGTGATATCATGTTCATTTGGATTTTTCAATAAATGAGTAATTGTAGGAATCTCTTTGAATACTTCCTAGTTACCATCTATGTTTCTTATTTTAAATATTATATTTATTTCCACTGGTATGGTGGCTTGGCTAGAACTAGCCTACTAGTTACATGCATAACACTCTTCCTACTCATAATTGACCATGGTAGCATCTAGCTGGTTTGGTCTTTGATTAGATCCTTGACTTTATGGAGGCTATTCTAGCTTGGTCATCATATGTACCTCTACATTTTTGGCCATGAGAGATTGGTTGTACCTAAAATTAGTATCTTATTTCCATTGATCATTGAAGGCTTGGTTGAGGTCAATATTAAGGACAATATGTTGACCAAAAGACTGATTTTAAGGCATGGTACCCTATAATTCTTGAGCCAAATTATTTTGAACTAGTACCAAGTTGTTAGAAGTGATAGTAACATTAGGATTGTAGTTATTTTTCCTATTATAGCCATGATACCCTTGTCCTTGGTTTTGACCTCGGCTCTGGCCTTGTAGTTTCCTTTGTATGGTGTCTTATTTGCCTGAAAGGCTTGATATTGAGGTTGATATGAACCTTGATAATTCCTATTGAAGGTTTTATATATCTTAACATTTAATATCTCATTTTCCAAAGACTAAAATATGATCTTGAGCTCCTGGAAGTTCTCTTAGTCTTGGGATTTACGAGATCCACTAGTGGAAGTTTTCTCTTGTTTTGGTGCAAGTATTGCAGCAATTTTTGTTGTAGGAGGAATGATATCAAGGGGAGGGGAAATAATAGTATGTAGCATAATTTTAGGAAATAAGGTCATTGGTGGTCTGGGTGTAATCTTGTTAGCTTGAACTAGATAAGTTTTTGCTTTGATAGCCACCTCATAAGCATTTGGAAGTATATTTCCTCTCATAGATTGGATCATCACTCTTATATCACTATTTAAAGCCTTTAAATAATATAAAAAGGAAAAATTAGGAGTTGGTATAGCTAAGATTGGGAATCTATCTCAAGTTTTCTATAACCTTGTGTTGAAGTCCTGCATGACTTCATGAGGAGCTCCCTTAATGGTAGTTAGTTTCTCTACAAGTGACAAATGGTCATTTTTATCCTCTAATATTTTACACAAGGCCTCTCTTAATTGGTCCCATGTTTGAATGAAATTATTATCAAGGATTCTATACCAATCTAGGGACTTTCCTTTAAAATAAGTATTTAATAACGTACCAACTATATTTTCCTTAGTGACATTATGGATATTATGAAAATTGGTTGTGTTTATGAGGTGTTCAGAAGGTGTTGTAGCTTGGTCACCAGCATAATAAGGAACAATTTTAAGGTCTACAACTATGATATGATCATATTAGGCAAGGGTTAGAGGAATTTGTCCATTAAAATCCATAAAAGCTCTAGGGGATTCCATATCTACAAAAGGATTTAGTAAAGGTCCTCTTATAGCGGAAAGTCTTAAAAATGACTTAGGAGCAAAGGTTCTTTGATATGGATGTGTATTAGCAAACCTTAATCTTTTTGTTGAATTTAAAGGTAGTTCAAAAAATTCAAATTAAAAGGGAATAAATCTTGTATATGACCTTGTTGTAACCTTTGGCATGAGAGATAACTACTTCTTTACACCAGAGTGTTGATTGTTCCTTTTGGATTTGCTAGATATTGTTGCTTGGGAGCTTAACTACTACAAATTTGATCAAATAAGCATCAACTTTTATCAATATTTATTTTGTAATGGGTCCTAATTGGCATGCCAAAAAATATTGTAGAGTCAATTTGCACACTTGGAGAGACTTATTCAAGCTCCCTCTAATTGAGCTACACAATGGGAACAACCCCAGGTTGTGGGTTACCTATGGTGGTTTTAGACCTCTAGAGAAGGATAACTTCCTCTTAATGCTCACCTAAACTAATGCCAAACTAATGTTTCACAAGTAAATTGGTTAGGATGAGGATTAGGGATCCTAATAAGGTAGAAGGTGTGATGCACCAAAGTTAAATGGATACTCATATAAACTTGAACACATACTAGATCAACAAATGATAACTATGACTTACTCAATCTCATTAGTTTAATAAATATTTCATAGAAGAGGTTCTAAGTAGAACAATAATCTAGACCTACAAGTTAGCTTGAAAGTACCTTTAAAGAGGAAAGAATAAATATAGTAAACTAAGAATAATCTCCTTCACAAATTCACCATACACAAGCATACTAAACACTGATTAAAGATGAGATAGGCAAAAAGTTGATAATATTAATTCAAAAGGCATTCTTACAATATTTTGATAGGGTTTAACCATATTAAATGAGCACACTTTTGAAAGAGTCTCAATTAGTGTCATTGTTCCATAGAAGAATGATAAAATTATAAGAGCTGAGAACCCCTTTCATGAAAATGAGACTAGGATATATAGGAGAGAGAGAGAGAGAGAGAGAGAGAGAGAGAGAGAGAGAGAGAGAGAGAGAGAGAGAGAGAGAGAGAGAGAGAGAGAGAGAGAGAGAGCGAGAGAGAGAATGTGGGAACACACCATCTTAGGGAATTAATTAAACTTAACATTCCACCTTTTTTATCCAATGAAAGCCTTACCACATTTTTGATCAATTAAGACACTACACATGGCCTACCAAGTTGAAAATCCCCATAAGGCCCTATGAATGCATTGAATGACCCTAGTTGCAGTTCCCAACACTAGACCTTTATTTTAATCCTTCATACCATCTCTCACTTGAGGATAAAACTTCAAACTCATGGGTCTAATAGAAACATGGCTTTGTGTATTTTAAGTGGTTGTTTTTCAAAAATATGGCCATACTAAAAGACAAGGAGCTTTTTCAATAATTACAAACAACTATCTTCGATCAAATCTGGACCAAATCCTATCTATAGATGGAAAACCACTCTCCTTTATTGGTTTTATTGTAGTCACATATATCTATGTATAATTATAGATTGCATAACCCTTTTAATATCTATTAGGTCCAAAAGACCTATTTTTTCCTTTGAACATTTATAAAACCTGAGGGCTCATTATGTACAGGTCTCCTTTAAAGAATGGTAGACATAGTCATATAATAAACCCTATTTACTACAAATATTCAAACTAGAGGTCTCTATTTGACCTTAATGGTGTCCATTTATATTGTTTATACCTAAATACATGGAAATGACATTTTAATGATGCTCAAACAAGATTTAATGGTGGTGGAATGACCTTGCAAGACCTATGTTTGCTTTGGTCAAAAACTACCCTTAGATTCTTGACCTTTATTTTCATTGGTCATCGATACTAGCTCAGGCCAATCAAATTATGCCAAATTATCTTTTCTCTCATTATTCTCATAGATATTGCTAAATTCTTGAATTCTCTCTCATTGTATATCTTGACTTGCACAATACAATTCAGTCCATCAATCTTATGTCAGCTTGAATGTGCTTATGCCACTTGTCTATCATGTATTGATCTTAGGATATTATTATCAGTCTGTTGCTTTACATGCTTATACCACATGGTGGCCTCTCAAGCTTCATGACCTTTTGACTCATCTCACACTATTAGATCATAATGTATGAAGCAAGACTAATCATTGATTTACCTAGACCCACTTCTTATCAATTGAGCTTGCACTGTTGGATCTTTGCTCAATTGATCCACACCATTGGATCATGTCCAACTTGTAGCTTTTTAAAGGCCTTAACCTAGAGACCTTTTGACTCATTTGCCTTTATCATAAACCATCGTATCTTTATTTTTAGTATGTGATCTCATTTGGACTATTTTATCTCAATAAACTTTAAACATTTTAAGGACCTTTCAAACCCAAATGGTCACTTTACAAAGCTAAACTTAACACTTATGTCAATTCTTACTCTACAGGTCCAACTTTGAACACTTAAATCTTGAAATATAAAATTTACACAAACATGAAACTTGTAAAGAATTTTCCTAGAATGAATAACTCTACGGCACTGCAATATCTTGGTTGGTGATGCTTTTTAAGTGGACTTATAAAATACATAAGTGAACTAGTCTATTTATTTCCGTGTGACATTTTGGTGATGGTTTAGCTCACTTAGGCTTATTCTTTACCTTTTGCATGAATTTCCAAGGCTTTAATGAGTTCTTAGGGCTTGTGAAAATCCTACTTCATGCTCTTAAATGTTATGACCCCCATGAGGACCTATTTTCCTAAATTTGGACAAACTACACTTTAAGTAAACTTAAATTGTTTCAAAAGCTTTGCAAGCTACATGATCTATTTGATCCACTAATTCCATATAAAACATATATTCCTCTGCTCATCCATTATAAACTTGATCCATCTAGGCACAATCTTGGTATATTGGCCAAAAATGACCAACATTTACCATAGGGACACTCTGTATTTCACTATGATTTTATACATGGGTACCTGGTCAAGCCTAATTATTGGGACCCAACCATCTCTTTGCTTTCTCTTTCACTCCCTATTTTATGTTTAAGGGAGGGTGTTGGTTTAAATCATATAAGATTGAATTGGGAGTCATTTTATTGTTGGAGATGTTATTCCATTTTGTGCAAGTATTTATTGAGTGCATAATAATAAATAGATAATCCTATTTTATGGTTATTCATGTAAAAATATTATGTTGCACAAAACAACCTACCTTTCCTATTTAAAAAGCACTCCCATGTACTTTTGAATTAGTTATTGTGGAGACCCACTCTAAGATTTTGAATATATGTTGAGAGACTATTGTATAAGTTATATTATTTTTTCCCTATAAATATCTAAAATGTTGTGGTAATGGTTTGTAGGAGAGATCTTATTAGTTTTGAGTTCTTTATGAACTTTGATATATTGTACCCTGATAGTGGCAATGTGGTATGATAACACAATGATTTACCTAAAGTTGGTTATAATAATAAAGAACATGGACATGCCCCAGTTAGGATAGACAAATAGGATAACATCATGCCTCTATTGGAAGAAGAAATTAGATTGGTGATAACATAAATATTTGCCCAAATGTTGTTATAATCATTGAGGATGTAGGTGGGGTGGTGTATAATGATTTTCCCATAGGTGGTTATAATCACTAAAACTCGATTATGGAAAACATGATTGATAATTGATGATTGAAAATATGATGATAACTTGATATGGAGGATAAACATGAATTAGGATACCTACTAGTAGGGGGATGCTCATCCCAACTAGCAAAGGTTGAAATTATTTCATTATTTAATTAATCTATTTGGGATATGATTGGGATTAGATCAAGATGTTGCTAATGTTGATGTCAAGGAGATGTTGATTCTACTATTGTTATGTAGACTTATTAAATCTAATTTTTGTTGTAGTACATGATAGTAGGCATCATGATATAACACCATGAGGACTTGGTTGAATTATGCATAAGGATTAACTCCTATAATCCAATACTCAATGGAAAAACAATGCACCAATGATAAAAACCATGATGACAATATTGATGTATGAATATGAATGGATTAAAGTATAAATGTGTAAGGAATAACCTAATAAACACACATATATTGAATCAAGGAAATAATGTTGAAAGCAAACAAACATGCACACAAATAAAAAATAACAAAGAAATAAAGAAACAAACAATAGTTATTCCCAATATTAGTATAAACAACATGACATGAATAATGCAATGAACATTGCCCCTAGAAAATAGGTGATAACTTAACAAACAAACATGATTGGGGAATATAAGAAAAGGAATGGGGTGGCTAAGCTATCTCCATATGTGCTAGGCAAGTGGACATTACCTACATAGTTCCATAGATGTGATGATCCAATACAAACTTCATGCCAAATGTTGTTCTCTTAGGAAGTGGGAAGAAAATGATAATTGATGAAAAACAAACATGATGGATGTGATAGAAGAATAGGATAAATCTTGCCAAATGGAAAGTGCATGGGATAAAAGGCCAAAAAGGATGGGGAAACTAAGTGATAAGTGATTTGCTTGTGACCTAGTAAGGGTTATCATAATCCTTAAGGCAAAGTAGTGGTTAATGTTTTTGGTTTTTCTATCCAATTTTCTAATGTTTTTAGGTTTTTTTATTATCTCAACTCAATTGAGAATTATGAGACACTAAATGGTCCAATCTCACAAAATGGTGAGATCATGACTTAGTTTACTCATAAAATGGAGAGAATGTGGCTTAGGTTGCTTATAAAATGGTGAGAGCATGGTAGAAGGGGGAGTGAGTTGACTTTAACATGAATCAAATGTAGCCCACATAGTCTTGAAATAGGTCTAGGTCATAGTAGTTCCACCTTATAGTGGATATATCTGACTAGTGTAGCAACCAATTCAGAAAAAATAAGTAAATATGGTAAATGACACAATACATCATAAGAATGGAAAGGTGGTACTTCAAGGCATGATAAACAATTATTTCCCTTGATTTTCCCATAGGTGATTATAATTAGGAAATAATGGCATAAGTAAATGAAAATAATTTTCCCATAGGAAGTTATAATTAGTAACATGACAATAAAAAAGAACAAAATAAGAAATGAAGGATGCAACTACCAAACTTCTGTCTTACTATTCTAAAATGCTGCCTTTATCTAGAATGTTAAATCCACTATGGAAATAGATCTAAATCCTTTTACTAAAAGTGACTATGGAACCAATGAAATGGAACCTAGGTCAAAGGGATAGGTAGGGAAGGATAAAACAACTCAATTAATGGGAAAAGTATGGTACAATAGATACCTGATAAGGTAATGATAGCATTGTAGGATGGTAGGAAAGATGGTAGAATGGTATGGCATAAATAAGAATTTTGATAATATGGTACAACTTGAAGCAATCCTCATAGAAAATATATCATGTCACACAAGTGAATTAATTATTGAGATGTATAATGTTCATCAACTCATCAAGTTCATCCCTATCTAGTATAGTGAGCTTTTATGCTCCAGTGCCAAAAGTTTCAACAATGATGAAAGGGCCTATCTAGTTTGGTTTGAACTTTCCTTTATGTTTCTTTTCATCCATGGTATTATTTTGGTTCTCTTTAGGGATAAGATCACCAAGTTCAAATTATCTATTCTTGACACATTGATTGTACTATCTATGGAGGCAGTTTTGGTATGCTTATATATTGTTGAGTATAGATGTGTGTTTCTCATCAAGTAGCTCTATCTCTTGTAGGCAAGTTACTTGGTATTCTTCATCATATAGTACATTCTTCAAAGATATGCATAGAGAAGGTAACTCAACCTCAATGGGAAGAATGACCTTTATGCCATAAATAAGTGAGTATGGAGGGGCTCCATGGGGGTATGATGATTGGTGTGGTATTCTCAAAGGGCATAAAATATTTGGAGGTGCCAATCATGGCCAACATCATTGAAAACTTTTTAAAGGATGTTGATAATGGTTTTATTGGATGCTTCTACTTAGTCATTACCTTGTAGGTAATATGCCATGAAAAAATGCTGAGTAATCTTTTACTTGACACATAATAATTTGACATAGTTATTTTTGAATGATCTACCATTATTAGATATAATGTTGGAAGGGATACCCTAGAATAAAATAAGGTGGTTGAATATTATTTTGGAAATTTGCTTTCTAATCAGGTAATTGAGGGGTATATCTTTAACCCACTTAGTGAAATATTTTGTGGTGGTAAGAATATGTTTATGGCCATTAGATGAGGTGGGGTTTATCTTACTAATAGGTTCAAGGCCTCGTGTAGAAAATTTCCATGGTGTCAACATTGGTTTTAACATTTTGGTCGAGGCATGAATCAAATTAGCATGCCATTATAATTTTTCACACTTCTTCACATATGTAGCTATATCTGCATTCTTTATTGGCAAATAATAACTAGTATATAGTAGTTTTTTGGATATGACTCTCCCATAGGGATGAGATCCACATACTTCTTCATGAACTTCTTGTAATGATAGTGTAGATTTTGTCAAAGTTAAATAATGACGTAGAGTTCTATCAATACTACAGTGGTAAAGGGTTGATTTGAGTAAGGTATAACAAGTGGTTTGGTAAATGAAGGATTTAGATTATTTGCAGGATAAGTTAGGTGGAAAAACATGATCATGTAAATAGTTATAAATGTCTGAATACTAGATAGAGATGGGACCAATAATATCATAGATCATCAAGATGGCCAAAGGTACATGAATTGGTACTAGCAAATTCTCAATGAGGAATTGATACTCTTTAGCCATGTCTGTTTGTCAAATCAGAGATCCAATAGTATCTATAGCATCCATAGTTCTTTTACTTACCCTTGGTATATGCTAACATTGAATGTCAATAATTGTTTTCTTAATGGTGTCAACCATTGCCTTGTATGGGACCAACTTGTCATATTTAGTCTAAACTTGGTTCATAACTTGATTGATGATTAACTAAAAATCACCATAAACCTTAAGATGTAATATGTTCTATTATACTACTTGGCAAATCCCTATATTAAGTGCTTCATATTTGGCCATGTTGTTGGTATAAGGAAAATTGATCTAGAATGATTTAGGGATTAGATCCCCTTGTGGTGTAATAAATAAAAGGATTGCCCTTGATCCACATGTTTTGAATGATCCATAAAAATACAACTTCTATTCCTACTCCTTGAAAGGCGTGTCAATGATGGTCATTATGGATTCATTGGGAAATTGGAATGTGAATGGTTATGTATGGAAAGGGGTGCTTCAAGAAGTTTATCTATAAGAAATTACCCCTTAATGGCTTTTTGGTTGATATATTTAATGTCAAACTCACTAATAAACATGATCCATTTAGCCATGTGGCCTTGTAAAGATGTTTTAGATAATAGATACTTGAGTAGATATAATTTTGAAATAACCATGATTTTATTGTTCAACATATAATATCATATCATCCGAGCTACAAAGACCACAACTAAATAAGCTTTTTCAATGGGTGTATAATTGTGTTCATATGTGAACAATGTCTAGCTTAAGTAATCCACTATATGTTCCTTTCCATTATCATTGTATTGAGACAAAATTTCCCCTAGGGCATTGTCTATAGTTGATAGATATAATAAGAATGTCTTTCTTGGCATAGGAGGCAACAAAATAGATGGATTCA
Source organism: Torreya grandis (assembly GCA_037957365.1). NCBI lineage: Eukaryota > Viridiplantae > Streptophyta > Pinopsida > Cupressales > Taxaceae > Torreya > Torreya grandis. The sequence goes on along the minus strand of JARHVA010006708.1, from coordinate 4,226 downwards.
CTAGATAGTCTTTTAACTACTAAAACATTGTCTGGTAGTGATCATCATAGTGAAATGTGACTCCCTTATTTAGAATATGTATATAAGGATGGTATTTATCAATTAAATCTAATATGAAGCATCAGATAGAATGGATCTTGCCTTAAAAAGTATAGAGTTACTTTAAATTAGTTGATGGTGGCATTTGAGTTATCACTTATATTTTGGTTGGATCAACTTCAATGCCTTGATGAGACATGATGAAGCTTAGTAATTTTCCTAAGGTAACTCCAAAGATTCACTTCTTAGAATTAAGCTTGACTTTGTACTCATGTAGTCTTTTAAATATTATATGTAGCACTGCTAGATGATCAACCCTAGTCTTTAATTTGCCAAGAATGTTGTTGACTTAGTCTTTAATAATGTCATGCATCATATCATAAAATATGATAGTCATGGATCTTTGGTATGTGGCTCCAAAATTTTTAAGGCCAAACGACATAACTTGATAAAACAATGTTCCCTATGATGTGGTGAATATTTTTTATTTTGGTCTTTTGTTGCTATTTTAATATAATTATACCCTGAAAATCCATCTATTAATGAAATCATTTAATAACCCACTATGGAGTTGATGATCATGTCAATTTTGGCAATGTAAAGTCATACTTGGAACAAGCTTTGTTTATATCACATAAATTAGTACATATTTTGATTCCTTCTAGTTTTTTTCTTGACTAACACAACATTTTAAATCCACTAAGAATAATGAATCAACTGAATACATCTTGATTCTAAGAGTTTCTCCAAATATTTATTTACTAATACAATAATGTGAGGATGCATCTTACATAGCTTTTATTTCACCATTTTGGCATCAAGATGTATCATAAGGTGGTACATAACCAAGGCAGGGTCCAAACATGGCATATCTAAATAGGCTTATGAAAATATGTCAACAAATTACCTCAAAAGGGATATAAGGACTATACATTCCTTATCAGTAAAGGACGCACCTAGATTGATTCATTTTAGGTCATCTAGAGTCTCGATGTTGACTTTTATTGTGTTTTCCACTAGAAGAGTCAAACTACCTTAAAAATAATGGGTAAAGATTTGTGAACTATTTGGCTATGTTAGAGTACTCTATTAGGACTCATTATTTAAGTTATCCTAAGCATTATGAATCAAAATCACCTGATGAGAAGGATGGCCATGTAGTAAATAATAGTGGAAATTCCTAAATTATTTGATTAAAAATTTGTTGTTCTTTAAAATTAAACTAAAACTCATAGATAAGTTCATCATTGGTGGTCTCTTGAGCTATGCTTGAAGAAGATTAAACAACCCCATCTAAATGGTGCCCTAAAATAGGTTTTCACCATTAGACTAGACTTTTTCTTTACTTTTTCCCTTGTCTAAAAGTGCCTCAAAGAGGTTTTCACTTTAGGACCTCATTGTTTTATTTATTTTATTTTGGCTAAGGGTGTTCACACCATTATCCAAAATACACCCTTAAGATCTAATTTGATTGAGAACCCTAATTTGTGGTCCCCCAATGGAAAATTGTCCCTAAGGCCTATAAAATCATAGAAAGCCTCATAATTTTGAAACTCATCAATTGGAACATTGGATTCTTTTTTGGTCCCAATCTATCAGTTGAGGATAATATAATGGAAGTGGGTTGTGATTAATGATTGGTCTAAGGGTACAAATAGAATGAGTTTTAAATAAATTTGTCTTAGCTAAGTCATCATCAAAAAGGCTATGATCAAACTTTCCTTCACTGTCAACATTATCATCACTAGTCATAGGCATTGGAACATGATTAAGTACATGGGGTCAACCCCAGACAGTTTAAATCCAAGTCCATAGGGTCTTTTGTACTTATTCATAAAAATAAGCTCAAGTGTTCCCTATTGATTTGGTTTAAGAGCCTCCTCCATCATAGTCTTGATTCTTCATGATATTATTATGAATATGATACTTTGCATCTTCATAATAATCAACCTGCTTGTCATTGTAAAACCATGATTCATCACCTTTGAGAGGGTGTATTTCTTGGACAAAAGTTGGTATGAAAATAATAGGTGATACGACTATGAAGGTTGACTTTGCCCTTTCTTTTCCATTCCATGATAAATGGTTTGGCTCTAGGTCTTCCAAAGGACTTGGGTTTCTATGGAAGGTTTGTAATATAAAAGGTGTCATGGGTCAAATATTTTCCTAGGCCATTAGCCAAGATGGTATAATAATTGGATATTTCAGGAGGAAGTATGTGGGAAAGTGAATTAAGGGTATTAGGATCAATGCAATTGTCCTCTAGTAAATCAAGTAATATTTCCTTTCCCTTATCTTGTTTGGTAACTTGATTCATTCCAAAATAGTAGTTATAGCTATTTAACTTGACCTCTAGATGTTTGTAATGCTCGTATGGATACAAATCTCCTAGTATACAAACCTCCATTTTTGAATGGGATAACTTGATACATTGGTGTAATGTTGATGGGATTGCATGAATTTCAGTAACCAAGGTCTACCCAAAAATCATATTCTATGATAAATCGAGATCTAACACATGGAAAAGTGTATCATGGGTTAAGGGCTTAAGGATAACTAACAAACAAATGGTACCTTGTGATTGTCATTATTCATTGTCATAGGATTTAATGGTTATTGTCTTTTTTTAGAGATATATTTTCATGTACCCAAGAAGCTTGATGAGATTTAGAGACACTACGTTTAGCCCTGATTCATTATTTATAATGACACATTTCACTTTGTGCCATTTTATGTAAACTTAAATGTATAATGGATTATTATGTAGTGGGATAAGGGATGAAATATCACTTTTAGTTGAAGGTTACTTGTTGGGATGGAGTGAGGTATTTAACCAAAGCTTGAAATTTATTAGGGGACATGTCACTTGAAACTATGGATTGGCTAAGGAACTAATTTAAAATGTTTTTGTGGATTATTGACATATGTAAAAAATCTATAATGGATATTTATGCTAGCATATTTTGTAATTATTCGACAATGTCAAATGTCTTTTCTTAAATAGTGTTAAATGGCTTGTTTTGAGGTAGAATAGTTGGTTGGATGATGGGAAAAGAGGTAGATGTTTGGGGGCCTAGGATGGTAATCTTTGACCATCAAGTTGTGATTGCAAAATCAAGTTGGGCTATAGGACCATAGTTTCTAACAAATAATGGTGGTGATGGGGGACCAAATAAAGTAAGTCTCGATTGTTGGTGCACTTGTGCATGGTCATGAAGTAAGAATGAGTTATTGGTAATGGGTCAAAATTAGTAATCCCTACTTATTAGTATGATTGTATGTGGTCCTAGGTCAAGGAAGGATTATCAATGTGAGTTTGTTGGTAGGCATTATTTAGCAAAGGTCTTTATTGATTGGTATTTGGTCTTAGATTAATGGAGATGGTAGAAATGTAACATTTTGTAATATGGCCTAAAACCCTATTGTAGTCATGCATAACTGCATGGTACATCTACTAGTTTATTGACATTCTTATCTTGGTCATATCCATTAGGTTGATGTTGTTGGTTCTACTATTGTTAATTCAGTTAAATTTTGTCTTGCTAATTGATATATTTGTTCGTTATACTGGCCATTATTTCCATTGTTACTATTGTTTATTGTGGTTGGTTGTTATGTTATGGAAAGGGCTTTTGATAGATTCTAAAGTTTTGATTAGAAGATGAAATATCACCATCCAAATGTTATATTCCCATTCCCAAACATATTTTGAATAAAATGTTTGATTTGCACACAACATCATACATTATGTCTATTAACCCAAGGATATTCACAAAACTCATCCTATTAGTACCAATGAGGATAAGGAATGCCCTCAGGATAATGTTTTGATATAGGGCAACTAATCAGATTAGTGGTGGTGAGCTTGTAAAACATAGATTTAATAGGTTCTCCAAGGTCACTAAAAATGTGATGAGTAGGCACTATTCTCCTTAGAGGAGGGTTTGTAATGGCAAGAGGTTGTTGCATTTATTGTATAGGCTTATGCTATTACACTTGCTATGTTTATTGAAAAGGTTATGGATTAGGAGTACTTTTATATATGCTATGTGGGATAATCAGATGGTGTTTACATCATTTGGAGCATGTCATGACTTAGTTTACTCCATTTCCCATAACATTCTTATTGAGATTGAACTACTTAGGTTTTTCATAGTTATTGGCCTCCTGTGTTGGTTATGATTGCT